>WOXC01010248.1:0-345611 GCA_011680675.1 Gymnobelideus leadbeateri
TATAACCTTGGACAGACACCATAAAAGAATAGTCATTTGACTATAGAATTAAAAAGGAGGAGAAGGAAGAGACCAAACTAGATTGTTTGGGGGAAGTTACAAAGTTCTTTTATTGCTCCCAAACTTTTATATCCAGCCTAGGAATATAGCAGTCTATTGGCCTAACAATCCATAAAGGAAAAGCCAAATGGAAAAAGAATACTTATTAGAGGCTGTAATACGCTATTCCATAAAACTGATACATCAGTAAATATGTATGGTGGACGCTACCAATAAACCAGGCCCAAAGCATATAGTGGGTATAAATAGGTTGCAACATATTATCATGGAAGAATTGTACAGGATAAATGGTTAGAAGATACCATCAGAGATATACAACCAGAAAAGAAAGTGCTTCATTCATATAGCTAGAGCAAGGATTAACTGATAGACAAACCATATGCTCCATAGGTACCTACACAATGTCGAAAGACAGAAGAGTAGTCCTCAGCATGTTGGATATACTACATGTAGAAGATTTTTGAAAGAATTTGGACAAAAGTTTTGTTGGATAAGAAAGCCTGGATCAATCTGTACCAGTAGACAGAGTACCCACATAAAGGAGATTAGAGTGAAGTATGGAAATACAGAGTTGTTTGCATATGAGGAAGCTAAGAGAGATTATTAAGTGCCTTATGCATACTCATATAGCTAAAAATGTCAGAAGTAAATTTTTAACTGATGTTTCTTCTAATCTCAAGTCTAACATTTTTGAATGAAGGAAGTAATTAAAAGTATTTATTAATGTTTATCATGTGCCAGGTGCTATGCTAAGGAATAGGGATACAAATTCAAAAGTGAAATAGTTCCTGCTCTCAAGGAGAGAAGGAAGGAAACAAGCATTTATCAGACACCTACTATGTGCCAGGATCTGTGCTAAATACTTTCACAACAACCTTGGAAGTTAGGTGAAATTAGTATCCTCATTTTGCATTTCAGAAAAGTAAGGCAGACAGTGGTTAAGTGACTTACTCAGGGTCACACAGCTAGTAAGTATCTAAGGTTATATTTAAACTCAAGTCTTCCAGACTCCAGGCCCAGTGCTTTATTCACTGTGCCACCTACCAGAGAGAATATGTATAAGGGAGTACTGGCCAGAGAAGGTGTCTAGGGACTCACAGGAATGATGAGAGGAACAATGAGGCAGTCAAAGGGCATGTCTTTTCCAGAAACAATAATAGCTTTAATTGATTTAATTATATTTCCTAAAACAAAAGACAGACAGCATGGGGCAAGGGTGTGACAGAGGATGGATGGGACAGAGGCTGCCTAGATGTGGTAAGGTTTGACCTTTCTACTATTCCACACATATATCTAATTTTTTCTTTGTCCATTGCATTGTGTATATTTATTATTTTTAAGTTCTTAAGATCACTGTAATTCAGTACATTGTGATATTATGGACATGTACAGATAGCAGGATTGTTTTTATGAAGGTGTTTTATCAGCTTGATAGCTTCTGGTATACCTCATTCATTGTTCTCTATGGTGTAAAAAAGAAAGAGTCAAGAACAAAGCAAGTCTGTTGACTCCATTTCTCATGTTCACTGCTTAATAGCTTTCCATAATATCCACCACTGTGGAGGTGATAATGACAACATGTGTGGGTAGGATAAGTATGGCAGGTTTTAATGTACCACATTCTCATGTTCCTGCCTTGGAGCCCATTACATGAATATAATAGGTTCCATGCAGTTGCTTAAGTAAACACTGGAAAGCTTCAAATGTGGAGGCCATGAAAAACTGTTGCCTTACATGTGATTTTGCATATTTTTCAGTGAACTTAGAAATTCTAATACCCACATGGGGTGTGAGACACACAGGGGCATATTAGCCAATAAATAGTTTGAGATATTTCCAGTCTGGATAGAAGCAGCATATTGATTGTTTAACTTAATATTTATATTGTGGAAGATAGTAATAACATCCACCTTGGTCTTGGTGGTGGTGAGGTTATTGAAATGAAAACTTGAAGGGATATTTGTTCATTTTTAGCAGTAACTAGTGGTAAGGGGCTGTTTCTAAAATTCCTCATGGCATATTTTGAATACACACAAACACACACACACACAAACACAATGTCTTTTCAAGTTATTCTGAGTAACAATGAAGACTCAATGAATTGTAATTGCAATGTAATTTTAAACATTTCACTGTCTTTAGAAACAATGTATTTTGTGATTTGGAAAGATATCTACTGTGGATAGAGCTCTGTACGTACCTGGAGTCAGGAATACTTGACTTCGAATCCTGCCTCAGATACTTCTAGCTCTGTGACCCTGGACAAGTCTGCCTCAGTTTTCTCATATGTAAAATGGGGAAAATAAAAATACCTACTTAGAATTGTTATGAAGGCAAAATGAAATAATATTTGTAAAGCACTTTGCAAGCCTTAAAGTGCTCTGTAAGTTCTAGTTATTATTATTAGATGAGTATGTGTAAGAAAAATTTAATCATACTGGTTTAAAATTCCATTTCTCCTCTATCTAGTTGTTTCTCATCCTATGATCCATCAAGAAATCAAAGCCAATCAGCATGGGCTCATTTCTTTCCAACTTTAGCAGCAATTTGCCCTCTTTGTCATCCCCGATATCTCACTTGGCGTCTTCCCTGCTTCCTATAAACAAACCCATTTCTCTCCCATCATTAAAAAAACAAACAAACAAACAAACAAACAAACAAAAAAACCAAAAAACTTCTCACTTGATCTTTCTGTCCCATCTAGAGATGGTTCTCTATCTCCTCTTCCTTTCTTGGCTACACTTCTTGAGAAGTCTACCCATG
The DNA here is from genome assembly GCA_011680675.1 of Gymnobelideus leadbeateri. Taxonomy (NCBI): domain Eukaryota; kingdom Metazoa; phylum Chordata; class Mammalia; order Diprotodontia; family Petauridae; genus Gymnobelideus; species Gymnobelideus leadbeateri. Next base: position 2,824 of record WOXC01010248.1, read on the forward strand.
ATGGATGCTTCCATCTCCTTTCTTCTCTATCTGAACTCAATGTAATCTGGCTCCTGACCTTAGCATTCCACAGAAACTGCTCTCTCTGGTTTCCAATGGTCTCTAGATTGCCAAATCTAATGCCTGCTTCTCAGTCCTTATCCTGATTAAACTCCTTTGACCCTGTGTAATAGAAATGTAAATTTAAGATCTTCCCTGCCCCTAGGTTAAGTGCACCTGGAGCCTGTGGTGGAAGGCTTGTTTTTTCAGGAGATACTTTGTGATTGGGCCATGGGTCAAGAGGGTTGTTACATTCTCTGAGCCTGGAGAAGTCTATATAAACTTTGATGTGAGACTTTGTTTTGGGGCTCACTTTGAGAAGTATTGTGTGATTTGACCAGATGAGACTCTGAGCAGCCGTTGAGAGCCCCCTGATTTTGAAAAATTCAGATGTTGATGCTTCCCCCTCTGGTAACTGACCAGGTATGGATGTAATGGTTGGACAGTTGGGGGCCTGTCTGCTTGAAATGTTTGTTTCTCTGTCTTCTTGTAACTTCTGCTTGTAATCTCTGTATACTCTGAAGTTTGGGGTGCTGACTTTCCCCCCTGAACTAGATAAATGATATATTTGATTGATTAAAGCAAGATTGTTAACTCATTCTGTGTTGCTTTCCTTTAGAAAAGCAGATCTAAGAACCTGTGTTAGCAGCCACCCTGGGTATGTTGGGGTGCTTGCTGCTACACACTGTCAATTATTCTTTGATATTCTTTTCTCTTTAGTTTTTCATGGCACTATCCTGGTAGTGCCTATGTCTTTCTGACTGCTTCTTCTTAGTCTCTTTTACTGGATCTTCTTCATCCAGGTCATGTCGACTAACTGTGAGTGTCCCCAAGGTTCTGTCCTGGGTTTTCATGTCTTTTCCCTCTATGCTATTTCATTTGATGATCTTATTCGTTCCCATGGATTTAGTTATTGTCATGTAAAGGATTCTCAGAACTATTTATCTAACTCTAACTTATCTTCTGACCTTCAGTCTCACATCTCCATGCACCTATTAAGTAGAATTCATTATGTTCCTCCTTTCCCCCAAAGATGCCCCTCTTCCTTCCCTACTACTGTGGAAATTACCAGTATTTTCTCAGTCACTTGGTCTCACCACCTAGGTATCATCCTTGACTCACTCTTATTCCCCCCTCAGCCATTGAAAGAGCTGCCAGATTCTGATCATTTTACCTCTGCAATATGTACTCTTTTCTCTCTTGAATTCTGCTACCACCTGGTATAGGCCCTTATTACCTCACATCTGGATCATCCCTGACTCAAGATACTCCAGTGCATCCTCCACTTAACTTTCTAAGTGCATGCTCCCTCTCCATTCAACAAATTCCAGTGTCTCCCTGTTACCTCTAGTATCTAATATAGATTCCTCTGCTTGACTTTTAAAACCATGTATCACATGACCATCTTCTACCTTTTCATTTTTCTTATACCTCACTTCCCTCCATGTACTCTACAATCCAGTGAGTGACACTGACTTCCTTGTTTTTCCTCACACTTCATATCTCATGACTCCAAATGTTTTCACAGGATGTCCCACATGTCTGGAATTTTCTCCCTCCACATCCCTACCTGTGGTTTTCCTGGCTTCTTTCAAGTCCCAGCTAAAGTTCCACCTTCTGCACAAAAACCTTTCCCAATTCCCCTTAATGGTAGTGCCTTCTCTCTGAGATTATTTCCAAATTATCCTGTGTATATCTCATCTGTACCTACGTGTTTGTACAATTTTTTTCCTCCTTAGATGGCAAGTTCCTTAAAGGAAGGGACTGGTTTTGCCTTTCTTTGTATCTCCAGTGCCTATCACAGTACCCGACACACAGAAGGTATTTAATAAATGCTTGTTTAGTTGACTGACTTGGCATCTGTCCCGTGTAAGTGTATTCCATTCCCTTCTTTCCATTTCTAGCTATTGATCTTGGAAAAATAATCAAATTAACATGGCTAACAGGGTGACAATGGGCTACCCAATGGTTCCATTCAAAATTCTTATGACTATTTAGACCAAACCCCACTTCCCTGACCATGACTCTCCTTTGGTGTGTCATCCTCTTAATTAGAATGTAGGCTTTTTGAAGGCAGGAACTATTTCATATTTGTTCTTGAGTCCCAGGACCAGCATGGCATTTGGCACATAGTAATCATTTTTTGAGTGCTTTCTGAAGGATGAATTTTTCTGTTATGAATGACCATAAAACAACTAGCTGACTGATTGACTACTTGAAAAGTTTCCCCCCTCAGAATTCACTGTTCCCCAAAGGTGACTCTCACTTTCCCAAGCTGACTTTTAATGGAAACCCTTCTCCAGAACAGATTACTGTGCTTTAGAGGGAAAGTAAAAGCGCAGTTCTTATCTTAGACTAATTAATAAATCCTGTTCATCACCCACTTCTAAATTCCAATGCTTTCAGGTATTTTTAGTTTTAGTTGCTAGACATACTTGTCTAGAACTGAAGTCCCAGGGATAATGGGTTCAATTTAAAAGTCTCCATCTCTGATCTAGATTATATAAAGATGAGGATTGGTCTACATTTAACTGGATTTGCTTTTACCAGATATTCACCAAATGGATGCAAATATAGCATTTTTTTCACTTGAAAGTGCAATTTAGGCTGGTGTTATTGGCCTATGTTCCTTTAGACTTTTTTTTAGAATTTTTTTTTAAGAAATAAGGTGAAATCCAAAAACAAACTAAGAATTTATTTAATTTTCCCCTGAAATTCGACTTCCATCATTCATTCATTTAGCAGATGTTTGCTGGTTGTGTACTGAATAGCATTGTGCTAGGTTTTAAAATGTGTAGGGACATAAAAAGTAGAAGAGACCATTTCTATCCTCTGGGAATTTATAATTCATTTGGAAAGACAAGATAGACATTCATGAAAAGAACTTAGTAATTAGAACAGGTAGTATATGATTAAATCTCTCCCGTAACATCCCTCTTACCTAACCCCCTTTTCTCCACTCACTCTACCATTGTTGACATTCAGTATTTCTTGCCTGGCTTATTTCAATGACCTACTAATTAAATGGTCTCCATGCATCCCGTCTCTCCTCTCTAAGCCATTGTCCTCACAGCTGTCAAACTGATGTTAATAAAAACTCAAGTCTGACCATGCCACTCTCCCTCCCAACAAGCTTCAGTGGACCCCATTGGATAAAATACAAATTCCTCTGTTTGACTTTTAAAGCACTTCACAACCTAGGTTCAGCCTATTTTACCAGATGGATTACATATCATTACTCCTCTAGTCTTCAAAATTCTAAGCAAACTGACTTGTTTGCTTATTTAACATTTCATCTCCTGTTCTGGGTTTTTGTACAGACTTCTCCTCTATCCCTATGCTGGAACTCTGTCCCATCTCACCTCTGCTGCTTTTAAGTCCTAGTTCCCTTTGGGACTGAACCCAAGTACAGACCTTTTCTGATTCCTTTAGTCATATTGCCACACCAAAAATTGCTGTGCATTGATTTTGTAAGTATCTTGTATTTACCTATCTGTATATATGTTGTTTTCTTTCAGTAGAATGTAAGTTCCTTGAGACAAGTTCTTTTGGTTTTGGTCTTTGTATTTCCTGTGTCTTTCACATAGTAGGCACAAGATACTAGTTATTGTTTAGTTGTTTTTCAGTCATGTCCAACTCTTCGTGACCCCATTTGGAGTTTTCTTGGCAAAGATACTAGAGTGGTTTGCCATTTCCTTCTCCAGCTCATTTTATAGATGAGGAGACTAAGGCAAACAGGGTTAAGTGACTTGCCCAGGTTCAAACAACTAATAAGTATCTGAGACTAGATTTGAACTCAGGAAAATGAGTCTCCCTGACTCCAAGTCCAGCACTCTATCCACTGTAGCCACTAGCTGCCTACTTGATAGATACTTGTTAATAAATGCTTGTTGAACTGAATACTAAGCTTAATAAGTGTCTATTAATAAATATTTAACGATACATATTTAATTACCAACACTCTATTATATTTTAACTGTATATTGTGTAGGCATCTTAAATTCAACATGCCCAAAATAAAATTCATCATCTTTCACCCTAAGTGGCTCATAAAGTATCATCAGCAAGACTTAGGTGCAACCTTGTTAATATCTGTTCTTCAGCTGTGAAGATTTCACATTTTACCTTGTCTATTTGTAGAATTGGCCAAATGCATTTATGATTTTAATTTTGGAAATTCTCTCTAACAATGCAATTCACAACCCATACAGACCTAAGGAATTTTCATACGTCTTCTCCCATATGTTAGCCACAAAGGCTCCATTTAATGTACTAAAGGCCTTTCTTGATTTCTTCTGACATTTAGGAGGGTAACAATAGTGCACTCAAACTGTCCACCCTTTCACTCTTTCCACATGACTATTACATTTTTCTTCATATAATTCATTTCCTACATATGTTCCTTTTATCCTGTTCTTTGTAGTTCCTCACTGGTTATATGCTTCAGGCTGTTCATACCTACTATGTACTTCTCCTTTACTTGACATTAATTTTAATTCTTCAGAGAAATGGTGCCATGTCCTACTATTGTATAGCAACACTTGTAGATTGTTAGTATTGAAAGATGGGCCTTTGCTCTCATGGGAAACGGGGTCAATAAAGAAGTTTTGAAATTTCCCAGAAGTTGGACCCAACTCAGTGTTCATCTATATTGTCAATCCCAGATATATGTATAAGGCAATCTACAGGTAAGCTATAGGCTGTGTTTCCACATATGTGTCATAATGTGGATAATAGAGTCTATATTTACTTGGTCATTCCTATATGGACTGTTAGGCCAAATCCACTTGAGTATTTAAAGTTATCTTTAAAGATATCTTCAAGAGTATGTTCAGTGTACTGAAGCTGAATGCAATAAGTAGAAGTATCTGCAAGACATCATTACCTGGAGGAATGTCTCTCTAATTTGGATTCTCCATTGGATCTACTCCAATATAGTGGAGAACACCTTTGGTGAGTGTATATATTCCTATTTTTTATCTTGTCTGATTTTTGCCATTAGAGGGTCATTCAATAGAGTTATTTCTATTGTTATATATTTCAAGGAATCTTGGATGATTCTGATTATGGATGGAAGACACCTTGATGTGAAAATCATGTAAGGTGGCATTTTGTTCTAGTGTGTCAAATGATTTTTTATAATCAAGAAATAATAATCATAGTAGGATGCTATATTCCATAATCTCCTATTTAATTGTGATATGTCAAAGAAAGAATCCATTGTTTAATATTGCTTGTGAAAGCTTATCTATTCCTTATTAAGATCCTCATTGAGAATTTGTGTATAAATGACTCATATAAAGATTTTGTATAGACGGGGGGTAGGCATATGGGTTAGTGATTATTGATGTCCTTTCAATTATCTTTTCAGTATTTATGAAGTCTTAGATTTTTTTTATGCTATTGGTGTCTTCTCTCCTTTTAGATACCTTATAAACCAGACCCTGAAGTATTGCCTCCAGCACTTGTCTCCTCTTTGGTCCTCTTCTTTAGCCAGGCTCCTTTTCCTCTCTTTCTTCTCTTTCATGCTATTTCTGCATCCCTTGCAAACTCATTCAGAACGGTGATGTTAGGTTCCAAGTGTGGTATTTCTACTGTCTGTGATGGCAAAAATAGTTTATCATAGCAATTAAAATAATCCCTCCAATTTTTCTTCTGTTTATATCCTTTTAAAATTGTACTCCTTGAAAGCCCTTGGGATACCACTCAGTTGGACATCTTGACCAACTTTCTTTAAATTGCTTTTACCTTCTACTATTTCTCTCTATTCTATTTGACATTTCTCATTCATCATCCTTCATAAGATTTTGTGAACAAGTTACTATTCTAACCTGGTGTTTCCTTTGGCATCTATCTCTCTCTGTTTGGTAAGTCAACTGTATTGCCTCGTTTTTTTTCCTTTTCAATGTAAGTAAACAAACATAGAAAAACCCTAGACAGTTATGATTAAATACCATACAGGGCACCAAGCTAAATTGTGAAGTAGAGATTTTCCTTGTTGATGTTCTACTGCAATGCCTCATTGGGGTATGGAGGTCACTCAGGACTCTTAAAGATCATTACAGTTAATTGAAAAGTCTGACAGGTTCTATCAAGCTGGAAGAGCTTTGAATATGTAAGCTTAGTGATGGGACTATATCTTTATTTGCTAAAGATTAACAGCCTAAATTTGGAAATTTTATTGGATTTTAGATATTTATACCCGATCGACCTCTGGGTGATTTTTTTTGAAATAGCAACTTTTAAGAATCACCTATGGAGTTGTAGAGGGATTACAATCTGTTCTAGAGGAGGAAGTCCCATGCTCTAGATCCTTGAAGTTTTTATGTATGTTATCTCTTTGTGGACCTGGTGATGGATTAATCCTTCATGTGTTTCTGTGGACAATTTCCTAGGTGGTTTTTCTTTTAATTATCTAGTCCCTTATTTCAGCTGCTATGACCCACTTTGGGATCATTATGGATTTGTACCTAAATTAAGTGATAGGTCAAGCCAGCATTGTTGTTGTTGTTGTTGTTGTTGTTACTGTTACTGTTATAGTTATTAATTTTTGTTTCCAATTACTACAAGTGCAACTATCATTTTGGGAGACTCCTTTCCTAAGTAGAAGCTTTTGTATTAGTTTATGGTTTATTATAATCCTTTTTGCTTTCACATTAAGAATTTAAAGATTTCTTTGAAGCATTGCCATTCATAGCCTTGAAAATTTGCTTGTCAGAAATTTAATAGAATTTTTTTCTTTTCTTTTCACTTTTGCAAAAGATTTTGGCTTTCTCACTAGATAAAAAGAGTCACTGTCAAAGTCATTCTCAGTATATTTATTAGGGCCCAAGCTTCGCAGACTACCCATCCTGAGACAATTGTTATCTCCCAATGCCATTGAACATATATCATCCTTAGGTTAACTATGGGAACCAATCCATTATAAGTTCCCCTCACCATCCCTCACAGTAAGCATCTATATCTAAGGCTACCGAGGGTCAAAAACCAATTAAGAGTACAAAAAGGATTGTCCATGCACTCAGAAAGGACTGTCCATGGGCTCAGACACATGCCACTTGGTCAATTAGCTCTTGTAAATCTTCAAGAGCACTTAAAGAACAAGGGGCTTCCCTGACATCAGTAACAAAGTTTTTTTTTCACTATATAAACTGGAGCAATTCATCTTCAAATAGAATTCCTGTCCAAGAAATCCTGAGACCTTTCCACAGATACTAGTACTTGTATTGACATTAAGAACATTGATGCAGGACCAAAAGATATTTTGCAGGCATGAAGAAGTGTGCCTTTTATCTCAAAGTACCCAAGAGGGGCTCAGAAAAGCATTTGTACCCCAAGCACTCACTATCCATCCAAGATACAGTCAGCTGTAACTCATTCTTTCAATAATGTGTACTCTTCAATAAATCTCACTAAATATACATGTGTTGTACTTTGGGGTATAGATGTAATGTTCATTATATAACTATTCATCTGGAGAGCATTACCTGCTAAATGTCAGGGAATGGGCATGGGATTCTGATCATCCCTCCAAGCCTTAGAATTATGTCCATGAGCTCAGTACAGACAGACCCAGCTAAATCTGGAGAGGCTCCTCACAGAGTAACAATTTTTTTTAGTACAGCCATTCTCAAGAACTATCCATCTAGAAGTATAGAGGGATTGCAATCTGCACTGGTGGGGGGAATATTCATACTATTGAAATTATACTCAAATTGCTGAAATCATAGATTTTTGAAGTAGTGAGGAGAGTTTTGTTATTGTTGTTCAGATTTTTTTTGTCATGCCTGACTCTTCATGATCCCATTTGAGGTTTTCTTGGCAAAGATACTGCAGTGGTTTGCCATTTTCCTCTCCAGCTCATTTTACAGATGGGAAACTGAGGCAAATAGAGTTAAGCAATTTGCCCAGAATCACACAGTTAGTGTCTGAGGCATGTTTTTTTTTTTCTTTTTTTGGTGGGGGGGGTGCTAACAGTCTTGCTTTAATCAATCAAACATATCATTTACCTAGTTCAGGGAGAAAAGTCAGTACCCTCAACTTCAGAGTATACAGAGGTTACAAGCAGAAATTACAAGAACACAGAGAAACAAACAGATCAAGCAGACAGGCCTCCAACTGTCCAACCATTTACATCCATCCATACCTAGTCACAGTTACCAGAGAGGGAAGCATCAACATCTAGGTTTTCAAAGCCAGGGGCTCTCAACAGCTGCCCAGAGTCTCTTCTGGTCAAATCGCACAACACTTCTCAAAGTGAGCCCCCCTGAGGCATGTTTTGAACCCTGGAAGGGGGCTCTTCCTGACTCCAAGCCAGCACCACATCCACTGTGGCACCTAACTGCCTTAGTCAGAAGAATACTCATCTTTATGTTCAATGCCTTAAGCTTAAATTTACAGCCATTTTCTTTAGCTTTGTCCTCCAAATTTTCATATATCTGAAGGTAGTATTGACCTGCCCCTCCACTTACTCTTCTCTAGATGAAATATCCCCAAATTCTTTACTATTTTTCTATCCTGTTTCCAGTTAGATGGCCCTCCTGAGGTCACTTCCAGTTTCAGAATTTGACGAATAAGTGGCTTCAAGTTGATGACACATTCAGAACTAGAATGTGTTTTTAACTTCTGAAAAGTGACTGTTAATTGCTTGTCTATGATTCAGCCCTGAATAGTCTCTCTGGGATATTAAAAATGAAGGGTGTCCTCCTGCCAGGGTAATTCTCCTTGGTAACTCCTTATTAACTTCTTAGGAATATTTTACATCTAATAATCTGCAGATTAGAGCCTATGTCGGATAATTGATCAGTTGTATAAAGCAATTAAATTAATTTTTTTCTTCATCACAGATTCTTATAGTTGGAGGGCAATCTAGTCCAAACTGAACCTGAACAAAAAAATACCTTCAATAACATGTGCAAGAAGTGGTTATACAGCTTTAACTTGAAGAGCATGGGGAAAGGGAACCCACCAGATCTGGAGGCTACTATATCTTCTCTTAGATATCTCTAATTATTAAGACATTTTCCCCTCTTACATAAAGCCCAAGGCCCTCATTCTCCTAGTTCTGCCTTCTGGGCCTAAACAGAACAAAGCTAATCCCTTTCCCCTATGATTGCCCTTTAACATGCTTCCAAGGCACATGTTCGGTCCCTGCTAAGGCTTTTCTTCTTTAGGCAAAAATACATTCAACTCCTCAGTGGCCATCTTGTCCAACATCTACCTTGAAAAGAATTACCATTGTAATATGGATGAAAAGTAATCATCTAGTCTCTTCTTGATGATCTCCAGTGAGTAAGAACCCACTATCTTTCAAGGCAATCCATTCTACTTTTGGTTAGCCCTAATCACTATGATTTCCTTTTTCTGACATCATGCATCTTTTCAACTTCCATTCGTTGCTGCAGGTTCTTGGTACCAAACAGGACAAATCTATTTTCTATTCCTCATAACAGTCTTTCAAATATATGAAAAGAGCTATTATGTTCTCCTTCCCTCCTCTACCTTAGTTTTTTCTTCTCTAGGTTCAACATCCATAATTCTATCCATTGCTCTTCAAATAGCATTATCTTGAGACCCTTTGCTATTCTGTTTGCCTTTACTCTAGCTTATCAATAATTTTGCTCTCTTACTTTCAACCACATCAAAATCTTCATGAATAAAGTTCACAGAAACATAGCAGACAATGTTATTTCCCATCTATACAAATATACTTTAGAAGCCTGATGGGTGACTGTTGAGATGGCCTATTGAGATGGACTGTTGAGATGGTTGCAATTATAAGCTGCCCTTTGGATGATGATTGTAATTGCTACCCACAGGGCTTGTGGGAATTTGCAGCCCTCTCTAACTCAAAAGCAAAAAAAATGGGTTTTTTTTGTTTTGTTTTGTTTTTTTTAATTGAGACACCACAACTCCATAATTGCTGTGTGTCTGCTCTGTTCTTTTTGGGTCTGTACCAAAATAATTTAAGCATAACTATATTTTAAAAGTGCTATACATTCAGCTTTTTAAGATAGGCATTGTGGGGGGAACTATTTATTTAAGATTAAACTCATTCAAAGGGGCAAACAGTTTCAGGCCAAAAGGAAAAAAAGATAGTGCAACTTTATATCTGACTATATTAAAAAAAAAAAGTCTCCCTCAAAGTGAGTAGGATTCCATATCTGTTGTCTCTCAAACACTTCTATATCAATTTCCTGTCAAAACATTTGCATACTGAGGCTTGGGCCAGAAAGGATCTCACAGGGTCTTAAGCTGCCACTTGGTCTCTGATTCCAGCATCTCATTATATTTTACAATCGCTTGCCTTTTGGGGGTGGGAGGGCAGGAGCTCACTAAAGAGAAAAAGGGATTGAGGAATGTACCCTCAGATAGTCTGGGAAAATGAAATGCTTTTGCTTTTAACCATTAAATTCCAATTTTGGTGTCAAAGTATCTTGCTTTACAAGCATAATAAAGCTTATTATTTTAGCCAGCATAGCGAATTCAACCTGAGATCTGAAAATCAAATTGTCCTGCAGTATTTATTTTCTCTTCCATTAGAATAAAGTAAAGCTTCAATGATCAGAACTTAGCTGAAAATTTAGAAAGCAAAACAAAACTTTTTGATGATGTACAGGGTTGAACAGACAAAGTCCAGGTCAGTTTCCCAGCTGTACAGACCACGAGGCTAACAGTAGTATGAACTTGTTTGAGGCCAAATTTGACTGTCAAGAAACTTACATGCAACCCATACTGATGTTGCGTGTGAGTTAATGAGGGCAGAGGTTGGCCCTCTGTCAGTAAACAGATGGAATACACAGACACTTGGGGAACAGCAGCTATGGTTCAATAAGAAGGTGACATTTTTTACCGAGTGACTTTTCAAACAACAATCATGTTCTCAGGTTCACGTGGCCAAAACATAGGGCTTAGTAGTTTAAGGAAATTAAGTACTTCTCTGATGTAGAGAAAGCTCCCAGCAGAAGGGATTAAAGTCTTTCACTGGGCAATTTGAAATACCAAAATCATCTTTCAAAGTATCCCTTTCATTAACATGGAATTTCAGAATCAAAGTTAAGCCAAAATAAACCCAAATATTTTTGCTTCACTTATCCACCTCCTTCATAGTTTGGAACAGTGATTCCCCACCTTGATGGAGTTGGATATCTTATTATTGTCGATTAATTTCATGACCTCCATATGCCCTCCACCCAAAGCATTGCCTGGCATACATTAAAATGAAATTAGAATGAATTCCATTTTAGAAATCTTTCAAGACCTTCAAGTGCCCCTTCATGTAGAAGATACTTTGGGGTGTCATAAAACCAGTGTTGGGAATTTGAAATATTATCTGGGGCATATCTTTTCATGTTTCATATTCGATTTAGTTTTAAAACAACAAAAGGTGGGGTGGGAGGTGGCGGCTGGAGAGGTTAAGGAAATCAGCTGAGCTCCCATCAGTCAGGAACTTTGCCTCAAACTCTATTACAAAAATAATGATGGTATTTTACATTGAGGACTCTGAAAGCACAGAGTTGAAATTACCCAGTGAAAGTGGCTTGTTGCAGACAGCCAACTTGGATCATTCCAGTTAAGATGTTTAAGAGTAGTATTGGGGGAGGGATGGGAGTGGAGTGGGGTCTTAGATTTTTGAAATAATTTTCTCATTTCTCCAATTCATGCTACCTGTGTAGACACATTCTCAAGGAGTAATTCTACTTTTCTGTCTGATATGACTTTGGCAAGCTTTCCTAGTTACTGGTATGAAAATAGACGATCAATTTAGAAGTGAAAAAGGTCCTCAGAAGGCATCTAGTCCAAGTCCTCATTTAACAAAAGGACAATCTGAGGCCCAGAAAGGTTGTGACTTGTCCAAGTTCATACAATTAGTAAGTGGCAGAGCTAGAATTTCAACTCTAAAACAAGTCAAGTCAAAATGCATTTCTTTTTTCTCTTTTTTCCCACTTAATAGTATTTTTCCAATTACATGTAAAGATGATTTTCAACATTCATTTTTGTAAGACTTTGAGTTCTAAATTTTTCTCCTTCCTTCCCTTCTCTCCCGCTCCCCAAGACAGTAAGCAATCTGATATAGTTTATACATGTACAATCATGTTAAACATATTTCCACATTAGTCATGTTGTAGAAGAAGAATCAGAACAAAAGGGTAAAACCATGAGAAAGAAAAACCAAAAACCCAAAAAAGTGAAAATAGCATGCTTCAATCTGCATTCAGAATCCGTAGTTCTTACTCTGGATGTGGTTAGCATTTTCCATCACGAGTCTTCGAAAAGCATTTCTTAAGTGCCTACTGTGTACCAGGCACAGTGCCAAGCAAACTGAATTTGTTTACTGTCTGTACAGAGAGGTTGGATGACTCTGGTCAGTCTCACTGATGAAGTCTGATTGCACTAACTTAGCTGCCAACATAGGACTGCTTTCACTGGGCGTCAAGTCACAACTCAGATGCCAGTTCAGTTTGTTCTTAAGCTTGAGCAGGAGTGTCAGATGGTGTTTTTCCTCTACTGTCTCTCACTCCAAATCCAGTGTTGTTTTCCCTATACCATGTGAATCCTGTGTTGTTGGGTTGTTTTTTTTTTTTTTAAACACTGAGATTCTGTAAAGTGGGAGAAGGCTTTCTATGGTCCTAGCCACTAATAAGATCATAAGACCACAGTGAACCAGGCTAACTACAGTATTATGGTTATATACACTGGGTCAATAGCTACCAAGTGTTTGGAGATTTTCAGATGAAAAATGATATAAAAATACCAATCATTCTTTCATCTTCAGGATCTAAGGCATCAGTGAGGGGTCTGATGGGACTCACTACTCTTAGTTTTCAAAATCAGCACTATCAGCTTACAACATTTTTTCCCTTTAAGGATTCTGGATCTCTAATTAGATTTATTTTAGATGTGCTGGGGTTTTATCTGTCCTGGTTTTCTGTTGTTGTTTACTAAGGATTGCAGGTCATAATGTCAGACGCAGCCTCTTTTATGATACATACCAATGTACCCAGAGGCTAATAAGTGATGGGCGATTCCAGTAAATATGATAAATAAATAAACAACCATCTCACTGGGAGATTTTCCTGGCATTTTGCCAACATTTTCCTTTCTGCAAATTCACATCTTCTTGTGATATGTACTGCTTGGAATTTGATGTCCTGAGATTACTGGATCTGGGATAAACATTTTGGTCACTATTGGGAGCTGATGTAAGGCTACAAATAATGGCAGGCAGGCAAGGGGGAAAATTACCCTCACAGTCCTTCTCTTTCTGCCTGAAAAAGCTGTAGAATTCCTAACAAATTCATCCCATACATAAGTTTATGTAGGGTCATAATCATATCTTCGATCTTTTAAGTTAGGGTTTCCTACTTACGTTTTCTTTTCTTAGCCTTCTGAGCTCCTGACTCACAAGTCATAGGAGCATAGATTTAGTGCTTGAAGGATCTAATTCAACCCCTTCATGTTATAGATGATGAAAATGAGGACCACAAAGGCTAAGATCACATAGTAAGTATTTTTATTATAAGTTTAACAACTGTTAATGAAACAGATACAAAACAAGGAGTAAAATCTGACTTTAGCCTCTCAGCTTTTAGTGAGGTACGATAAAAAATTTATGAAAATTCAAGAAATAAAGATGAAGAAAAGATAGACAAATTAAAGGATAATATGATAAGGAAAGAGAGGATAGATAGGATATGGGAAGAAACACAGATTGTCCAAACCCTGCCTATTCCTTAATATCCAGCACAAATTTCACTTTCTCCTTTAGATCTTGATTGATCAACAGGACCTGAAGTGATTTCTCCTTCTTCTTAACTCCTATGGCCCAGGCCCTATGAATTCCTTTGTCTATACTGCTGGCCTGACTAGTTTCATTATATCTTGTGCAATACTTCTATGGTTTTCTGGAAGTCTTCTTGAATCTTGCATCATTATTTGCCTTTCTCATGAATCTATATCTCATCTCCCCACTTTGATTGGAAACTCCTAGAGGACAAGACCAATAACTGATTCCTTTGATACCTTTCTCAGCTGCTTCCACATTTAACTTTGTGTCACATTTATTTGTATAAGTTATTTTTTATATGTTTTGTTCCATTTAACTAGCTTGTAAACTAGGGCAGCTAGATGGTGCAATTGATAGACCACTGGGTCTGGAGTCAGGAAGACCTGAATTCAAATTTGACCTCAGATACTTATCATCTGTGTGACTCTGGACAAGTCACTTAGCCCTTTTTGCTTCAGTTTCCTCATCTGTAAATGAGCTGGAGAAGGAATGGCAAACTACTCTAGTATCTCTGCCAAGAAAACCCTAAAAGGGGTCATGAATCAGAAAAGACTGAAATGAGTGAACAACAATTAGATTGCAAACTCTCTATGGCATGCTGGAAAGACTTTTCATATGGTTCCCAGCATAGACAGTGTATTTTTTTTTTCATCTTTGTAGTCTTCTCAGTATCTAGAACAGTATCTCTTTGTACATGGTAGGTGTTCTGAGCATAGTTATTGATATGATATGTTTGGGTGTTGTTTGACTTATTTTGAAAAAGAAAGAAATAAGAAAGATCAGCTGCTAGGAGCCTACAAGAGAGTAGGGAAAATTTCCATGCATGGAAAAATGAGTCAGCTCAGTGGAAGAAGATTTAAGATAGTTGGTTAAGGGAATGGAGTGAGACATAGGAAGAAAAGCCTTGTGGACACAGTAGGATAGCAGTAATTTGACTAAACTGATCACCAACTTCTTCAAGATATCTTCAATCCCAAAGCCGATGACTTCTGTGTTAGGGAATTGTCCTTTCACTTAGCCATTGTTTGGCCCAGACTTGAAATTACTTGTGATCCTTAACAGCAATTTCCCAAATAAATACAGTATTTTATAAATCCCCATTGCAAATATGTGTCACAGCAAATCCCCGTGATTTACTTGGACTTAGAGCTGGCGACCTATTATAATTTTCCTTTCATTTTCTTCTTTCTCTCTTAAATAAATGTTGAGTAGATGAGTGTCAAACAATGAGCAATAACTCCAGACTCCTAACACTGAGGTTCCTATGGACTCTCCCGAGTTCTGCTTGACACTCTGTGACATACAGTGTGCCACAGGAGGCAACATTTACCTGTGTCATATGTGATCTACTCAAAGAGGCCCAAGAAGAACATATGAGTGGAGATGGTTGAAGAGGATAAAAATAAGATCTTCAGAACAGGAAAGTTCTGATTTTTGTCCCAGCAACAGACTGTATAACCATCAGTTGCCTGAGGACCAGCCTAGCAAAGATCAGAGAGGGTCATTATCAGGTTGGCTAGAGGGTAATGACTTTTCAGTCATAATAACTGTCAAAGACCATCCACCATCTTTTATCTATATATACCACCACCCGCCCCCCACCAGGGGATTTGTACTGTGCAGTTTGGATTCAGTCAAAGGGTTGTACTTGAGGAACTAAAGGGCTATATGTGGCCTTGAGGTGCAGGTTTCCCACCCCTATGACCTAGACCCTTAAAGCATTCAAACATCCAGTGTCTCACACTGAAGAATGAATTATGGAAGAGAAGCTGAACTGTCCCACAGGGGTCCATGACAAAGGTACATGATATTTGTGTGTTCACTGGCCTAATCCAATGCAGGAGGGTGATTTTCTAGCATTTGTGTGATCCAACTGAATGTCCTTTTCTTTTTTCTTTTTTTAAACATGAAAACTGCCACTTTTTAATACTGGTTTAAAGGTAGACAAAGTAAGGTATACATTGTTTCTGACCTCTTAGAGGTTGCAAATTATGGGGGCCTCCTCCAATTCAATTCACCAGGCAATTTTAAGCACCTACTATGTGGAAGACTCTGTGCTAGGCAAAAAGGCAAAAGGGATACTCATCAGTGTAACCTCATCAATTCTGGATGCACCCTGTAATGATGAAGATCACAACTTAGTCATATATACCATCTACTGCAATTTGTGACCATGTGCTCTCAGAATTTCATCACACGGACTCCACAGAATGTGTTGGAAGCCTTCCTCACTGTCTTCTTACTTCACAAGATTATGGAGCATTCAGATAGTGTACCTGTCATCCTTTGTCCTTGTCATATGTCCAGTCCATCTCTTCTAAACTATTTTGGCCTGATGACATCTTTTATTCCTGTTCTTCAGAGTTTCTCATTGGTTATGTCACAACTGTCTTGCACACCTTCATTGTGCTTTGTGTGATATTCATTTTTGATTCATCAGAGAATGTGGTGCTCCATGTCTTTTAATGACAAAATCCAAAATAGTGCCTGCCCTTAAGAAGTTTACGGATCTACCAAGGGATGCGTGTAAACATAAACATAGAATGCAAAGTAGAAAGCACTGGGATCAAAGGAGTAATCAAAAGTGTTTCAGCCTTTGCTGTACAATCCATAACTCCATCAATCACAACACTATTCCTTCCTCTGAGGTCTTACTCTGCATCTGTTTGACACTTCTGCTGTACCCTCTGAAGCTCCTGCTTTATATTTAATGAAGTCCCCTTTATTTTACTACCTCTTTCATATTCCCTCCATCTTCTGGTTCTCACTGAGACCTGGCTCTTCTGGATGATGCAACATCTTGGGCCATCTTTTCTAGTACTAGCTATACCTTTTCTCACACCCTTTGATTCATTAGTCCCAATCCCAACTTCACTATTGCTACTTCTAAATTTCCCCTCCATCTCTATCTCTCAGAACCTTCCACTTCTTTGAAATTCTCTATCTAAATGTATCATCAAACTCAGTGTAGTGGGTGATTATGTCTTGATTGACTTCCTTTTTCAATGAGTATAGTGCCTGGTTCATAGTATTTTTTCTTTTCTTTCCTTTTTTTCTTTCTTTTTTTTCTCCTTTGGTGAGGCAATTGGGGTTAAGTGACTTGCCCCGCCCCCCCTTTTTGATCATAGTTTTCTTTCCAACACAACTTCTGCCCTCATACTAGAAGATGATTAAGATGACAAGATAATTAAGCTCAATTAAGCAAGATATTCTTTTTACTGTTCCCTAATTAATTCTCTATCCTACTCCCCAAAGAGACTGATTCGAGTCTTTTCTTCTTCCTCAGACCTCCAAGAGTACTCCCTCTACCTCTTAGCTTGAGGACCTACCCTCACATTTTACCACCCCACACCCCCAAAGAGGATTTCCTTAAAGACTTAGTTCAATTATTCTAATATACCTTTTTCTTTTCTCCTCATATGACTCCTATTCCTCCTCTTCCTCATCTCTTATTCCTCCTACCCCACCACTTCTTTCTCTAGTCTTTACTGAAGAGGTTTGCTCTCCTCCTCACTAGTCATACCATCTACTTAAACTATTGAGCCTATCCCCTCCTGCCTTCTCTGGAAATATTGTTTCCATTATCATCCTATCTCTTATTTTCAATCTTTCCCTATCTATTGGTTCCCTTCCCTCCTGCCTATAAATTCAAACATTTCTCCTTCATCTTTAAAAATCCTTTATTGGATTTCATTAGCCCTGTTATCACCCTATATCTCTCTCATCCCTCAGCTAACTTCCTTGAAAAATCCATCTATATTTGGTTTCTGCATTTCGTTTCCTCTTATTCTTCTCTCAACACTCTCCAGTCTGAATTCTGATCTTAACTTTTCCTCCTGGATACCCTCTCCTTTTTGAAATTTTTGCTTTTTTTACAGGTTAAGCTACTACCTGTCTGACCAATTATTTATATCGATTATCTGTGTCTCATTCCCTAACCATGGGTGTGCCGCAAGGCTTGCCCAGGGTCATGCAGATAGTAAGAGTCTAAGTCAGGATGCAAACTCAAGTCTTTTTGTTTCCAAGTTTAGCACTCTACCCATTAGACCACCTATCTGCAATGATAACTCTTGTATGTGCCCCTTCCTCCCCACTCACACAGCTACAACCCTAGTTCAGATTCTCATCACAGCTTACCTCCTATTTTGTCTCGCTAAATCATCTCTCCTTGTTCCAAGTCATTCTCCACATAACCACGATGTAATTTTATGAAAATACAGGCCTGTTTATGTAACCCCACTGCTCAACAGGGCCCAATGGCTTTAGGATCAAATTTGGCGTAAGGATCAAATTTAAACTCCTTTGTCAATTAAAGCTCTTCAGAACCTAGTCTCTTCCTAACTTCTTACCTATTACTCATCTTTCTGTATTCTGTGATCTGGCCATACTGGTCTACTAGCTGTTCTACACACAGATGACTCTATCTTCTGTTTCTATCCTTTTTCATTGGCTTCCCCCCCCTGCCCTGAACCCATGCCTAGAATACAACCCCTCCTTACCTCTGCCTTGAATTCTTCATTTCCTCTAAGATTTAGTTCTTAGCAGCTAAGTGGCACAGTGAACAGAGCACTGGCTGTAGAGACCTGAATTCAAATCCAGATTCAGACACTTAATACTTACTAGCAATGTCACCTTGGGCAAGTCACTTAACCCCAATTGCCCTGCCTTCCCCCCTCCAAAAAAAGCAAAAAAAAAAGATTTAGTTCAAGTACCACCTTCTATGCAAAGCCTTTCCAGATTTCTGACAACTACAAAAGCCTTCCCTGTCATAATCACCTCATATTCATTTTGTATAGATTATATGCATGTTTATTTGTATCGTGTCCCTTTGAGTAGAATGTACAATCTTTGAGGTCAGGGACTATTTCATTTTTGCCTTTGAATTTTCAGCACTTAGTATGATGCTCAACATGTAGAAACCACTTAACAAATGGTTATGATGGACAGATTTGAAATAGAGAAGTGGGTTTGTGCATGGAGAAATCAAACAACTAAATTAAAAGATGTTGAACAAATACAAACATAAATAAGATTAATGGTTTTGTTGTCTACAAGAGTAAGCGTATTTTGGGTAATGAGAAAGGAGGGTCTCTGGAATGTCATGTTTAGTAGGCTGGGTGGGGTTGGTCTAAGTCAACACCTCCCTTCCAATTACTCTGAAGGAAAACAGAGGCTCTCCAATAGGTGTGTGCAGATGGAAGAAGAGTATTAAACCCTGTATGACAGGCTAACCAAATTATCTAGCGCCATTATTTGGAAGAAAGCAGCCAGTGTAAAAATAATGCATTTTCCTGTAACATGACTATCGGAACTGAGTCAGGAATAAGCATAAATTGGGAAGTCCCATGCCCACATACTTATTTATTGTTAAATTGAAACCTGGGTACTTGGCTCTATCAGAAATCATAAAAATACGTGTGTTCTGGAGACATCTATAAAAAGTTTCCAGGAAGGAAACCTTATTGGCCCTAACTGGATCTTAATTTACTATCAATCTCTCAATACTTTGATAGTTCCAGATTAGTTAGTGCCAGAAATTCAATCTATTGCTTTGTTTCTTACTGATGAAGGAATTAGACTAATTTGAAACATATGGTGAAGAAAACTCAACTCTTCTGTTTGCATGTGTTATACTTTTCATTGTTTTTAATTGGTTCACAAGTTTTTATGTAATAAGTGAAAACAGAGGGTTTTTTTTTTCTTCCAGGAGATACACAGATGAAAGAATAAACAGCCTCAAAAGTTTTGAGGGCTGTTTTTTGTTTTATCTTGGTTTGTTTTTAATCTCACTGAGTAAACACCAGATTTTTTCGCAATGAACACACGTTTCAGGGTACACGGTTATAGGACTAGATGGAAGTCATAGTAATGGAATTTTAGGACTAGAAGGTACCTTAGAAATAATTTAATTCAGTCCTCTTATTATACTGATGAGGAAACTGAAGCCTAAAGAAATAAAGGACCTTGCCCAAGGTAACAGGGTCAATCAGTGGTAGAGATGATGACAGAACCTAACCTTCCTAATTCCCAGTTCATTACTTTGTTCATTCTATTAAACTGGGCCATTGTTGGCACATAACCAAAACCAGTTTGTTTTTTCATGGAAATTAATGACTAGGAGGTCAGATTTGCCTATATATTTTTATAACTTTGCTGTTAATACAAACTTGGCTTTCTTCAGTATTTGGGAATAATAATACTTAACATACAACACCTACTGTGTGCCAGGCATTGTGCTAAGTGCTTTATGATTATTATCTCTTGGATTCTCATAATAATCCTGGGAGGTAGGTGCTGTTATTATCCCCATTTTACAGATGAGGAAATTGAGGTAAACAGCAGATTATGTGACTTGCCCAGGTTCCTGCAAGCTTGTAAGTGTCTGAAACTGACTTTGAATTCAGGTCTTCCTGACTCTTAAATCTTCTATTCTATGAACTACACCAGCTAGAGGCTCACTTGTATGGGAGAAATCAGCCCATCTTTTTCCATATAAACTTTTCCCTTTCTTCAGTGTTAGAACATTGGAAATAATCTTACAAACCTACTAAGGGAGCAGGTTTTTGATCGACTGGAAACAAAACACTACTGTCATTTCTATCCAGGGGAATGCTGGAGTCATCCCCAATTAGGCTCACCAGTCAATTGTAAACTTTTCAATGGTAGGATTTTATACCTCAGAAATCAGAAAATATTACACCTCAGGGCCTGTTTTATTGTTTTGTTGATCACTTAAGACTTAAGAAAAATGGAGAAAGCATTAATATGCAGATTCGATTTAAATGTATATCTGTGCTTTGGAGAGGTGCTTGTTAAACATTTACCAGAACCCCATTGTCTCCATTATTGGATGACCAGACCAGAAAGGATTAAAATATTAGATACATCTAATTCCCCCAGGATGTTCTACATGGTCATATTGAGGAGCAGCATCTCAGGGATGCCATCTGACTTCTTGGACGAAGAGCTGTTTCTAAGGTAACCCCGATTAGGTTGATTATTCCACACATCGTAGCCATGGGAGGGAAGAGAAAGGATGCCTTACCACAGATATTGAACTGGATAGTGACTCAGGGAAACTGTCTCAAGGGAGAAAGCATATATGAAAGCATTTATAGTTCAATTTGAAGATACTTATTAAGACCACAGTTTTGCTTGACTTAGAGTCAGAGAGTCTCATAATTGGAAAGGATCTCTGAGGTAATTTTGTCAAATGGGTTCTTGAGCCATAATTTTCTCTATAATGCCTTGAAGACCTCCACTGATGGAATGCACTGCCTCCTCACACAGTCAGTTCCACTTTTGATAGCTTTAATTATTAGAAAATTTTCCTCAAATCTGCCTTTCTCTAGTTTCTACCCATTGCTTCTAATTCTATCTTCTAGGTTCAAGCAAAGTAAATCTAGTCCCTCTTCCATCTGTTGGTTCTTCAGCTACTTAAAGGGAGCTATCATGCTTTCTCTAAGTTTTATTTTCTACAGGACAAACATCCCCACTCCCTTCTAAAATATGGTATGTCACCCTTGTTATCCTTCTTTGGACACCCTTCTCAGTCAATATACTCCTAAGATGTGGCACCCAGAACTAGAATGATTTTCCAAGTATGGTCTTACTCAGAGTACTGTGGGACTTATATTTTCTTCCTTCTGGACACTATGCCTTTTAACAAAGCCTAAGATTGTATTAGCTTTTTTTGGCTCATGATTCATATTGAGCTTAGAGTCTGCTAAAACCCAGTATCCCTGTCAATTACCTTTGTTTCCGTCACTCTGGTGTCCTAAATCTCCTCCTAAGACTGTCTTCTTATTGAATTATTCTCCTCTTTAAATTCCTTTGTTGGTATTATCTCCCCCAACTTTCTTTATTATGCTTAAATTCCTTACCATTTTGTCTAGACTATGTACAGAATACAAAATGAAATGAAAACCAGACATTATATCACTCATTTGATAAGGATAGGCAGAGCAGCCTGACAATTGTAAATCCAAATTGAATTTTCCACCAAAATTTCGTGGTTTGGCTTGTCCTGATCAAATTAGGGGAATAGCTGTCTAGCTTTCTCCCTCCAATTGTACTGACTAGAGACACCCTCTAAACCCTGAACTATGGCAGACTCTTTTGCTTCCTTTAGTTAGGTTTATGTGTCCTTTCCCCAGAGACTTCAACATTTATACCAAACTGTTATGTCATCAAAGCTGTTCTTAATTGTCTCTACTCTATTCTTATAAGCCCCTGTGCCTAAAACCACATTTCATCTCTTTTCTTTTGTTCTAGTTCTCAAATTGTATCTGAAAGATGATCACATCTGAGATGTCTTTCTATAGAAGTCTATGACTAGGGATTTAATTTTTCCACTGCTTTGTACCCCAAATCAAAAACTTTTAAAAAGAGAAATAGGGGATTTATCAATTTATCATCACTACCTCAAACATGGGGCAGTTAGGTGGCACAGTAGATAGAGTACTTGGCCTGATGTCAGGAAGACTCATCTCCCTGAGTTCAAATCCAGCTTTAGCCCTTACTAGCTGTATGATCCTGGGCAAGCAATTTAACCCTGTTTGCCTCAGCTTCCTCATCTGTTAAATGAGCTGGACAAGGTAACGGCAAGCCACTCCAATATCTTTGTCAAAAAACCTCAAAAGAGGTCATGAAGAGTTGGACATAACTGAAAAATGACTAAACAACAACTTCAAACATGTTTTGAAATTTTGACTCTTTCTTTAGTAGGTAACATAAAAAAGTTTTTTAAAATGTGACTCGTGATAAAGTTATGTAGAGGACTATGTATCAACTCTAGCATAAATATACATATATAATTTTTGGAGGGAGAGGCAGGTCCAAACTTGTGATTTCATTGATGTAGAGAAAAGTCCAGGTATGGATTTTCTTTCCACCAATGCAGATAAACAGATTTTCTGTACTTAAATAGTTATTAGGGAAACTGGGAAGTTAAGTAACTGTCTCCTCTCTCTATCTCTGTCTCTGTTTTTCTGTCTCTCTGTCTCTTCTATCTCTGTCTTGCTTTTTCTCTTTGTCTCTCTATCTCTCATATATATATATATATATATATATATATATATATATATATGTATGTATGTATGTATACATATATCTCTCCCTCTCTGACCCTGTTTCTCTATTTCACACACACACGCACGCGCGCGCACACACACACACAAATACATATACTTGAACATATACACTATGGAAACTAATACAAAAGTTATTATTTTTTAAAATCCCATAAATTTCTACCATGATCAGGGCACTATATCTAGTATAAAGATGGAGATAAAGATGGATCTTGTCTTGACCCAGCCATGTATTGTGTGAAATCATTCTTTTTCTGATGACATTTCAATCCTTGATATTGTGTCAATTTTATATTTTAGTGGTATTTCCATTTAAATATGTTGACTAATCTTGGTTCTGTACTGCAAAATGACAAAATCAGAGAAATTATGAAAAATACTTACAAAAGTCAAAGAATTTGTCAATTACTAATTCGAACAAAGTATCAGAGTTGGCAATAGGAACAGAAATGGGCCACCTCTGCCTTCCAGGGGATGTATTTGCCTTTCTGATCCATGGACACTTTGCCTTCCCTTGCAATGTTTCCCCCCCCTGGCTTCTCAAACTTTTCTGAGACCTGGAGCTCATGGATTAGCCAGAAAAACCAAGTCAGAAATATAAAAATCAAGAGAAGAGCAGAAGTACTCCCAGGAAATAACAGAATACATCATCCCAAGATAATTGCCCTCTAAATTCAGATGAGAGAAAACCAAAAGGCTTTTAGAAACACCAATTCAAGTCTCATCTTTTCAAAGCAATTCTGATACTGAGAAAGAAGGCAGTGTGGTACTTTGGGAAGAGTGCTAGAGTTGGATTTGGAGGACCTGGGTTTGAATCCTAGTACTAACATTTACTACATGGATGACGTTGGGTTTCAAGTTTACTTCTCTGGACCTCTGATTTCTCATTTGATAGATGAAAGTTTTTCTTTGGAGGAAGAGAAGGAATATTTCAGGGACCATAGAAATGCTTTTTCAAACCTAGGATTTTTCTTAAGTCTTGAAACACAATCTGCATTGTGAGAACTGTGCCTTCCTTGTTTAATTATCATGTGGCATTGAAAGACACTCACATGACCTTGTTCTGCCCTGAAGATCTGGATGTGGGGTAGTCATACACTTAATTCTGAGATTTTTGCATGTCCAGTGGATGCAGAGTCATTATCTATTTTCTAGTTGTTCTCCTTGGTTCTCAAAGTGTCAACAACTTTTTCTCCTCAGAACAACAACAACAAAAAAAAAACCTCTCTTTTTTTTGGGCAATACCATCTATCAAGGTGAATGTAGGAATCCCTAGGATCTAGAAACTCAGTGCTGAATAAGATCATGGGAGTGGCTATTGATGCCACCTACAGGTTATATATGGGGCTTCTGGGATTTTTTTTGGTAGATGTTTTCTTTTTCTCATTCTTTCTATTTCTCCTTCCTTTCTGCCCTTCCTCCCTCATTCCTTTTTTACTCTCTTTTTATTTCTTTCTCACTTTCTCTCTTTCTTCTTTCCTCTCTTCATTCCTTCCTTCTTCCTACTCTTCCTTCCTTCCTCTCTTCTTGACTGGGTCTTTCTATCTCACCCAGGCTGGTCACTCATGGAACCAATCCCAATACTTATCCGAATAGAAGTTTTGACTTTGCTCTCTTTTTCCAATCTGGGCTGTTCCACATCTCCTTATGCAGCCTGGTGTCCCTCTATTCCCAGAAGTTCATTATATTGGTGCCAGACTTAGTGTGGCTATCAGGTTGGTTTTAGTCCCAATACATCTCAGAGCTTCTGAATTCATGTAATTCAGCAATCTCAGCGTCCAAAGGAACAGAGATGAGAAAGATGCCAGGCATGTCCAGAATGCCTGGCTTTTTTTCTTTCCAAAGATATTTTAGGGAAGCTTATACATTTTCCTGGGTGTCTTCTTTTTATTTTTCTAAGAATTTGATGTCTTTGATTTTTTGAGAAATTAATTGATTTTTTTCTTTTTTCTTAATTAAACAAATGCTTTATTAACTTCTGGCTTACATCATTCATTTCCACCAGATTATGAGTTACATTTTTTCCCCATTTTTCCCTACCCACCACCCCAGAATAGCAGTCCCACTAGATATCCCCTCATCCAATCTGCTCTCTCCCATATCTTCTCCCATATCCTCTTTGATTTTGCCATTAGGGCAAGGTGAATCTCTGAGCCCTAATGCCTGGACATCTTATGAAACATTTAATTTTAAAACTTCGATTTTCAGATCCATTCCCTTCCTCCCTTGTCACCCACTCCCTCTGAGAAGATAAGCAATTCAGTATGTGTTGTACATGTATAGCTATGCAAAACATTACCATAGTAGATATATTGTAAAAGACTGCTTATATTTCCCTCCCACCCGTCTCACCTCCCACCTGGCCCATTCCCTACTTTGATCCTGTCCCTCTTTGATAGTGGGTACTTCCAACCTCCCCTCCCCCAGAATGCCCTCCCCTCCATCATCCTCCCTCTCATCCCCCTTTCCCCTACTCAGGAGAGTGAGTGAGGGTAAGAAATTCCATTTAGTATGTATGTGATTCTCTCCTTGAGCCAACTTCAATGAGAATATGCTTTTGCCTTTTTGCCTTCCTGTTTTTCCCTTCCCCTGCAACTACTTCCCCTTGCCTCTTCTACATGAGATAGTTTACCCTACCCTGTCTCTCTCCATCTCCTCTTGCCACTTTCCTCTCTCACCTCTTTGACTTCACCCCTTAAGAATCATCCCTTCCTTGGGGCAGCTAGGTGGCGCAGTGAGCAGAGCACCGGCCCCAGAGCCAGAAGGACCCGAGCTCAGATCCGGCCCCAGACACCCAACACACAAACAAAAACCTAGCCACCTGACCCTGGGCAAGTCACCCAACCCAAATTGCCCTCAAAAAAAAAAAAAAAGAATCATCCCTTCCCATCAAATTCAACCTGTGCCCTCTATCCATGTATATCTGTGAACATATGCCATGTACCCTTCTTCAATTATTTTCATAATGAGAAAGGTTTCATCAAACACAGTTATTGTTTTCCATGTAGGACTGTAAATAGTCCAACTTTGATAAGTTCCTTTTGATTTCTTTTCCTTGATTACCTTCTCAAGCATCTCTTGCTTCTTGTGTCTGAATGTCAAATTTTCTATTCAACTCTGGTTTTTCCTCAAGAATGCTTGAAAGTCCTCTATTCCACTGAATGACCATATTTTCCCCTGAAACAAAATACTTAGTTTTGCTGGGTAGGTGACCCTTGGCTTCAATCCCAGCTCTTTTGCCCTCTGGAATATCATATTCCATGCCCTTCTATCCCTCAGTGTAGAAGCTGCCAGGTCCTGGGCTATTCTGATTGTGTTTCCACAATATTGAAATTGTTTCTTCCTGGCTGCTTATAGTATTTTCTTTGATCTGAGAATTCTGGAACCTGGCTATAATATTCCTAGGAGTTTTCTTTTTGGGATCTTTTTCAGGAGGTGATTTGTGGATTCTTTCAACCTCTATTTCCTCCACTGGATCTAAAACATCAGGGCAATTTTCCTTGAGAATTTCTTTCAAGATGATTTCTAGGTTCTTTTTTTGATCATGGCTTTCAGGTAGTCCAATAATTTTTAAATTATCTCTTCTGGATCTACTTTCCAGGTCAATGGTTTTTCCCATGAGATATTTCACATTGCCTTCTATTCTTTCATTTGTTTGGATCTGTTTAATAGTATCTTGATTTCTCATAAAATCACTAGCTTCCATTTGCTCCAGTCTAACTCTGAAGGAATGACTCTCCTCAGTGAGCTTTTGAGATTCTTTTTCCATCTGGCAAATTCGACTTTTTAAGGCATTCTTCTCCTCATTGCCTTTCTGAGCCTCTTTTGCCATTTGAGTTAGTCTATTTTTTAAGGTGTTATTTTCTTCAGTCAGGTTGTTGACTGTCATTTCATACTTTTCTTGCATCTTTTACATTTCTCTTCCCAAATTTCCCCCCACTTCTCTTATCTGCTTCTTAAGGTCCTCTATGGCCTGTAGCCAGTTTGTATTTTCATTTGGGGCTTTTGGTGCAGGAGTTCTGACCTCACAGTCCTCCTCCATGCTTTGAGCCTCTTTGCCCCTAAAATAGGAGTCCAGTGTTGAACTTTTCTGTTTATTTTGTTTCGTTTGCCTAGGCATATTGCCACTTAATTACTTGATTTTGGGGCTTGTTGCCACAGTAGGGCTCTGCCACCAGACAGGGGAGCTTCC
Source organism: Gymnobelideus leadbeateri (assembly GCA_011680675.1). Lineage (NCBI taxonomy): Eukaryota > Metazoa > Chordata > Mammalia > Diprotodontia > Petauridae > Gymnobelideus > Gymnobelideus leadbeateri. The sequence goes on from WOXC01010248.1 coordinate 29,933, forward strand.
GCCCAAACGTGGGGTCTTCACAACTTCCGCCAGTTGGGTGGCCTCTGTAAAGCCTCCACCTACTCTGGCAAGTTGGATACCCACCCCAAACTTCCCCCCCAGACCACAATCCAGATCCAGGCAGTTTAAAGCAAGAGCAATTAACCCCCAGACTGATTGCTGGATCTCCCTATAGTTCGCAGACCAGGAGCTAGAGCCACTGCTGATGATGCAAAATGGCTTCTGTGCCACTGTTTCTTCAGCAGCTTTTCACCCCCAGGGGAGGAAGCCACGTGTTCCCCAAATACTGGTCCCAAAGTCCATAGGGCACTAACCTCTCACTTTGTCCTAGGCATATCTGTGCTGATAATTCTGGAATTGCCACAATTGCTGGTGTTCTGGGGTCCCTCCAGCCGGCTGAAGGCCCAGCCACCCTGGGGCTAAAACCTCGGACCTGGGCTCGGCTCTGCCTGCTGAGCTGTGGGTTCCTGGAGCGCTGTGCTGCCTGCTCTCAGAGTGCTGTGCTGCCTGCTCTCAGAGTGCTGTTCTGGCCACTCCCTGCAGGGCTGCTGGGCTCTCCTCAGCAGGAGGTTAGCTTCTCTGTGCTGTTCTGTGGGTGCTGTGGCTCCAGAAGTTGTTCAGAGTCCCCTTTCACATTGTTTGAAATTTGTGTGGGGCAGAGCACATTGGAAATGCTGTTTCTACTCCGACATCTTGGCTCCACCACACCCTGAATTTCTTTTTTTTTTTTTTTGAAGAATCAAATACTTTATTATTAATACCATCAGCAAATCTGTCCTTTTCTTTTTTTTTAAACAAATGCTTTATTAACTTCTGTTTTACATCATTCATTTCCGCCAGATTTTGAGTTACAATCATTTTCCCCCCATTATTCCCCTACCCAACCTCCCAGAATAGTAGTCCCACAAGATATCGCTTCCTCCAATCTGCTCTCTCCCATACCACCATCGACTTTTCCATTAGAGGAAGGTGAATCTTTGTGTCCCAATGCCTGCACATCTTATCTCCCTATTACAAACAAAAGAGTATTAATAATAGTATTTATATATATTTGAAACATTTAATGTTATGACCTCGAATTTCAGATCCATTTCCTTCCTCCCTTGTCACCCATTCCTTCTTGGGAGATAAGTAATTCAGTATATGTTGTACATGTCTAGCTATGGAAAACATTAACATAGTAGATATATTGTACAAGGCTGCTTAAAATTCCCTCCCACTCATCCCACCCCCCACCTGGTCCATTCCCTACATGATCCTGTCCCTCTTTTATAGTGGGTACTTCCAACCTCCCCTCCCCCCAAGGATGCCCTCCCATCCATCATCCCTCCTCTCATCCCCTTTCCCCCTATCCTGCTGCAGGTTGAGATATCCCATTTAGTATGTATGTCATTTTCTCCCTGAACCAAATTCAATGTGAATGTGGTTTTGCCTTTTTAGCCTTCCTTATTCTCCCCCTCCTTTGCAACCACTTCCCCTTGCTTCTTCTACATAGGATAGTTTACCCTACCCTGTCTCTCCCCATCTCCTCTTGCCACTTTCCTCTCTCACCTCATAATTTCATCCTTTGAGTATTCTCCCTTCCCAACAAATTCAACCTATGCCCTCTATCCATATATAACTGTAACCATATACACACACATTCACATATGTATTCATATGACCACACCCCCTTCTTCCATTATTTTCATAGTGAGAAAGATATCATCAGTCACAGTTATTGCTTTTCCATATAGGAATGTAAATAGTTCAACTTTGATAAGTTCCTTTTGATTTCTTTTCCCTGATTACCTTCTCAGGCATCTCTTACTTCTTGCGTCTGGATGTCAAATTTTCTATTCAACTCTGGTTTTTTCCTCAAGAATGCTTGAAAGTCCTCTATTCCACCGAATGACCATATTTTCCCCTGAAACAAAATACTCAGTTTTGCTGGGTAGGTGACCCTTGGGTTCATTCCCAGTTCTTTTGCCCTCTGGAATTTCATATTCCATGCCCTTCGATCCCTCAGTGTAGAAGCTGCCAGGTCCTGGGCTATTCTGATTGTGTTTCCACAATATTGAAATTGTTTCTTCCTAGCTGCTTGTAGTATTTTCTCCTTGATCTGGGGATTCTGGAACCTGGCTATAATATTCCTGGGAGTTTTCTTTTTGGGATCTTTTTCAGGAGGTGATTGGTGGATTCTTTCAACCTCTATTTTGCCCTCTGGATCTAAAACATCAGGGCAGTTTTCCTTGAGAATTTCTTGAAGGGTGATTTCCAGGTTCTTTCCTTGATCATGGCTTTCAGGTAGTCCAATAATTTTTAAATTGTCTCTCCTGGATCTATTCTCCAGGTCAGTGGTTTTTCCCATGAGATATTTCACATTGCCTTCTAATCTTTCATTTGTTTGGATCTGCTTAACAGCATCTTGATTTCTCATAAAGTCATTAGCTTCCATTTGCTCCAGTCTAACTCTGAAGGAATGAATCTCCTCAGTGAACTTTTGAGATTCTTTTTCCATCTGGCAAATTCGACTTTTTAAGGCATTCTTCTCCTAATTGCCCTTTTGGGCCTCCTTTGCCATTTGAGCTAGTCTATTTTTTAAGGTGTTGTTTTCCTCAGTGAGGCTGTTGACCCTCATTTCATACTTTTCCTGCATCCTTCTCATTTCTCTTTCCAATTTTTCCTCCACTTCTCTTATTTGATTTTTAAAGTCCTTCTTAAGGTCCTCTATGGCCTGCAACCGCTCATGTTTTCCCCTGGGGCTTTTGGAGCAGGACTTCTGACCTCACAGTCCTTTTCCCGCTCTATGCCCCCAAAATAGGAGTCTAGGGTTGCATTTTTCTGTTTCCTTTGCCTTGGCATGTTGCCACTTAATTGCTTGACTTTTGGGCTTGTTGCCACACTATGGCTTTAAGGCCAGCTAGAGGAATTTTCGTCCTGAACGTGTGGGGGGCAACTTCCGTTTCTGGCAAGCTGTAAACCCACCCACAACTTCCACCCTAGATCACAATCCAGATCCAGGGAGGTTAAAGCAAGAGCGATTACCCCCCAAGACTGATCGCTGCATCTCCCCACGATTTGTAGGCTGGGAGCCCGAGCTGCCTCTGAAAACTACAAAATGGCGTGTCTCCTCAGTGGCTTCTAGCCCCCAGGGGAGGGAGCTGACGCATTCCCCAAATACAGGTCCCAAAGTCCATAGGACACTAACCTCTTACTTTGTCCTAGGCATGTCTATGTTGATAATTCTGTAGTCGCCACAGCTCCTGGTGTTCTGGGGTTCCTCCAGCTGGCTGCTGGCCCTGCCGCCCTGGGGCTAAAACCTTGGCTCACGAGGACCTGGGCTCGGTTCGACTCGGCTCCTGCGCTCTGCGCGCTGCCGGCTCCCAGACCGCTGCGCTGGTCCTTCCTGCAGGGCTGCTGGGCTGTCCTCAGTGGGAGGTTAGCTTCTCTGTGTCGTTCTGTGGGTGCTGGGGCTCCAGAAGTTGTTCAGAGTCCTTTATTATATAGTTTGGGGGGAATCTGGGGGCAGAGAGGCTTGGATGAGCTGTTTCTACTCCGCCATCTTGGCTCTGCCACACACACTGAATTTCTTAAAGACCTAATTGATTTTTTTGAGAAAAAAAAATGAGAGAAAACATTTAAAGTACTTTGTAAATCTTGAAGTGCTATTTAAATGCTAACTATTATAGGTGGCATATTCTAACATCTATAGAGAGATTAGAGCTGGGAAGAATACCCAGAATACATAATCACAAAGCTGTTATCAAAGAAAAAGAAACAGAAACCAAATTCAAGAGTTTACTTCAATGAGATACTATCAAATGTATTTATATGGGAAAAAAAGTTGACATATGGAAATGGTATGCAAGCTGAATACAGGCCATAGAGAAGTTCTCCCTGTCAGTTCACTACCTTTTTCAGTGGTATTGCCATGTCAAGTTGAAGAGAAACCACTCTACTCTTGGATAGACCCTGCCACTATTGTTATTTGCTGTTGTTTGTCCTTCCTTCCTCAAAGAGGACCAATGGCATCTGGAGGGTGATGCTTGATTTGCAAGTGAATTGGATTTAAGTGAAGCAGGCCTGTGAAAAGTCATCAGCCTCACTCTTCAAGGTCATCTGAGTCCAGTGGCAAGACATAGGTCAGGATAACTGGAAATGACCTGGGATGTAGTGGGAGACCTTGGCTTTTTAAGCTAAGGTCTTTCCCAGGTCTCAGTTTCTCTGAGACAACCTTCATTCAGTGATTTAAGGCTAGGTAAGAAATGAGGCCAAAAATGGCTTAGTTTTCCTATTCAGAAAAAACAAAATCAAACTGGGAGGGGAAGACCCTTAGGATTTCTGGCCATAAGTGAAACAATTTCCATTTAAACTGACTCTGATCCATCAAACCCAAATAATGACCAAGTAAGGTTTGAGCTAGGGCCTATTATTGACCAATCAGTGAGAGCCAGTGTGATTTGGGTTTAAGGCATTATCAAAGAGCTCCATTTGAATTCAATGGGCTTTTATCAAAGCCTGGTTTTCCAGAGCTCTATTTCAAGAAATCATAAATGAAACTACATGGGACAAAAGAGTTAATTGCCCCAGTTTTTAAAAAAAATGATAGAATAAATAAATGGGGAAGAGAAAAAAAATCTAGGCCCCAAACCCCAAGATATCTCATGAGGCTTCAGCAATTAAAACATATTCCTTTGGGCAGAGCACCCAACATGTAAGGGTATAATTCCTCATGTGGACAAGGGAAAGTAGGAAGGAAGGAAGGAAAGAAGGAAGGAAGGAAGGAAGGAAGGAAGGAAGGAAGGAAGGAAGGAAGGAAGGAAGGAAGAGAAAGGAAGGAAGGAGCAACTATTGCCCAATAGGAAGTGGTCAGTTGGGCCCCCAATGAGACATTATATTATGTTAATGGCAAGTGACTGAGATGGAGAAAATGAAGAAACTACTAAAGACTTCTGGTCTGAAATCTGAAGATCCTGATGTCACAATATTGGAATGCTTGCAAAGGCTAAAGAAGCAGTTGGACATTGGAGAAAATCCATAGCAGGTTTATATTAAATTCATCAGCACACCCTGGTTTGTAGGAGAGGATCCCTCTGAATTTGTACTTTGTAAGGAGAGACTATTTCAAAGGCCAGCAGTCAAGTCATTGGTGAAATCAGAAGATATATGCAATATTAGGTTGTCCTGAATAAGCAGAGAACTAACAGGTAGCAGGCAGATGTTTCTATGAAGGCAGCTAATTTAGCTTAAAGTACAGAAGAGTTTCAGACACAAGGAACTACTGAATATATACATATGTATGTATATGTGTATACATATATGTTTATAATCACAAATATATAAACATATAAATATATCTAAATAAATACATAAATAATTTGTATATAAATGCATAATTGATATATAAATACTTTATACATATAAATAATCAGAAAAATAAAATGACTTAAAGAGAGAGCCCAGTAGAACATTCAAACATTCAGTAAAATGTCAACCAAACATTTCAGGTGAGAGACCACCCTTGCAAGGTTGGTCATCTAGGTCTGAGGGCAGTTCAGAGAAAGGCTGATGAGAAGCAGAACTATGAGTAGAACCACTACATCTAAAAGGATGAAGGACCATGGGACCAGAGAACATGACAACCTGAGGCAAGAACACTGATCACAGAGACAGCCATAGACAGAATTATTTTCTGCTACAAGAATAGTCAAGATGGGGGCGGGTAGGTGGCACAGTGAGTAAGAGCACCGGCCTTGGAGTTGGGATGACCCAAGATCAGATCCGGCCTCAGAAAATGAGCACCCACGCACAAATAATGACTGGCCATGTAACCTTGAGCAAGTTACTTAACCCCAATTGCTTTAAAAAAAAAAATAGTCAAGATGGATGTGGGCATGTTGGGTGGACTCAAGAGGAGAGTACAGGGTGGCTAGGTGGCACAGTGAATAGAGCACTGGCCCTGGAGTTAGGAGGACCTGAGTTCAAATCCAGCCTCAGACACTTAACACAAAACTAGCCATGTGACCTTGGACAAGTCACCTGAATTGCCTCTCCAAAAAACACACACACACACAAAAAGAGGAGAGTACAGATTTAATTGGCAGAAGATTGATCCAGCATTAGGAAATGGTTTGGGGGTCAAAGGCAGACATCATCCTGGACCTCAAAGCTCTTCAACTTGACTTCATAAACAACCATTTATGTGATCTTTATAGCTAGACTCATAGGGCCTGGAGGAGTCACTGTGAGGATTGAAGGTATATGTAGAGTGTCCTGATCCCTCTGGCTGTCTAAGTTAGCAGCTTTGTATTTCTAATTTCTTCCTCTGAAGAACAGACCTGAGTCCTTGTCAAGGGAGGTGGAGATTTGTAGCTTTATCTGATTAGAAACTAGGTCTGAGCCCATACACACTGTCGAAACCCTGCGTTCTCCTTGAAGTCTGATCCTCTAGACTATGCCACAAAAATTCCGTCTGATTCAGATCCTGCAGGGGCCCTCTCCAGTTGCCGAGCTCTTCTTGGAATCTCCATTTTAGGGAAGGACCTTAGACCAGCTATCCCTCTTTTTCTTGACTTAGGTAGGAGTTTTATGATCTATTTAAAAGAGTGGATTAGATTAGATCATCTCCTCCTGGAGATGGATTGTTAACTTTTCAGTGTGAATATTTATTTACACCTCAGAAATCTGCAAAGGCTGTAAGTCAGGATTTGATTCATTCTGTTATCAATTATTTAGGCTTTAAAAAGTGAAGAACAACATGTTAATAATACAGATTAAATTTAAAAGTGTGTGCCCCCAACCAAGAACCAGCTGTTAAAGATTTACCAGCATACCCTTGTGTCTAAAATTCCCTCTATAGTCCTATGAACTACAATATTAGTCAGTAATTAGTATCCTTTTACACCTCTAATAACACTAAGCATAGTGCTGAGTACATAGTAAATGCTGAATAAATGCTTTTTCTACAAAGGGAGAAGTTTTTAAGTGGCTTTACACTTTTTTAAGCCTTACTTTTTTCTTTCTATCTCAAATTCCTCCCTTCTCCCCTTTTTCATTTCTAAAGACCAGAGAAATGTTCTAGGGAAAACCCAAAGCAAATAATTTAATCTACAGCATAAACTATACAGTCCTTCCTCAATCTAACTTCGTGACTTCTATTTCCAGTTACATATGTCAGTCATTTAGGATAGTTTAAGTGATTGTCAACTATATAAGCTAGGCATATGATTCCCTTTATATAATATGTCAATTATTTAGGATAGTTTAAGTGATTATCAGCCATATAACTCTGGCATATAATTCCCTTTATAAAAAAAAAAACCCTAATTAGGTTTCTCTGCCAATATTGAGTCATCAGAGATATGTTGGTTAACATTCTTTTTTGTCAGTGTTCTTTCCAGTGAAATATTTTCTCAATGATTTGATAGTGAGATTTGAGTCACCAGTAAATCTTTTCCTTCCTTTCCCTTTGTTCCCTTCTCTTTTTTTACTCTTCCTTAAGCAGCTGTGGAGAGGTATGCTGCTAGCATCTCTCTGGATGCCAAAGAGAGAATCTCCTGGATTCATCCCTGGAGTCTTGGAATGGCAAGAACTTGGTCTTGTGATTAGTTGGGATATGAGGCCTGTTTAACAAGTGTTATATTTTACTGATTAACAGTGTAAAGAATGGTGAGGGTGATTCTTTTTTTGTCACTATTTCTTTCCATCCTTTTCTTTAAACTGTTCTTTTTTTGACACAGCTCACTATGATCCTATTCCCCATAAAAACAAATTGCCCTTAACTCCAACTTTACTTTCCTCTTCCCTGAAATCCTAAATCAGGAACTGAACCAAAATGAGCCCCCAAACTCAACAGTAACCTTTAAATGCTTTTTGGAACTGCTTTTGGGAGGTTTGAAAACATTTGTTTCAGAAGTCTATGAAGACATGTTTGTCTGGAAAAAGGATATAGTGAGAATGCCAGACTAAAGATAGATAACCCAAGTGCTACTTTGGTGACCTTTCCCCCTCTATAGTAAAAGAACCAGAAGAAAACCTCCAATACATTGGACAGTTAGTCTCTAAAAGATTTGTGGAATGATGTAAATAGAAATTGGACAGGAAGAGTCCATCTTCCTATATTTGTAGAGGGAATTCCCATACCAATATAATCACAGATCCATCCAAGTATCAAAGGGAAATAAACATATTGTTTATCTATTGCCTATTTTACCCATGTATGCTGTACCATATATTGCACCTTTTAGATGCTTAAGGGATATTTGTGGTGACTAAAAGAATTCCGATTCTAGAGAAATCATATTTTCCACAACAGACATTATGTCTAATCAAACATCACAGAGTTGGACCTCAGAAGCCATCTAGTCCAATCTGGACAAGAATGACCTCTAAAATACTCTCAACAAGTCAGCATTCATCATTTTCTTGATGGCTCTAAATAAGAGGGAGCCCATATTCTCATTATCTTTGATTTAGAGCTAGAAGGGACCCTGAAGGTCATCCAGCATTTTTGCTTTATAGATGAGAAAATGTCCAAGTTCTCACAGGTAGGAAGTATCAGAGGCAGAATTGAACTCTCCAAGTCTAGCCCTTTAACCACTGAGCCATACTATTTCCTGAGGTGACCCATTCCACTTTTGGAAGGCTTTGCTAGGAAGTTTTTTCTTACATGAATTGAAATCTTACATGAAATTGAAATTTCTGTAATTTCTATTTGTTGATTCTAGTCCTGTCCTCTTGAGTTGAGCAAAGCAAGCCTAATCCCTGTTTCACAAAGCAAACCTTCAAAAACTAACCCCTCCCCTCAAATCTTTTCTTCTTTCAAAAAAACTAGTCTCAGTTATTTTAACTTTATTCTCATCTGGTAGGGTGACTATCTGGTTCATGCTTCTCTGGATGTGATATACTTTTTAAAACATGTTGTCTAGAACTGAACAGAAGACTCCAGATATGATTTGACCAAGTATAACAAGACTATCACCTTCTTTGTACTAGACACCAAGTTTCTGTGAACATAGCCAAGAATCATGCAAGCTTTTTTGATTGGCATGTCAAACTGTGGAAATAGAGGTGGAATGGAAGAAGGAAGGAAAGAAGAAAGGGAGGAAGGAAAGAAGAAAGAAAAGGAGGAAGGAAAGCTGGAAATATAGGTTAAAGTTATGCTATAAAGAACATTTAATACTAATACTAAATAATGGAGTTCCTGCCCTCTTAGGGATAATAGGGACCAAATGTATTGAGCAGGAGACACTTGATAAATAGAATATATTTATTTTAAAGAGGGTAAGGCCAAGGACAAATCAATGGAATATACTTCCCTCCAGAGTGACATCGATCCATTAATTACTCCTCTTACATAATATTTAGCAATGTTCTGTGCATAGGAAGCAAATTTTCAGACACAATATGAAGTTAAATGGAATACTCCTTTCATCACTGCAACTCACAGACTATCTATAGCATAATGGGTAGTCTTTGACAGTCACTGTGGATGAAGATGTCATTATCTTGGTGCCAATCCAATGATAAACCTACTCAAACTTAACCAGGCTATTCCATAGTCCATGGGCAATTCATCCACTATTGGTCCCATATGTGAAGCCTTTTCAATTTGTTAGAAACTGCAGGACCTTGTGCTCCACTGTCTGGCATAGCTTTCAAAATCTTGGGTCAGCTTCCATGTCATGATGAGGTTTCAGAGGAGAGCTTCAGTGGAATTGGACCAAAGAAACAGCAACATTCTCTTTGGTTTCCCTACCTGTATTGTTCCTGTTCTATTGTCTACCTTTCCCTCAGTTGCCAACATAATCTTTGTAAAGTTCATATTTGACTATATGACTCTACTGTTCACTAATATCCAGTGCTTCCCTATCAGGTCTTTAGACTGCCCTTTATGTGTCTTTATTGTTAACATCCAACCCACCTTTCCCATTTTAACTGTCAGTATTCTCCTTCATTCCCTATGTGTTTTTCCAGTCAAAGTAGGCCACTGCTAACTCCATTCCTTGAGTCTGACATGTCATTTGCTATCTCCATTCTTCATTCACAGATACTTTGTCCCATTCCTGGAAGCCATCTCTGCTTTTCAAATTCCTTATTATTTTGTAAGGCTGCCACCTTATCCATAAAGCCTTCCACAAAATGTTGGTGATCTCTCTCTGAATGTTCTGAGATCATGTTTTCTCTTCTCTTTTCTCTTCTTTATTCCATCATACTTATCAGTAATAGTCCCTCCAAACATAATAGAAGCTTTTAAAGGTAAAGCCTATTTTGTTTTTATCTCTGTACCTCTGGTACTTGGCATAGTACCTTGTACATATTAAGCATTTAATAAATGCTTATTTAATTGAATTCAATTTTATTCAAAGCTCTGTGCTGCAATAGAAAGAACACTGTACAACAAATCAGAAGATCTGGGTTCTAGTCATGACCCTGCCACCTACAAACTATGTAACCTTCAACAAGTCACCTTTCACAGTCAGTTTCCTTATCTGTAAAATGGGAATTCAATTCTCTTTGTCAAATACTGAGTGTCTACTATATATAAGGCACTAAGTTAGTTGCTTCAGGAACTACAAAAGAAATAAGTATGATTTCTTCCCATAAGACATTTGTAATCTAATAAGGAAAATATAACATGCAAATAAGTATAATTCCAAACAGGAAAACATCTGGTAGATGAAGACTGCATAAAACTCAGATTGTGACATGCAGTGTGATGGACAGCTCATTGAGCTGGTCCTCCAGTAGAGAAATCTTGAACAAGCAGTGAAGAGATCTGATCTAAGAATTCAATAGAAACTGAGCAGGCTTACTTGCCTTTGGTTTTTAGTAGAAGCTCCCAGGCCTTGTGTAATTTTGACTGTGGTTCCTTGGTACATGAGCAATTTCCTTCTGGAAGCTTGCAATGTTTTTTCTTCCATGTGGGCATTTGGGATTTGTGCCATAACATTCCTTTTCCTTGGATGCGGTAATGTAGATTTTTTTTTTCTATCTTCAGTTTGCTATGTGAATCTTAAAGATCTGGGCAGTTTTCATTTATGATTGCTAAAAATATGTCTAGGGGTTTTTAAAAAATTATAGTAGTCAAAGAATTCAAGAATTCCTAAATTATCTCTCCTTGACCTGTTTTCAAGGTAAGTTGTATTTGATATCAGGTATCTTACATTTTCTCTTTTTTCCAGTCTTTTGGTTTTATTCTACTTTTTCTTGCAATTTCATTGGTTTCTGTTTTGTCTCTTCTAGTTTTTGGTAAATATATTTCTTGAGTAATGTTTACCACTTTCTCTTGTAAGCTGCTTAAAATCCTCCCAAATCTTTCTGCCAGAGCACTTATTTAATTGTTTTTAAAAATTTTTTCTGTCTTCTTGTTGGTATTCTTGTTGTACTTACAGAAAAATCCATTTTTTTTCTCCTATGAGTCTCTTCTTGTAATTATTATGGAGTTACTCCTTTGGGGGAATATATAGATTTGTAATAATTTTTGCTTTCTTTGATTTACTCATCCCTTCAATTTGGTTTCTAAATTGGGGTTTTGTTTCAGGGCTGGACTCTGCCCTCTGCTTTGCTTTCGACTGGGTCTTAGCCCTACTTGGATTTACCCTGGACCACCCACCCCCACCCCAGGGTTTGGTGTTGAACTCCTGAGGTTATATCCATCTGGACCATGGTAATAATCAAATAAAATATAAATCTCTCTTCTGATAACTCATTTGTCTGTTGAAATGACTACATAAAACTTTATTTTTTTCCTGGAATTGGGGGAAGGTACTGATTTAAAATGTTAGGAAGCTTAGTTAATACTTTTCTTGATGAATTCTTTTTTATTATCAAATGAATTCTGAAATACCAATTGTCTAATGAAATAAAGAAAAAGCCTCTGTAAGAGAGTTGACATTTCCCAAAGTAAGTATTTAGTAATCATTAGTACTCACTATTTGGTAATCTTAAGGTATGCTCAGTGATGATAAAAATTTAGTAATACTTATGACTACATAATTTGAGACTTTGGAAACCAAAACAAATGATTACATATTTGAAAATATTAAAGAGGATGCTATGAAGATCATTTCCAATTAAATGAATAGAGAAGAAATGCCTGTTGAATCTGGCAGTGTATGAGGTTTTATCAAAAGGATAAATTAAACATTCTATAAACTATTATCTGTGACTTTATGTTTAGATTTGTTTTAAGTAATGGCAAGATTTTTTTCATCTGGACCTATGATTTCCTTAATGTACAAAATTCCCAATGAGGAAATTCCCTATTTCCTCCCACCAATGAAAATCTATAAGTATTTTTGAATTTATATTCTGGGAGAGTTGCTTGAGGCACTGAAAAGCTAGTGGATTTTCCCAGGGTCACACAGAGAGTGGAGTCTCAGAAGCTGAATTTGTACCTAGGTCTTCCTGACTTTAATGTGCCTTTTTTCACTATTATTATGTCAAGAGACAATATATTGGGAAGGAAGGGTAAAGGGAAGGAAGTGTGAAGAAAGGGAAAAGAAGGAAAGGCAACAGGTATACATCAAGTTCCTCCTCTGTGCCAAGAACTTGAGCTAATCACTTTACTAATATTACCTCACTGTATTCTCCTAACAACCCTGGAAGGCAGGTACTGTTATTATTCATGTTTTACAGATGAGAAAACTAAAGCAAATCTTAGGCAGCTTGCTCTGGCTCACACACTCAGTAAGTATCTGAAGTCAAATTTGCACTCAGTTCTTCGTGGCTTCAGAGTCCAGCACTTTATCTACCATACCACATAAGTGCCTTACTGGCAAAATGATGATGATGATGATAATGATGATGATGATGATGATGATGATGACAACTAACATTTATATAGCATTTACTATGTGCCAGACACTGTAGCAAGTGTTTTACAATTATTATTTCGTTTGATCCTCACAATGATCCTGGGAGGTATATCCTTTTATTATCCGCATTTTACAGATGAAGAACTGAGACAAACAGAAGTTAAGTGACTTGCTCAGGATCACATATCTAATAAGTGTCTGAGGATGAATTTGAACTCAGATCTTCCTGACTCTAGGCCTAATGCTTTATCCATCATACCACCTAGCTGCCCAAAGACAAAGGAAGAACAGGAACAGTAAATGAAAGAATAACTCTCACTTATCTAACTTTCCTAGACCTTTCCTGTTTTGCCTAAGGTTAGGGCATTCTAAGAAGAGTTGCTGGCTATCATAATCCCATTCTGATTCCCAGATGTTCAGTTCCTCAAACTCATCATGATTCAGGCTTTCCTTGAAGAGTGAATGCTTCCTAAAATGAAGAAGGCATCCCAAACTGCTCTGGTTAGCCTTGCTTGGCCATTCACTAATCCTAATAAGGCTGTTGGTTTTTCAGTGGGTGGGTCACTGTGCTAATCCGATTATGAGTTTGAGAAGAATTGATGTGTGCTGGTGTGTCATATGTATGCTTGCTGTCTATACTAGTTTGCACAATCCACCCACTTAAAAAAACAACAGCCCAAATCTAAAACCTAAACATTAAATGATATAAAACCAAATGCATGCTGCATTCCGCCTACATGATAATCATGGGTGAATACTGACTAATGATTCATCAATTGGCTGCTAGAAACTTGATGGATGTTTTCATGTCAGAGATGAAATATTCTATGTTGTTTCACTGAGGAGCCATGTGTGTAGCCTTGGTGATTCATTCAGATAGTGGGAAATAATCCCTTGTTAAGAGATTGCTCCAACATCTCATACTACACCCCTGTAATTTTCCTTTTCACTCCTAAATGCTTAGTGTATACAGAGAGCATCAGTGAAGTCACCTTCACAGCCAAGGGGAGCCTTCCATGGAAAGGATGTTGTTAAATTGAGAGACAGGGTTAGGGAAGAAGATACCATAACTGGCAACCCCCCAACTCTGTGATTATGCCCAAGGTCTTGTGACATTTCATGAGCTGAAGAGTGTAAAATCTGCCGGCTGAATGTAGGCAGTTAAATGAGAGTGATCCAGGGGGATTATATTAGCCTTACCCAGGTCAGGTTAGCTCTAGCTAAGTCAGACAAATGGAGTGTTGAATTTGGTTTTATTGCTTCCATGTCCTTGTGAAGTCAGCTTTATTTGGAGCTGCAGATTAGTAGAAAATTCATAGAATCTTAGATCTAGAGATGGAAGGAAACTCTGAAGCCTTCTATTCTAACTCCTTCATTTTATAAATGAGAAGATTAGTTTGGGGACGTTAAGTGGCTTGTCCAAGGTCACACAACTAGTAAATGATAGAGGTAGGATCTGAACCTAGATCACCTGACTCAGAGCCAGTGCTCTTTCCACTGTATGAGATTGTTTTCTTATTCCACAGCCCTTTGACCACTGCTCTTCATCTTTCTAAGTCCCACCTTCCCTTTAAGATGCAGATCAAATTAAATGATAGAAAACAACAACAACAACATAGAATTTGAGAGTTGGAAGGAACTAGAGGGGCCATTTAGTTCGTGAAATGAATGCCCACTATAGCACACTTGACAAATGACCTTCCAGAGTCTGTTTGAAGACCTGCAGTGAGGAAGAACTCGCCAACTCTTGAGGCAGCCCATCCTACTTTTGGATAGCTCTAATTGTTAGGAAATTTTCAGTTTTTAAAAAATTGGACTTTCACCCATTATTTCTGGTACTGTCCTTTGGGGGTCAAACGGAAATAGTCAGATCCTTTTTCTATATGAAAGTCCTTTCAATATTTGAAGAAAGTTATTATACCTCCTACACACAGACACACAGACTCACATGTTTTCTCCAGGATAAACATGCCCAGTTATTTCAACATATAGGGAAGGTTCCATCATGATAAGAAGACTCCTATCTTCTCCTTTAGTCTTCCTTGTTTCCTCTGGCCTGTAATTTCATTAGCTGTTGCACCATCATAGTTCTTGCTTTTCTGACATACATTTCATATATCCTAAGTAAATTTATTATGGCTTTATTGAATTTTTTTAAGTGTGTTAGTCCCAAACTTGGTGTTAAGTCTCTAGAAGGCAATGACTGTATTTTATGTTTCTTTTTCATCTCCTAACTTGCATAGCACTAGGGGTATATTAAAATCTCAAAAGGTATTTGAATTGAATTTAGATTGTTTATATATGCATATATATTATCTCTCTCTCTCTCTCTCTCTCTCTCTCTCTCTCTCTCTCTCTCTCTCTCTTATATATATATATATATATATATATATATATATATATATTAGCACCAATGGAGCAAAATGTTTTTACACTTAGTTTTTAGATGGATCTACATTCTTATTGGTATGGGTAATCCCTCTACCCAATAATGGATGGTTTCTCATGATTTCTCATCCTTTGTAATTCTTGATCCTATCACTCCTTAAAAGTCCTTTTTAGATAATCCTCCCAATATACTAGAGGTTGTTTCTCTAAATCCTTTACAATCTTAGGAGTAGTAAGACAGCATTTGGGTTGTAATCTGTAATTATCTGTAATAATCTATAATTATCCATACTCACTAAGTAGCTCAGGGTTTGTTAGGCTTTTGTTTGTTTGTTTCCACTCGTGTGTGTCCTTGACAATATCTTTATGGCACTTCTCAAGTGGAAGTTTATCACTAGTGAAATACTGAATCCTACTTATATCAATCATGTATCTTTCCATTGACCTTTGGGTAGCCAACCATTTTGATTCTTCCAAGGTCACATGTTCCATAATTCATGGTCATACATTATCCCTGGTATTAATATTGTTGTTAAAGAAATAGGCATTTGTAGCATTGAACAGCTTAAAATCAATGAAAGTAAAGTTTGTTTCCTTATAAACAATCTAGCCTGATCTCCTTCCATTCAGTTCTATGACTAGCTCATTATTTATTTGAAGGGATGTTCTCTCAAGATGGGAGGGGTGAGAGACATACATATAGTGAAAGAAGGAAAAAAAAGGACAGGAGATGAGAGAGAGAGAGAGAGAGAGAGAGAGAGAGAGAGAGAGAGAGAGAGAGAGAGAGAGAGAGAGAGAATGAACGCTCTGGATATGGAATCCAAAACATAAATTTAAATATTGGCTCTGGTACTTACTTTTTGTGTAACCCTGGGCAAGTCATTTCCCATCTTTGAGTCCCATTTTCCTCATGAGTAAAATGAAAATAGTGTCATAGATAATCTCTCAATTTTATCATGTTTTATATTTATGAGTTTTTAGGTAGAGAGAAAAGTCATTTCCCCATAAAATCTTGGAGAATACAGAAACTCCTAAGTAAGCATTTGCCAAAATCTTTCCTTAAATAGGGTCACGGAATATATATGGCAATAAGAGTATGTAGGGGAAGAAATCATTGACATCTATGGTTTTATGCCAAGTATAAGAGCCATCTCTAAGTAGATTTGGGATACAGGAATGAGTGACTCCATATCCTTTTATTTGTGTGTCCCACCATCATTGCCAGTTCTAACATTTTTATTCAGGTGAAATTTTTTAAAAATGAATATCAAAAGGCGGGCACCCTGAAAGAGACTATTCGACAGTTTTCTACATAATCTTATGGACAAAGAATAACATATAGCATGACATATGTGTGGAAGTGTGATGATGGTGTTGTCAGGTGGCCAGTCATCACTTTGTCTTGGATATGTACACATACCTAGGCTTCAGTGATTTTTTACAACCTACTGGCCTAATCACACTCCTATCTTACTCACTGACTTGCTACTTCTGTGTAATACTAGCCACATCCCAGCAGCAGTCTGAGTTCCTGAGAGCTAAGTCTCTAGAAACTCTCCCCCAATACTAGGGGAGAGAACTGCTTCCTAGGATAGCTGTAAGAATGAGAATAGTCCAACACATGGGCATTGTACAACTCTGAAACCTCCATGTGGTGCCCAGATGCAGACCTCTAAAAGTGGGGCATGAATCAGGCATGACAAAGTTGGGGAGGTGCCAATGAGTGAACTCACCCCATGTTTTTCAGAGAAGATTCATCTGAAGCCTAGGTTCATGTTAATATGCAGGCTAGATTACTCGAAGGAGTTTCACAAAGCCTCTTTGCTGGAAACTGCAGAACTTGTTTAGAGCCAAGGAGTGATTCTCTTTTTTAGGCTAGGGATAAGAGGGAGAATCTGAAAAGAGAGCCAGGAAAGATTGTTTTTACTTCTATACCTAGAAGGTTATATTGTTGACACCCTCTTGGAATGAAATGAAGATTCATCTAGTTTAATTACATTTTCAATACCTGTTCAATAAAAATATCAAAATCATCCTAAAGATAGGATTCTAAACTTAATCTTATGTTTGCTAATGAATTGAATGAAGTTCAGAGGTAACTCAATTCAGAGTGCCTGCTACATCTGGGGGACAAGAACAAATGACTCTGAAATAAGAGTAGAGGCCAAAAAGTACAATAGAAAGATCACTAGCCTGGGAGACATGAGATGAGTTCCAGACCCAGAATTGCCACAGACTCACCATGTGACTTTGACCAAGTCCCTCCACTCCTCTGGTAATAGTATCCTCATCTGTCAAGTTAGTACTGGGAATGATCTGTAAGGTTCCTTCTAGCTCTAAAATTCCTATTCTAAATTCATTAGTTTAAAATGTAGAACAGTAGATTCTATTTCAGAGCTGGAAAGAGACATTAGCAATAATTTAATCCAACTGTCTCGTTTTACAGAGGAAGAGACTGAGATCCAGAGAGGTGTCATGTTGATGGGAGTTAAAATCTTCCCCACCCATTAATAGGTCTCATGTGGAGCCCATTAAGGGAAGCTTGCTTAGGGGAGGCTTGCTTGTAGGAAGGCTTTTACACCTTTTGCTCATTTCTAATTAGGCACTGATTCAGGAGGGTTGTGATGCCTTCTGGCTCTGAGTAGTGTATATATATGATCTTGTGATCTCCAGGTTGAGATTTGGAGTGGCCATATGTTCAGAGCTCCCCAACTGCTCAGATGTAAAGGCTCTCTCAATCCAGGGATGTATGTAAAGTGAAAACATTCAGGCAGTGAAAGGAGGGGGCTCATCACTAAAAGAATAAGAAAAAAGAGTAGCAGGAGCCTGAAAGAATTGTGTCAGAAAGGATAACATCCAGACTGATCTGAAGCTTGCAAAATATGATTAAAGTTAATAATAAAAGCTTTTTAACCTTTCCTTTCCTTTAAAAAAAAAACAACTCTGTTCAGAATACAATGAACCAAGATGGGATATGATAGTCCTGCTGCTTAGGAGAGATGTTGTGTTAACATTTGACCAAGAGAAAGCAGGAGTATTGTGCCTTCTTTACTGAGGAAAATGTTTCAAACTGGAAATTCTAGGAAAAATCCATTTATGAGGTCAATGATGCCTAGGCTAAACCAGAAACTAGTAAGAGAGCACCTGGTGGCATGAATGAGTTTTGATCTTCAGCCTCAGACAAATTGCTGCCCAGGATAATAACAATGATACTAATAATACCAGAATTTATAGAACAATTTGTGGTCTACAGAGTTCTTTATGAACATTATCCCATTTGATCTTCCCAAAATCCATGGCCTCAAATGTCTTCAAAAATGCTCAAGCAAGAAGAAAAAGGAACTAGTAGTTCTAAAACAAATATTGGATTTTTAAGCTCATAGGCATCACTGAGACCTGGCAGAATAAAACTAATAATTAAAATATGCTGATTAAGTATACCTTATTAAAGAAATAGGATAAGTAAAAGGGGGATGCTAGCATTGTCTATTTAGAAGTTACACGTATGTGAAGAAAGTAAGAAACCAGAGTGATAAAGAATGATGGAAAGTATCTGATTGAAGACCAATGGAATGAGAAACAGAAGCAATTTTGTCATTATACTACAGACTTTACATTATACTAATATTACATTACATTATATTATATATACTACAGGTTATACTGTAGACCACCTAGACAGAAAGAAGAAATAGCTGGGTTTTGGAAACAAAAAACAAGTCTGACACAGAGGCATTCTCTAGTAATGTTGGGGAACTTTAACTATCCAGATGTCTGCTAGAGCTCTTTCTCTGCCAGTAAGAGAGTAGGCAATCATTTCTCGATTTGTGTAAATCCTTCAAAAATAGAGGAAACAACAAGGGGATAATTTTTTTGTTGTTGAGTCATTTCAATCATGTTTGACTCTTCGTGACCCCATTTGGGGTTTTCTTGGCAGAGATACTGGAGTAGTTTGTTATTTCCTTCTCCAGCTCATTTTACAGGCAAGGAAATGGAGGTAAACAGGGTTAAGTGACTTGCCCAAGGTCACACAGCTAGTAAGTGTCTGAGGCTGAATATGAACTCAGGTCTTCCTGACTCCAAGTCCAAAGCTCTATCCACTGAACCACCTAGCTCCTGTATGGGGAAAATCTATTCAGCACCCAATTCTCACTAACAGAGAGGATCAGGTTGATGGAGTAGAAGCAACAAGGACATTGAGGAGAAGTGACCACTCCTCCTAGAGTTTGTGATAAAGGAAAGAAAAGCCATAAAATCACCCTAGATTTTAGTAATACATATTTCAAAGGGTTCATCGGAAGGATAGATAAGAACCCTTGGGCTGAAATTCTGCAGGGGAAATCAGCCTAGGAAAGGGTCAGAAACTTTCAAGAATGAAATTTTGAAGAAACAAAAGGAAATAATTTCAATGAAGAGGAAACACAGAAGCTATTTAAAGAGATCAATGTGGACGCACATCAGTCAATTTTAATTTTAAAAAGACACATACGGAGATGAAAGCAAGAGCAAGTGACAGAGGATAAATGGAAAGTATGGCATAATCCCATAAAAATAGGAATAGGAATGCTAAAGTTCAGAAGGAGATGAAACTTAAGTGAATCTTAAGGACCACAAGAAAGAATGTTGGGCTTTTAAAAAGCTGTATTGAGCAAAGAGGATGATCAAAGAAAAGATAGGGTCACTAATTGTGGTGAATGAGATAATAATAATTGATAGCAGACAAGTCAGAGCTACTTAATTTTATTTTGCTTCTTTTATTTGTCTAGGAGAGAAAAAAATTTAAAAGTGTTTGGAATTTTGGAACAAAAATGATTTATGAAAAGAAGCCCAAGATAAGTAAGAAAATAATCAAATACCTTAATGCCCTTGATGAATTCAAGTCACCTGGCCCTTATCAATGATATTCTGGTAGATGTGCTTGTAGAACTGCTATTAGTAATGTTTGAAAGATATTATCCCAATGTACAGAAGAAAGGAATAGACTAGAGTCTAAAATTTTTAAGCTAGTGAACTCATCTACAAATCTTAGAGAAATTCTAGCATGAATTTTTTTTAAGGCTCATTACTGAACATCTAGAAAAGGAAGTTATTGTTACAAAGAATCCCAATGACTTCAATAAGAACTTTAATTATGTAATATGAATAAGTCATACCAGATTAACCTGATTTTTTGACAGGGTTATGAAGCTTAAGTAGATAGGATTATGCTGAAGATAAAGTTTATCTATACTTTAGCAATGAATTTGACCAAGTCTTTTATAATATGCTTGCAGAAAATATGGTGAGATGTGGACTAGATGATAAAATATAATTAGATTTGGTGCTGGTTGAAGGTCTAGCCTCAGGGAATCAGTCAGTCAGACATCAAACACTTATTAAGCACCTACTGTGTTTAAGATACTGTTAAGTGCTAGCATAATTAATGATCAATGCCAAGTTGGCAAGACATCTCTGGCAAATACCATTGGAATATGTGCTTATATCTATGTTATTTAACAACCACATTTCCTTCAACCAACATTCACTTGAAAGACTCAAGACCTTGGCTGTCAGGATCTGGGCTTCATTGTCCTCATTTATAAAATAAGGTTAATAATGCTTTTATTAGATAGTTGTATGGGAAATGCTTCGTAAACCTTAAATTTCTATTGAAATGTGAGTTATTTAGTAATCAGTATCTGTTTAGACTCACTGTCCCTAAAGATTAAGGAGATATAGGGGAGAAGGTGTCCTTATTAAAGAAAATGTGTTTGTACTTTCCTATATATTTTCAGAAAATGGCCATTTGTAAAAGCAAATTGATGTTAAATATAATATATGTATAATAAATATAATAAATTATATATATATATATATACATATATATATATATATATATCCGGACAACAATTACTGGGTCAATCAGTGATGTAAGGGAGATACTAATTTTAACTATTTGGGGGAACACATAAGAATTTTGAAACAGTAGAAAAAACCCAATCCCCAGTACCCCAAGGGAGGTTGTCTTCAGCTACATTCTGGGGACCCAATCTGCTAGTGAAAGTAGAAATTAGGATAAGAACCCCAATTATTTTTATAGACTACACTAACATATCTTGAGTCCCAGACCCATAGCCTTACCATTACACCAGAGTATTTTCCATGACAGAATCAATATTTTCAAAGATTCTTGTAGATTGAAATGATGGCTAAAACTAACACACCAAAGATTTAACAAAGGTAAAGTCCTGTACCTTGGTTTAAGAACAAAACAAAACAGTAGTTCAAGTAACATAGCCCTCAGGGTTTACTTGTCTATAATTCCATTATGAATCAAGATGGCTGCAATCCTACTCCCAATTTCCCTCCCAAAAAACCTACCAGAACTAATACAGTCTTTCTCTCTGTGTCTGTGTCTGTCTCTCTGTCTCTGTCTTTCTCTCTTTGGTTTTGTGCTTTAATTGTCATAGGAAACTTCTGAGAAAATCCCCTTATAAATGCAAGTTGGCACTTTGTCCAAAATTTAGAGAGTTGCCTAGAGCACTCAAAAGGTTAAATTTGCTCAAGGTCACATAATGAGTACATGCCAGACATGAGACTTGAATTTAGCTCTTTCTGTCCCTATGCTTAGCTCTCCTAGGCTACATTAATAGCAGTATACTGTTCAAATGAAATGAAATTTTAGTCATTTAATTGTCATTATCTTGTGTACTGGTCAGATTACATCTAAAGTTTAGTATTTATTTGGAAAAATCTTTATTTTTATAATAATAATAATTAGGAGTAGTCTACAAGTTAAGGCAAACATACTAATGCATTTGCTTTTCTTCAGAAATCATAGTGAAAAAGATAACATAATGTCTGTTTTAAAACTTCTAAGAAATGTTCATCAACTGAAAATGTCAAATTAAGATGCTTTGCAAGTATATATGAGTAAACAATTCTTTATAGTAACAGTACTCAAAAATAGCCAATGAAAAATATATCCCTTTTGATTAAATGGATAACTCAAAAAATAAGATTGGCAGCTACATGTAAGTATATTCATAACATGAACATAATTATGTCACCTATATTCTCAAGAAAACAAATTTTGGTTTCTGAACAAGAAAAGTATACAGTGATTAAATAAATGTACAAATGAATCCATGTATTTCTGAGCAGAATTGTAATACATACTCAGGAATCATCTGAGGGAATTTTAATCCATTGTTTAAAATCAGAAGATTATGTTCACTTTGTCAGCTGACTTTTTCTTCACTATTTAGGAAGGACTATATATTTTTTTCAGTTTAGATCTTATATCACCATGAAGGCAGGAAACAAAGCATTTTTTTGTGTCTACTGTGTGTGCCTACTGTGCTAAGCACTTTATAAATATAATCTTATTTGATCCTCACAAAAACCCTGGGAGGGAGGTGCTACTTTTATACACATTTTATAGCTGAGGAAATTAAGACAGACAAAGGTTAAATAAGTGACTTGCCCAGGGCTGCTTGCTAGTAAGTATTTAAGACTATTTGAACTCAAGTCTTCCTGACTCCAAACTGAGGTTTATTAGTTACCAAATGGTATAGGGAGCTTGCAATATGGAAACCATCTCTACCAATTCAGAATAGCTACTTGTCTGTCACATGTAATCTTTAGAAATTTGGGGGCATTGAAAGGTTAATTAGGTGTCTTGTCCATTGTCACAGCTAGTATATGTTAGAGAAAAGACGAACCCAAGTTTTCTTAGACTCAATGTTAGCTCTCCAGTGACTGTCATATTTTCTCCCTTAAAATATCAGTACATCAGTTCTCAATCCAGTAGCTATTTTATTTAAAATTATGTTTTCTCTCTTCATTAGGGGCTGTCAGTTCATGACTCAACATGACTCATGCTTCTCTATGAGTGATAGTAGTATACTGGATTATGAGCTGAGGAAGGTAGCCAAAATGGTAAAATAAATCATGTCAAGTGAATAAGTGGCACATGATAATGGTTTTCAGATATCTAAATGACCATGATGTACAAGAGAGAATAGAATTAGTCTATATGGTAATAGTACTAACAGCAACATGCATTTATATTACAGTTTCAAGTTTTACAAAAACCTTTCTTTGCATGAAAAGTTAAGATAAGTGGTTTAAGAACTGTTATTATTCCCATTTTATAACTTGTTTTGTTTGTCCTTTATTTTTGAAGAGGACCATGGCATCAGGGAAATGATGGCATGACTTGCACTTGACTTTGATTTGAAAGAGGGAGGGCTGTGCTAGGTCATCATCCTCACTTTTTCCTCCCAAGCCATCTGGATCCAGTGACCAGATATTCATCAGGATGACTGGAGTTGACCCAGGTGCAATGGGAGACCCTGGCTCTTTTAGGCTAAGGCCTTTTCAGGTACTCACTTAGAATAAGGTAATGCCCAGTCAGTGAATAGGCCTCTTTAAGAAGTGAGTCAAGGAATGGCCCCTTTATTTAGAAAAAAAATCAAGCTAGGAGGGAAAGACCCTCAGGGTTGCTGTTCCAGAGAGAAACATTCCAGAGAAAAATAGTTGACATTCTCTCTAAGCCAGGAGGGCCCAAAATACAGCCATTAAGGGGATCTTGGGCAGATACCTATTGTGGTTCAGTCTATGGGCTTCAGAGTGAACTGGGAAAAAGAAAGAAAGGAAGGAAGGAAGGAAGGAAGGAAGGAAGGAAGGAAGGAAGGAAGGAAGGAAGGAAGGAAGGAAGGAAGGAAAGGAAAGGAAAGGAAGGAAGGAAGAAAGGAAGAAAGGAAGGAAAGAAGGAAGGAAGGAAGGAAAGAAGGAAGAGATTCTGTCCAGTAAATCCCAAGTTAAGTGGATAGCTTCTGGCCATCAAAATTTACCTTCCTTTGGAGAGGAGAAAGGGAGAAGAAGAGGAACTGAGGCTTAGTGGAGCCAAGGTAGCAGAGCAAGAGCAGGGACTTGCTTGAGCTCTCCCCCAAACCCCTCCAAATACCTGTAAAGAAATGACTCTAAACAAATTCTAGAGCTATAGAACCCACAGAATGACAGAATGAAACACATCTCCAGCTCAAGACCACCTGGAAGGCCAACAGGAAGGGTCTATCACACCAGGCTGGTAGTAGAGCATAGTCTGGCATGTGCCGCATCAGCATAGACAGGGCCAGAACAGGTCTCATGGGACTGAATCACTGACAACTGTGGTGGTTTCAAGGCTTCTCAACCCATAAATACCAAAGACAGCATAGAAGGTCAGTGGGAAAACTCTGTGGGACCTGAATGAAAGAGAAGCATGGTCTGGCTGGGGTCTGCCAACCCCAGGGTGGCAGAAGTGGCAGCAATGGCAGCAGCAGCAGCAGTAGCAGCAGCTGCTTCTAGAACTCTGGGACCACAGACAATAGGAGATCAGGCAACTAATACAAAACCCCTGAAGCCTGAGGCAGTACACCCACCCCCATCCCCACCCCCACTGGAAGCAGAGTCCTGCTTTGACAAAGAATTAGAAAGTCAAGTATTTGGCTGAGAAGATGAGCAAAAAAAAACCCCAAAAAAAACAAAAACAAAAAAAACCCCTCAAGACTATAGAACCTTTCTTTGGTGATGAAGAAGATCAAAACATACAACCAGAAGAAGACAACAAAGTTGAACCTCCTGCATCAAAAGCCTCCAAGAAAAATATAAATTGCTCTCAGGCCAAAAAGGATTTTGAAAATCAAGTGAGAGAAGTAAAGAAAAAATTGAGAAGAGAAATGAGAGTGATGCAAGAAAAATCATTAAAAACAAGTCAACAGCCTGCTAAAGGAGAACCAAAAGAATATTGAAGAAAATAACACCTTAAGATATAGACTAACCCAAATGGCAAAAGAGGTCTGAAAAACCAATGAGGAGAAGAATGCCATAAAAAAAGAACTGGAAAAATGGAAAAGGAATTTCTAAAATTCACTGGAGAAAATAATTCCTTCAAAATTAGAATGGAACAAATGGAAGCTAATGACTTTATGAGAAATCAAGAGATTTTAAAACAGAACCAAGACAATGAAAAAAAAAAGGAAGACAATGTGAAATTTCTTGTTGGAAAAACCACTGACCTAGAAAGAGAGCTAATTTAAAAAATTATTGGACTACCTGAAAGCCATGACCAAAAAAAGAGTGATATTCTAGAACCATAGGGTAAAATAGAAATGGAAAGAATCTACCAATTGCCTTTTGAAAGAGATCCCAAGGGGCACTAGGTGACGGCCCTGGAATCAGAAGGACCTGAGTTCGGAGCCAGCCTCCGACACTTAATCCACACAAACAAAAAAAAACCTAGCCGTGTAACCTTGGGCAAGTTACTTAACCCCAATTGCCCTAAAGGGGCGGCTAGGTGGCGCAGTGAGTAAGAGCACCGGCCTCGGAGTTGGGATGACCGAGATCAGATCCAGCCTCAGAAAATGAGCACCCACGCATAAATAATGACTAGCCGTGTAACCTTGAGCAAGTTACTTAACCCCAATTGCTAAAAAAAAAAAAAAAAAGAGAGAGATCCCAAAAGGAAAACTCCTAGCAATATTGTAGCCAAATTTCAGAGTTCCCAGGTCAAGGAGAAAATATTGCAAACAGCCAGAAAGAAACATTCAAGTATTGTGGAAATACAATCACAAGACCTAGCAGCTTGTACATTAATGGATTGGAACATTCTTGATGAAAAGACCAGAACTGAATAGAAAATTTGAGTTTCAAATATAAGAATCAAGAGAAGTATAAAAAAGGTAAACAGGAAAGAGAAATCATAAGGGACTATAATGGAAGTGTTTTACATAACTACACATTAATAACCTATACTGAATTGCTTGCCTTCTCAATGAGGGTGGGTGGGGAGAGAAGAAGGGAGACAATTTGGAACTTCTCTCTCTCTCCTCTCCAAAGGAAGGTAAATTTTGATGGCCAGAAGCTATCCACTTAACTTGGGATTTACTGGACAGATTCTCTTTCTTCTTTTCTTCCTTCCTTCCTTCCTTCCTTCCTTCCTTCCTTCCTTCCTTCCTTCCTTCCTTCCTTCCTTCCTTCCTTCCTTCCTTCCTTTCTTCTTTCTTTCTTTCTTTTTTTCTTTCTTTCTTTTTCCCAGTTCACTCTGAAGCCCATAGACTGAACCACAATAGGTGTCTGCCCAAGATCCACTTAATGGCTGTATTTTGGGCCCTCCTGGCTTAGAGAGAATGTCATGCCCAACTATTTATAATGATACTTGTGGTTTGCCATTTCCTTCTCCAGCTCATTTTGCAGATGAGGAAACTGAAAGAAACAGGGTTAAGTGACTTGCTTGGGATCACACAGCTAGTAAGTGTCTGAGCCTAAGTTTGAACTCAGGTCTTCCTGACTCCAAGTATTTGTACCTAGATAAATAAATATGAAGTTATTTCAACAGGGGTTGGTCAAGAGCACCAAATGGGATAGTCAGGAAAGGCCTAAAATATGATGGTACCTAATCTGAGCTGAGTTATAATGGAAGCCAAGAGTTTTATTTTTTAATTATGATTTTATTTTTCTCAATTACATGTAAAAACAATTTTTTACATTCATTTTAAAAAAAATTTGAGTCCCAAATTCCCTTCCTCTCTCTTCACCCCACCCTTGAGAAAGGCAGGCAACTTGATATAAATTATACATGTTCAGTCATGCAAAAAATATTTCTATATTAGCTGTGTTGCAAAAGAAAGCACAGAGGGAAAAAAAAACAAGAAAAATAAAGAAAATTTATGAAGTATGTTTCAATCTGCATTCAGACTCCATCATTTCTTTCTCTGGAGATAGATAGCATTTTTCATCCCAAATCCTTTTAATTGTCTTAAGCCAAGACATTCAAGAGACAGACAGATAGGGAATGTATTCCAGACTTGGGGGACAGATAACATGTGAAAAGGTAGAAAAGTGAGAGCTGGAGAATCATGAATGGAAAATAGCAAGGTCAGAATATGTGGGGGGAACCTTGAAATAAGTCTGGAAAAATGTATTGTGTCCAGATTATAAAGACTTTTAAGTTATTAACAGATGAGTTAGTACTTTATCCTGGAGAAGCTAGGGAGCCCCATGTGATGGTAATGGTAATTTGAAGATCTTCCCTGCCCCTTAATAAGCCTAAGGGAATTTGAAGACCTTACCAGCCTCCTAATAGGCTGAATGTAATCACATGGAGCCTGTGGTAGGAGGAGTTTGCTGAAGGGTGGAGCAGAGCCCACCAGAAGCTGGGAGGGAGAGCAACTAGACTGGAGGGAGGAGAGGATATATCTGAGAGAGACAGTTACACTTGTGAGTAAATGTTGGTTTGTGAGAAGGATACTGTGGCTCTCTGTGCTGTTATGGCTTTATTAATTTATTTGTTACTATGATGGAATCAGCTTATTGGTTTTGGGATTCGGTTTTCTGGTGTCTGAATAAATGTTTTGCTTCCTTCTATATGGAGAGTTTGTTATGTTTTGTGATTGAGCACTCTGCAGGTATATTTATAGTGACTACTGATGCTGTGAATATTGCATTGGTGCTATACCCCACAGGTGTGTTGTTGGAAGGATTGACATAGCCTACCTGTACTTTAAGAATAACAATTGGACCGCTGCATGGAGGATGAATCAGAGTGGGAGAAATGGGAGGGAGGGAGGAGAAATTAGGAGGTGTATGGAATAGTCTGGGCAGGTAGTGCTGAGAGCTCGAACTAGAGTCAGGGCTCTGTGAATAGAGAATAAGGGACAATATGAAAAATGTTATACAAGTAGAGTCAATAAAAGCTTTGACAATTGATTGGATATGGTGTGTGTGTGTGTGTGTGTGTGTGTGTGAGAGAGAGAGAGAGAGAGAGAGAGAGAGAGAGAGAGAGAGAGAGAGAGAGAGAAAGAGTTGAGGACCTAGAGGGTCATGTGATCTTGAGACCACTGATGTGAGAGTAGGGCTGGTGGTGCCAGAAGTTAGGATGTGTGGGTTTAATGATGAAAAGTAGTGGGTTCTACTATGGATGTGTTGAATTTGAGATATAAATGGCATAGGTTAAACATCATAGTACAATGAAAACATTTGGAATCAGAGAACTTGGGTTCAAATACAGTCTCTACCATTTGCTACCTTTGAGACCTCTGGCAAGTTATTTATCTTCCTTGAACTTCAGAATCCCATCTGTAAAATAAAATGTTGGATGTTGTCTAAATCCCTGCCTGCTCTAAATCTATGAATTGTGGAAAAAACATCCTGGTGGAAATGTCCAGCAGGCAATTGGTGATTTAAGCATGTGGTTCAGGAGAGTGATGAAGGTTGGATATATCAGTTTGAGTTATTTGCATAGACATGATAATTGAACACCTGAGAGTTAATAGAGGGAGAAAGATGGTGCTGGGAAACAGAGACACAGAGACAAAGAGACAGAGACAGACAGAGAAACAGAGAGACAGAGACACAGAGAGAGACACAGACAAAGAGACAGACAGAGAGAACAGAATCCCATTAGAAAATACCCACATATAAGAGCAAGGATTGGATGAGATTCAGCAAAGAAGATAAAGAAAGATTAGTCAGACAAATAGAACTATGAGAAATCAGTGTCCTGAAAATTTTAGGAGGAAAAGACTATCCAGAAGGATAGAATGGCCAGCAGTGTCAGTGGCTGCAGAAGGTTAGCAGAAGATGAAACCTAAGAAAAGACCATGGGATTACAAATTAAGAGATTATTGGTAAACTTGGGAGAAAAAAAGTCTTAACCAAGTGGTAGGGTCTTTTATTCTTTACATTTGTCACTCAGCTATGCAAAGATGTGATCTGCTAAAGAAAATCATCTGGGAAAATTGCCCTTGTCATGTTCATCTAGGAGGACTTCAATTTATGTGCTGATTATTCTCATAACAATATTTTAGAAATGAAAATGAAGCCAAAGTGTTATTTGTTTATTTCTTTTAGTCACCTTTTTTTCTGGTAAGAATATTATCCTTTAAAAATTGTTTTGGTATCTTGACCTTCTGATACATTTCTTAAGAATGTGAAGTGGAGGTGATGAATAGATTAAAGGGATTAAATCTGGTGGACAGAGTGTCTGAAGAACTATGTATGGACAGAGGTTCACAATATTGTGCAGGAGGCAGCAAAAAAAAAAAAGAACACCTCAAAGGAAAGGAAGAGCAAGGAAGCAAAATAGCTGTCTGATGAGCCTTTACAAATAGCTAAGGAAAGAAGGAAAGTGAAAAGTAAAGGAGGAAGGGAAAGATATAACCAACTGAATGCAGAATTCCAGAGATTAAAGGAGCAATGCAAAGAAAGAGAAGAAAACAATAGACTAGGATGGATAAGAAATCTCTTCAAGAAAATTAGAGAAATCAAGGGGGCATTTCATACAAAAAATGAGTGTGATAAAAGACAAAAATGGTAGCGACCTAACAGAAGTAGAAGAGGTGGCAAGAATATACAGAACTATACAAGAAACATCACCAATAACCAGAATGATGTGGTTACCAACCTAGAGTCAGGTATCCTGGAGAATATAGTCAAATGGGCTTTAGGAAGCATTGCTAATGATAAGGCTAGTGGAGGTGACAGAATTCTAGCTGAGCTATCTAAAATCCTAAAAGATGTTGCTGTTAAAGGGTTGGACCCAATATACCAGCAAATTTGGAAAACTCAACAGTGGCCACTGGATTGGAAAAGATCAGTTTATATCCCAATCCTAAAGAAGGGCGATCCAAAGAATGTTCCAATGAACAACAGCCTCACTCATTTCACCTTCCAGGAAGATTAGACTTCAGCAATATGTGAACTGAGATGGGTAGACTGCTTTTTGAAGAAGCAGAGGAACTCAAGACCAAATCTCAACATTCTGTGGATTATGTAGAAAACAAGGGAATTTTAGGGGAAAAAAATCTATTTCTGCTTCATTGACTACACTAAAACCTTTAACTCTGTGGATCACAAAAAAATGTGGCAAGTCCTCAAAGAGTACCAGATCTGGTAGTACCAGATCATTTTACTTGTCTCCTGAGGAACCTGTATGTGAGTCAAGAAGCAACAGTTATTACGAAACATGGAAGAACTGATTGGTTTAGGATAGAAAAAGGAATATAACAAGGCTGTATATTGAAACTTTGTTTATTTAACTTATATGCAGAGCACATCATGTAAAATGCCAGTCTGGACAAACAAAAAACCAGAATTAAGGTTGTTGGGAGAAAGATCAACAATTTCAGAAATGCAGATTGTATCACTCTGATGGCAGAAAATGAAGAGGAATTAAGAAGTTTTTTGATGAGGATTAAAAAGGAAAGGGTAAATGCTAGATTTAAACTTAAAATTAATAAACCTCCTAAAGTCATGGCAATTGGTCACATTACTTCCTGGCAAATAGAGGAAGAAGAAATGGAAGCACTGACAGATTTTATATACTTAGGATCAAAGATCAGTACAGATGGTGACTATAGTGATAAAATTAAAGATGCTCCTTGGAAGGAAAGCTATGGTAAATCTGGATGGCATGGTAAGAAGCAGAGACATTACTTTGCCAACAAAGGTTCAGGCAGTCAAAGCTTATGTTTTTTCCAATGCTAATATATAGCTATGTGAGTTGGACTATAAGGAAAGCTGAGCAATGCAGAATCAATGCTTTTGAATTCTGGTACTGGAGAAGAACCCCTTGGATAGCAAGAAGATCAAATCAGTTAATACTAATTCAGACTCTTCACTGGAAAGTCAAATACTGAAGCTGAAGCTTAAATATTTTAACCACATAATCTTGGGAAAGATTGAAGGCAAAAGGAGGAGAAAGCAGAGGATGGGAGAGTGTCATGGAAGCAATGTACATGAGCTTGGACTGATTTTGATAGTGAAGGATAGAAGGGCTATGATCCATGGGGTCATGAAGAATTGGACACAACTAAACAACTCAACAACAACATAACTTGTCTGTACAACATAACTTCTCATTCTCTGGCAAATGGTCTGTTCTTGTGAAGATGTTTTATGTGGCTAAGAGACATGTATTTTCTTTCATTTTACCATTCAAATAATGCCACTGGTTATTTAGCTCTAAATCCCCCTACAGTTTGTTTAGTTCTATATTTTTCTTCTTATTTATCTTTATGTTGATTTTTTTCCAGTTCAGAGAAAGGAACATTCAAGTTTCCTGCAATTACTATTTTGCTATTTGTGCCTTTTCACAATTCAATCAATTTTCTCCTATGCTTTTGTATGTTGTGCCATTTAGTTCATGTCTATGGTTCCTTTGGAAATAATGTGGTTATCCTATTTATCTTTCCTGATACTCTGAGTTTTTATTTTTACTTTATTTAATAGTATGATTCTTATTCCTCCTTTTTTGCATTAGTTTCATGCATGTTAACTTTTTCCCCAGTCTCTTAAATCAATCTCTAAGGATTCCCAATTTTGTGTCACCTCAAGTACAGATTTCTTCTAAGTGTACTTGATCTAAGCCAGCTCATTTTCCTGATTTTATCTTCTTAAATGCCTTCTCCATCATTTAGATGCTTTGAACATTGTGTTCAGGAGTAGTGGTTCCATTTTCACTCATGATAGGAATAGATCACTTTAGTTAGGTTGCCAAGTCCCTTCTATTTTACGTCTCTCTGTTATCCTCCTTTTAGATTCTTTTACAAGTGCTCTTAGGATGATCTAGCTTATTTGAGTATCATACCATTGGAGAGGCTTATTTTCCTATCACCTTTTAAATGTTCCTACTATTCTCTCTTACAAATGCAAATGAATCTACAGTCAAAATAGTGTTGCCTTTGACTATAATTTCTCTCTATGTGACAAGTAAACCAAGTTTTTGCTTGTTGAGACAGGTTCTGGGTTCTTTTGACTTCCTCATTATGGTGAGGCCTTTTAGATCATTTATAATTCAATTCCATTCAACTTATGCAAACTTTTATTTAGTGCCTACTATATAAAAAGCACTAGACTAAGTGATGGTGACACAACCAAAAACAAAGCAATCCTTGCCCACAAAGGCACACATATTCTCTTTCTCTAAGGAAAAAAAATCCTTAAATAGAGGCAATGTCTTTATATTTATTAATTTCCCATATTCAAGTCATCAGCTTATTTAAAAGATGTTGCAATTGTACAAAAGGTCTTCTCATCTTTACCTTTCTTCTAATTTGTTGTTTATAATCTTTGCTGTAACTATGGTCTGAGACACACAGCTGATTTTCAAAATTATTTCCTGTTCTGTATCTGGTCATTTACTGTCTTTGAAAGATATGATCAATTTCATTTTTGTGATGCTGTTCAGTACACACTACATCCAGAATTCCTTTCAACTTTCTTCCTAAGGAAAATATTCATGATCTGTAAGAATGAAGTTTCTGGGCTGCTTTATAAGCCTTTAGTGTCTTTCACTTATTAATCTGCAAAATGGTTATCCTAACATATTTTCCACCTTCTTCCTTTCCAACTTCACAAAGAAAGTTACTGTGTATCAAAAATATATGTTATTTGGTTTGAAGGACTGTCAAGTTCTTTTTTAGGATTTCTGTACTTATTCTTCTGTAACAAGTATTGATACACAAGCTGCATGATTCTCAAGGACGGTCTTTTTTGATTGTTCTCATGAATACTGCATTCAATCAATCAGTCAATAAGTATTTTTAAGCATCTACCAAATGCCAGGCACTGTGCTAAGTGCTAGGGATACAAAAAAGAAAAAAGACAGCTCTTGTCAAGGAACTCACAAGCTGAGACGGACCAAGTATCTCATGAAATTCTGTTTCTTGTAATCTTGAAGCATGTATAAAAAAAATAAAAAAATAAACAACTCTACTGACTACTTTATTTGCCTTTCCAGGTGGGAACTCTCTCTGTCCTTCTGTCTTGTTTTGGGTTCATTTATGGTGAGAATTTCAATATGGATGTGATTCAATTCCTTTAGTAATCTACGTCCTTGTTTTTCATTGGACAAAGTTCCATATTTGTAATACAATTAATATTCATACATGGACAAACACCTATGATTCTAGGACCCTTGGGGTCCTATGCTGCTACTCTTTCACTGTAGTTGCTGAAGCAGAAAGGAGCTTGGATTGACTCCATAGAGTGAGGGGCGTATCTTATTTTTTACTTGTTTCAATTTCACTTATTTATACAACCTACTGACTGAACAAAAAGGGAAATGAATTGACGTAAAGACAAGGCTTCTCTTTTTTACTAGGTCTTAGAGAAGGAAAATGTAAGCACCTCATGGGCAGGGACTATTTTATTTTAGAGGTTTTGTATACTTAAAGCACTTAGCATAGTGTCTTGAAAGATCAAAGGCACTTAAAAAATGTTTGTTATTGGTTTTTAGTCATTTTTTTCTTTTTGACCCCATTTGTGGTTTTCTTGGCAAGAATACTGGAATAGTTTGTCATTTCCTTCTTGAGCTCATTTTACAAATGAGGAAACTGAAGCAAACAGAGTTAAGTGATTTGCTCAGCTACACAGCTAGTAAGTGTCTGAGGCTGGATTTGACCTCAGGTCTTCCTGACTCTAGGACTCTATCCACTGCACCACCTAGATCCACCCACTTAATAAACCAAACAAATATTCCTTGAATTCAATTAGTCACCAGGAGGCCAAAAGACCCCAGAAACTACCCCAGTCATAAGACACTTGATTACCAAATGATTCATGGTTGTCCTGATCAAGGAATTTGTTACCTGGTAACCAATAGTGTTGCTGCATGAAACTCTCAGAAATTAGCAAGGCTGCTTCTTGGGCAGCAGGTATAGGCTGTTTCCAAGACTACATCCAAAAAGTCTTTACAGCTTGGCACAACCTGTCAGTTTTCCATTTACTGGCAAAGCATCTAAAGAACCAGGGGTGAGTCAACCCCATGCCACAATGAGCATCAAGGTAGGGATGTTATGGAAGGGTAGAGTGGCAGATAGGGAACTTTAAGATGGATCATTATGGGTATAACTAAGGGTTGGGCATTAGGAGGATGAGAACAGCAGAAGGTAAAGAGGGCAAAGGATTCCAGAGTAGTGGAGGATACATTGTTGAAATGGGTGCTGTAGAATCAAGACTATGACTGAAGGAAAATAAAACTGAAGCAGGGGTAATGGACTGGAAGTATTCCCTACCTTTAACCATCAGCAGTGATGAATGTACCAACAATTCCCTTCCCCACTTTCCAGGACTTCATAATGCCTATACTCTGATTTTAAGCCTCTTTCTGATATCATGAGTATGCTGGCTAATGTTTAACAACCAGCTCTCAACACTTTCGTTTAATTTTCATTTTTAGGATTTTCTCTAACACTTTCTTAAGTCTAGACATAAATAAATAAAGCCCTGATTTGTAGCTGTTTGTTGATTTCCAAGGTTCATATTGAAAATCTAATAGTTGCCTCTCCCAACCTGGTTTGAGCTGGCTCTAGCATACTCCCCTGTGTCATCATTTGTCTCCACATCAATCACCAAAAGTAAATTTTAGTAATTAGGTTTGAAAAATCTCAGAAGCTCTCTTTCACCTCTTAACACGTATGCTTTGGGAAGGTGGGATACTTTAGGCTTGTTCTTCTCTGTCGGGGAGCCCCCAACTCTAAAGATTCATCTTTTCTTCTCATGATGAGCAGAATATGTAGGATCTGATTATAATTCCAGGGAGTTTATCCAGAGACTTGCTCTCAAATATCTCCCTAACTTCTAAAGCAGTGGTTCTTAACCTGGGGTCTGGGAACTTTTTTTTTAAAACTGTTTTAATAACTATTTCAAAATGTTTGGTTTACTTTGTCATTTTATTTTACTTTGTTTCTTTTAAAAACTTTGTTCTGAGAAGGGCTTCAAGAGCTTCATTAGACTAAAAATAGGGTCCATGACATAAAAAAAGAAGGGTCCCTGCTTTATGGGAAGAACCTCAAAATTATTACATAGCTAGCAGTTCCTCTTCTTCCCTTCTTCCTCTGAGACATATTCCTTTCCCTGCTAACCTCCTGAGCCAAGTGTTCATTCTCTTCCCCTGTTTTCTTCTTGGAATCTTCTTCTGAGATACATCTTCTTTTCTCTCAAATAACATTTCATTTTCTCTGAAGAACCAGAGGATAAAGAGGCATCCCTCCAGCCCTATCACCTTCTCTCTGAATTTTTTACATGGGTAATTGTTACTTGACTCTAGAGAAACACAAACAAGTGCACTTTCTACAGGTCACTGGAACATTCCCCTTGCCCTCCACCCTTGCCAGAGCTGAAAGCCTCAGATCTTGCCTGTTCTTTCTGCTCCAGGCTGTGGCAAGCTGCCCATTTGGCTCTGCTTATTCCCTACACCTGGGACTTCTATTGCCAAGGACTCCTAAGCAAAGCTTTTCTATACTGGATTTTTTCTTGGGCTTTCCAGCCTTTTTGCACATAACTGGCACTACTTATCCCGGTCCTTTTGATGATCAATTAACTGATTCCTGCCAGCCCCTTAATGCAAACAGGTAGAGTCTTCAGCTGTTATCATTAAGAAGTCTTCCAAAAAAACGCTCATTGCTTGCTTCTTCCTTTCTTCTGCTCTCATAGCTGAATAGAAATCCCTGTATCATGCCAATGTCTTCTGACAAAAGATAGGGTGAAAGCAGCGAGCTGAGAAAAATCTAGGCAGCTCTGGGGATAGAGTAATGGGCCTAGAGTCAGGGAGATCCAAGTTCAAATCTAGCCCCAGATGCAACTAGCACAAGTCACTTTCTGTTGGACTCAGTTTCCACAAATATAAAATTGGAATAATAGCACCTACATCCTAGGATTGTTCTGAGGATCCAATGAAATCATAATTGAAAAGCACTTATCATAGTGCCTGGTACATAGTAAATGCTATAAAATGTTAGTTATTGTTATTGTTTTTCCTCTGTCAAGCCTGCTCCTGACAACATTAAATTCATTTTCTCAGAAGGTTGTAAAAACCCTGGGAAAGGCAGTGGGGTGCAGGGGTAAGAGTGTTTGACCTGGAGTCAGGAAAGCTTTGATTTTGACACTCACTGGGTGTTTGACTACAGGCAATTCATTCAACCCCTTAGAGCCCAGCAGATTCATAAGACCATAGTTTTAGAACTGAAAAGGACAAGAGAGGCCATCTATTCTAACCACCTTATTTTGCAAAATTGTTTGCAAAATTTAAGCTGCTTGAGGGTAAGGGTTACTTCTCATTTGTCGTTAGCAATATTCATGTCATTACATATATTAATGTCATGCTTTAAAGATTTCAAAGTAGTTGACATTTGCATTATCATTTGATCTTAATGACCTAGCACAATGCCTGGTACCCAGTAAGTCCTTAATAAAAAAAAAATCTGTTTAACTGATTTGAGCCTCAGACAACACTCTAAGACTACATATTGTAAGCAAGCTGTGATCTGCTTTGGTAGGTGAATGTCCCACTCCCATGAAATCCCTGGTCCTTGACATAGTGACTGAAGATGGTAAGGTAGAATAGAGAAACTAAAATGATTGAAGAATATGGGAGAACAACAACCACAGGGAGAAAAAAAATTAAAGAACTTGGGCATGGAGTTGTCTGTGGAAAAGAATTGTCGAGGTGATATTTTATGCAAGAACATGAAAACGATTGATATGCAATCCAGATTTTTAAAATAAAATTTAAATTATACCTGAAATGTTTTAAGCTAATTACAGAGGATTTCTTGATAGTAAGAATTGTCCAACAGAGGGAGAGTTTATCAAATAAACTCTTAATATCTTCTTAGAGCAGGAGTTCTTAACCTTTTATGTGTGTCCTGGACCTCTTTGGTAGTCTAATGAAGTCTATGAGCCCCTTCTCAGTATAAGGCTTTATTGCCTATATTCTAATCAAAAGAAATGCTAAATGTCAGATTTTATTGAGAACTAAGATGTAAGTCTTTTTCTCCATTCAACTTCACTGACCCTCTAAAATCTATCCATGGATAGGGTCCCTGGGCCTCAGGTGAAGAACTCCTGACTTAGAGGTGGCATTTTGAGACTATGATAACTCTATTCTCTAAATTCTATTCTGATTGGAGGGAGTTAAACCATATGACTTCCTTGTCCTAAGGGGGCAGATACTAAAGCTAGGTGCTTCTTTTAAAGCCTGGTTAAAAACAAATACAAACCAAAAGAGGTATTAAAAACCTGGCAGAATTGACAGACTTCAAGGCCTTGGTTATTACCTAAGGTAGACTTTGCTCTCTCTCATTCTAGGTTTGATTAGGGTAGCCATATATTTAAAGTGTTATCTGCTTAATCTCTACATTTTAACCACTAGATTGCTTTTTGGCACCCATACCAGAAGGTTAACAAGGGATCTAAAAAGGGAAGAGATATCATAGAGTTAACTATAGCTCTGGAATCTATGCCTGGAACTGGAAAGGGTAGGACCTCAAAGCAAAGGCCCCATATTGGCCTGCCTAAGGCCTCAGGCACCAGACTAAACTCCAAAGACTTAGGCCCTTAGAATTTGTCCTGACAGAGGTGAGTACACATGCCACATTTGGGGTATCTTCAGGGTATGTTTCATCTGCTGCCATCTTGGAATAGAACAATTGAGCTGGTGTCACATGAGAGTTGAGTCTAGTCTAAGGATCCAGTCATTGAGCATGAACTTTTTTGGCATCATCACTTGGTTCTCCCATGTTTGGAGAGAAAACACCTCACTAGCACCATCATCCATCATTCCTGGACCCTGGAATTTAGAGACCTCAAATAACTTTAACCACTGGGGCTGCTGATGACCAAGTGTTTTCCCCTGTTCAGCAATTAGGGTCAAATGCTTTCAATCATATACTCACCCCAGCAGTTATGTTGTTCACCCAACACCAAAGGTCACTGTGGGGGATGATGCTAAGCTCTTTAAGTATCTCAGAGAGCTGGTTACCTCCCTCCCCTTACTATATTCCCTTTACAAGTAGTAACACTCATCTCATTATTTTAAGTCTAGCCTTTTATAAGCCTTTCCTTTTCCTGGTATCATTTATTGATGGGATTGATCCTTACTCTGTCTATTCTTTGAGTCTTTCCATCATTGCCTCATCAGCTGAAACTCAGTGGGTGGGAATCCCTTATGGAACACCTGTTACACAGTTGGTACTTAAGGGTAGCAAATTTGCTTCTTACAGAATTGAAGTCCCCAAGGCCCTCTGAAGCCCTAGTCCCCTGCTCTATCTCTCCAGGCTCTTGTCCTTATTTTGGGGGCTCTGATGGCTCAGAATGAATGTAAATAGTAATCGTTTCTCTTCTGGCCAGAAATCCTGAGGGTGTTCCCCTCCCAGTTTGAATGTTATTTGTTGTTATTATTATTATTATTATTAAAGCTGACATTTGTCAGCTCTCTATTTAAACAGCCCTAATTGCTGAATAGGCATTACTTTAGTCAAAATGAGAACTTAGAAAGACCTTAGTTTAAAAAGGTCAATCCTAGGCCATCTCCAGTTATTTTGATTTATATCTGGCCACTGAACCCAGATGACTCTGGAGGAGAAAGTGAGGCTGGTGATTTTGCACAGCCCTCCCTCACTTAAATCCAATTCATTTGCAAGTCACGACATCATATTCCTGTTGTCATGATCCTCTTCAAGAACAAAGGACAAACCAAACACATACACATACACACCACCCTCATCAGGCTCAGTTCTATCATTTTCCAGTCCCTTTACACCTCTGCCCTCAATTTCTATTGAGGTCTCTGGAAACCCTTACTCTGTTGTGAATAAACTTGCCTTTCTCCTATATCTCTTCTTTTCACTCTTCATTTTTTCATGCTCAGGGATGGTTATTCCTTCACTCATGTATGTTCCCTAACATACTTGGCTAGGAGGAAAAGTTTGTGTATTGCTTGTCTTCTACTGCCTCTCCAGATCTCGCCTCTTCCATCTCTCAGCAATCTTTTCTTCCTTGCATTTCACTATATCATTCTATATCACTGGGCCCAGATCCTTGTTTGCTTTGATCAACCCATCTTCTAACAGTTTCCCTCCTTTCTCAAGTATCCAGATCATAGTTTTTTTTCCCTCTAATACAAACCCTGCCTTTATTTATACTTAGTAAATACAATATATTTATTTATGATCCTTCTAGAACCCTGACTTTCCAGCATCCACATCCTTAGTTTCTACAACCCAGAACTTCATTGTTCCCCAGCTGTCCAAAGGGATGAGGCAGCTAGGTGGTGCAGTGGACAGATACCTGGGCCTGGAATCAGGAAGGCTCAAGTCCAAATTCATCCTTAGACACTTGCTAGCCGTGTGACCCTGGTCAAATCACATACTCTCTTTCTGCCTCAATTTCCTTAACTGAGGAAGATGAGCAAAATGGATATCACAATAACACCTAATGTACAGGGTTGTTGTGAAGATTGAATGAGACAATATTTATGTAGAACTTAGCACCTAACACAATGTGCTTAATAAATGCTCTCTATATGCCTTTTCCCTTTATGCCTTAATCCTCCTGAACCTAATCTTCATCCTCAATTGGACCTCCAGTCTCTTCAACCTTCCCTGTTCTCCCAGGCTAGCAGCCCTGCTCTAGCTTCACTTTCTCCTCTTCACAATCTTGATTCTATAGTTGACGAGTTCAAGGATACACTGTCCTCCACCCCTTAATTCCTTTCCCCTCTTATCCAATATGTTTGTATTTATTAATCCTCAATTTTTGATCACCACAGCCATCTATCTTCTCTCCTCATTATTTCCAAGCTACTAAATATTATTGGAGGAAGTCAGACCTCATGTGTAAACCAGGTTCACAAAAAATTTATGTTACTTAATTTCAATTAGCTCTGAATGCTACATGGCAAAACTTCTATCATTTCTTGATTAATTCTCTATCCTACTTGCCACCCTGTCTATTCCAAACCTCCACTCAAGTCCTTAGAATTTCTTGTCCCTCCTCTTTCTCAGAGTCTTTCCACCTATTTTTGTTTTGTTTTAAATTTAGTTAGTTAGTTTACAATATTCACTTTTATAAGATTTTGAGTTCCGAATTTTTTTCTCCCTCCTTCTCTGCCCTCCCCAAGATGGCAAGCAATCTGAAATAGGTTATAAATTTACAATCATATTAGTCATGTTGTGAAAGAAGAATGAAAACAAAAGGGAAAAACAACAAGAAAGGAATTTTAAAAAGAGAGAGAAAATAGTATGTTTTGATCTGCATTCAGACTCCATAGTTCTTTCTCTGGATGTGGATAGCACATTTTCCATCATGAATCTTTTGGAATTGTCTTAGATCACTGCATTGCTGAGAAGAGATAAGTCTAAAAGTTGATCATCACACAGTGTTGATGTTAGTGTGTACAGTGTTCTCTAGGTTCTTCTCACTTAGCATCAGCTCATGTAAGTCTTTCCTGGTTTTTCTGAAGTCTGCCTGCTCACAATTTCTTATGGAACAATAATATTCTATTACACTCATATACTACAGCTTGTTCAGTCATTCCCTAATTGATGGGCATTCCCTCAATTTCCAATTCTTTGCCACCACAAAAAGAGCTGCTATAAATATTTTTGTGCATATAGGTCCTTTTCCATTTTGTATGATCTCTTTGGGATATAAACCTATTAGTGGTATTGTTGGGCCAAAGAGCATGCAGATTTTTATAACCCTTTTGGGCCTAGTTCCAAATTGCTCTCCAGAATGGTTGGATTACTTCACAAGTCCACCAACAATGCATTAGTATTCCAATTTTCACACATCTTCTCCAACATTTATCATTTTCCTTTTTTGTCATATTAGCCAATGGAATACATGTGAGGTGATATCTCAGAGTTGTTTTAATTTGTATTTCTCTAATCAATAAGTTATTGTGAATGTTTTTTCATATGACTATAGATAGCTTTCATTTCTTCATCTGAAAACTTGTGCCTCCTATTTCAAAGCATAGATAGACCATCTGCTGTGACCTCCCTCTTCTCCCCTTCTTCCTAACTCAAGCCAGAGCTGCAAATTCACTTATCCTCTTCTCATTTACTTTTGTCTCTGAAGACAAAGTAGCTGTGCCAAGGATCACTCCTCTCTACAAACCAGGATCCCATTTCCTTCTACATCTTCCAGGAGCTAGGTCCATCAATCATCCCCTCCACCCTCTCATCTTCAGTTTCTCCCTATCTGTAGGCCTTTTCCTGCATGCCTACTAACATGTTCAGGTATACTCAGTTCTTAAATCCTCTCAAGTTAGTATCTTATATAATATGACATTAGATGCCAAATTGCTAGGGAAGAAATTTTGTCTACAGTTTCTGGCATCTGGCCCCACTTTTCAATCCTTTAAAATTTGACTTCAAGCCTATTTGGCATTTAAAGCCATTCACAATCTGAACTTTGTTCCT
The DNA here is from genome assembly GCA_011680675.1 of Gymnobelideus leadbeateri. Lineage (NCBI taxonomy): Eukaryota > Metazoa > Chordata > Mammalia > Diprotodontia > Petauridae > Gymnobelideus > Gymnobelideus leadbeateri. Next base: position 71,352 of record WOXC01010248.1, read on the forward strand.
TCGCTGGTCTTCTTATATATTACTCCTTTTCGTGCTCTCTTATCTGCCAAACTGGGTTGCTTTTCTGTACCCATAAAACTCCATCCCCCATCTCCATGACTTTGTACTGTTGGCTCTCCATGTTTGGAACACATTTTTTCCTCCCTTGCTTCATCCTGTGTCTATTGGTCTATCTAATTGTATGTGTATGTGTAGGTGTGTGCATATTATATGTATATATTTACATATAATATGCACATACACAATACACATGTGTATGGATTATATATAAACATATCATGTGAACACATTATATGTTACACATGTATATTACATATACACACATATGTATTAAATGCATGTGCAACATGCACTTGTATGTATATAGTGTATATATGCATATGTGTGCACATGTGATATGAATATACACATACATACATAAATATATACATGCATACATAGACATACAAATGTAGCCCAACTCTTCACACACCCCCAGTGAATATACTGAGTACAGGGACTATTTTTTTTTCCTTTTCATTCTCAATATTTAGTATGGTTTTTAAAAGAGCTTAATGCTTTTTGCATTAAATTAAAAGTTATTTAAGGGTAAAATAAAGAATAAAATAAATAAAAAATAAAATAAAACAAAGACACTGGGTAAATTATCTTCCAATTTATTTATGCATGTTGTGCTTTTACCCCATGAACACAGACCATCAGGAGTTGGCTGTAACCCCATCAGTGTAGTTTACTATTTCTCCACTGAATGGTTCTTATTTTAAGACAAAAACGGAATGTTTTCAAACTTCAAGCAAACTTCCTATCTGGTTCCATGCAAGGAAAATCTGGGCCAACTCTGAACTAAGCTAGTTTGTTCATTCCTTGTTCTATAGCTATTATGCAACTATCTTTTGACCTTTTCAGCTTTTGACTTTTATCCAGCTCCACAATAAAATGACAAATAAGGTTAGCCTACAGTCTTAATGATCCAGGAACATGTGAGGAATTGTGAAAGGGAACAAATGCCAAGTAAATGAGGTTATCCAGGTATGGAGCTAGAGAAAGGCTAACTTGGTGTGTGAAGTCTTTCCATTATGTCAGTTATCTTGAGGCAAGGTTTAGGTGCCGAACAGAGGATTTGGATTAGATAAAGGAACAGATAAGACCTTTCCAAGCATGTATAGCTCCACTGCATGGTAGGGGAGAACTGGTCAATGAAAGCCCAGTCCTTGGGGCATGCACAGTCTGCCTGGCACCACAGTGCCAACCCATGTGGATGCTTGGAGGGCTTGCTTCTGGAAGTTGATGACTGGAAATGGGGGGAATTGGCTCTGTTTCAGAGCATGCGGTGATAAGTTTTTTTGTTGGCATGCTGATGGAAAGCCTTTTAATTGGTGCCTGAATTCAGAACCAAGAGTACACAGAAAAGGCACTAACAGGTAAAATCGTGCTTGCTTTCCTGGTGGTGATAGTAATCACACACTTCTAGACTTGGGCAGTCCCCCGCATCCAAATGGGTTAGCACCAGGCAGAGTAGATCTTGTATGCTCAAAGGACTAGGACCTTATTGACCATTTCCTCCTTCCCCTTCCCTGTGCATTACATTATGTTCTCAAGGAATCTAGAGTATGCTACTTTGCCAATAGACTCTCATCTATAGGCCCTCCTCCTACCCAGTCTTGTTGTGGTGGGAGAGGGAGACTTCCTAAGAACATGAGGCCAAAAGAAATACCTCCTTCCTCTTCTCCTGCCCCTGCCCCTTTGTACCATCCTTAGGCTCTTTCTATCAACTTCTATAGGTACTGGGAGAGGGGTGAAGATATTAAAACATTTAATGACACAGGATTCTGGAATAATTACATTTCTTTTTTTGGCTGGCAGCCATTACACCACAGGCTTAGTCCATAGGCTTCTTAGAATATATCATCCAGTAAAGGTCAGATCTGTCTAGTACTGAGATGGGGCACCTCCAAGAAAAAAGAGAAATACAGCAGGAAGTGGTTTGGAGGATTTCATGCTTCCTCTGATCTATTCCAAACTAGGATGGGGGTCATAAGGAAGAACTATATTCTAGGAGATGCCACCTTTCAAATGAGATAAAAAGCAAAGTGGTAGTAATTTGGGGGCTTTTAAAATTACATATATCTTTCTATAAATCAAAATAGTTTTCTGATCTTTAATTAATAATGTCACTTCAGAGTTTTTCCCAGACTGACTTTTAATCACCATGTTTCCAGAATTGTAGCCCAATGACTTTCTCCATTATTTAAGAAAAGGTATACTTTCATGGTTTGGTGTTGTGGATCCAGCAAGGCTGAAAGGGAGGGATAGGTGAGTAATATGCCCCAGCAATAGAGGTCAATTTTTTTTAGATGAATAATACCTATGTCACCAAAATCCAGAAAACAAAAAGATATATGTGTATATATGTACGTATATATATATATGTACATACACATGTATCACATATTGTTATTAGCAAAAATTCTCTTCCTTTCTCTTTAAATGGGTAATTCTAATTCTTTAATTCCTCTTATTAATTAGTTGGCCATATTAATTATGTACACCTTTGTTGAAAATAATTCTGTCCCTCTCGGGTCCCTAGGGCCTTGTAGTTTTGCAGATGTCCATCAAATGTTTAGATTGCAGAAAAATCTCTTTGGTTTTAGTATGTTATAATACTGCTCTCTGCACTGATCATCTCCATTCCTCCTAGTCATTCCCATCTCTTCCTGTCATTCACTTTAACTATAGAATAAATACAGCATGGTTGTTGTCCAAATAGGCAGGGGGAAATGATATGTAGCATGACATGGAAGAAGCAGAACCCTTAGGCCTACTCAGAAATATTTTTTCTCACCAGGACTCCTTAAATTTAGAAGTGCCAGAAATTTTTGCTTTTCCATTTGAGTATGCATTGATATGGATGAATTCATTAGATTGACTCCTAAAAATTCCATTCCATTCAAATGTAAGCTCCTTGAGGAAAGAGACTGTTTCTGTTCCCCAGTGTCTGGCATTTAATAAGTACAGATTAAATTTAATTAAACTGTCTCTAAGGGTATGGGCTACTTGTTCAGGTAAGTTTTGATGGAAAGGGATGGAGAAGGGGAGAAAAGGGAGAGAAGAAAAGGTCCAGAGAAGTAACCACAAGGGAGGAAAGGGGAGGGGTATATTCTGGAAGAAAACAAGCTTTGGGACATCAAGAACAAACATCCCTTATATGCCTGTTGTACCAATTACTGTGCACTTTCTAAATGTCCCTGGAATTCTTTCAAGGGCACAATGTTAAGGACTCATAGTGTACACTGCCTCACATCTAATCAGGATGGTTGTCTTGGGATGTGAGGATAGGATATGTGGTGGGGTAGGGAATGAATTTAATATGATAGATTTATAGTGACGATGCTCAGAACTCCCCTTTTCATCCCCAATGAATTCTCCAGCGGAGAGAATTTTTATTTTTTGTTTTAAATGGACCTTAGTCTCAATATTCTCTGCCCCTGGTTGTACCTTCTTTATCTTTGAGGACTTTCCACTATGCTACAGCTGGGTGTTTACTGTTGTCTCCTTGGTGACAGTTCTGGGGCCCTTCAGTTCAGATGTCTTATCTCCATGATCCTTGCCACTCTGACCAGTAAGCTGTGTATCTACTCTTTCTTCCATTTAAACCTGCTCCCAGACGTGCTCTGAGGTTATCACAGTCTCATTTTCCTGAATCTACTCTTGAGGAAGAAGGGCACAGAAATCAAATCATAGGCTTCCAGTATGACCTGGCCAAATGCCCTGGTCTTCTTGTTGTTTAGACATTTTTAGTCTTGTATGACTTTTCCTGACCCCTTTTAGGGTTTTCTTGGCAAAGATACGGGAATGGTTTGCCATTTCCTTCTGCAGCTCATTTTACAGATGAGGAACTAAAGCAAATAGGGGTTAAGTGACTTGCCCAGGACTAAACACCTAGTAAGTATCTGAGGTCAAATTTGAATACAGGTCTTCCTAACTCCACACCTGGTGCTCTAATCACTGAACAACTTAGCTGCCCTGGTTACCCTCAATGAGAACTCAAACGATGGCCAACCCCAAAAAGCTGGATGAAGGCAGGGATTGGAATTGTCACCACCACCACCACCACCACCGCTGCAGGCCATTTTCACTATTGACATTTCAACTGCCCCCTCCAGAAGTCAGTTCTTTTTTTTTTTTTCTTTTTGGAGGGCAATTGGGGTTAATTAACTTACCCAAAGTCACACGGCTAGGTTTTTGTTTTTTTGTGTGTGTGTGTGTGTGTGTGTGTGTGTGTGTGTGTGTGTGTGTGTGTGTTAAGTGTCTGAGGCCGGATCGGAACTTAGGCCCTTCTGATTCCAGGCCCAGCATTCTAACTCACTGCGCCACCTAGCCGCCCCAAGAAGTCAGTTCTAATTCTATTTACTTTACGTGCCCTCTGCCAAAAAACGTGGACCATATTCAAACCATACCTGCCAGAAGGGATCGTCTTCCATGCCCCATTCATCTCAAATAAAGCACCCTTAGAGTGCCTTAAACTCTCATAAGGACAATGGGGATGTTTTGCACTTACTCTGCATTAGACTCATTTACCACTTGTAAAGCTACTCAGAAGACCCCAAAATGGTTCCCACAACTTCTGAACTGTCCTTATCAATACTTCCAGAACAGCATCCATTGACAGCTGGCTCAACAACCCACACTTCTGGCATAGATACCAGTGTTATAGAAAGATGGTATTTCTCTTATAGTTTTAGAAAGGAATAATGGGGGAGTCACTCCACACCACAGTTATGGGGCAGTTGTGAGTTTACTTCAGCTCCATGAAAAACTGCCAATCCTCAAATGCTAACATAGATATTCCCTTGAGGTGTCTCATACAGTATATTTCATTTCTTTTAACCCCAGCACATGACATTTCTTATACCCACCGCCTAATTTCCTTTTATTCTACTCTGATGTATTTTAGGCCATGGACAAAGTCATGGTCACTTGGTGCTCAGTGCTTATTAGCATATGTATGTATAGGTATATTTGTGTGTGTGTGTGTGTATAGATAGATAGATACATACATACATATAGGCTGATATAGCCTGCATTTTCTGTCTACATGATATCAAACACCTAAATGAAAATTGAAAAAGGTAATCCATGCCAAATATTTAGACATTTAATCATGTCAAGATAACTACGATTTTTTTTTCTCATTTTTCATGCAGGTATTTGACTTGATGTAGACATATGGGTATCCTCTTCCCAACAGGCAACAGGAGCCTGCCCAAATTTTTTAATAGCATATTTTTTAAACAATTGGATCATCAGTTAGAATTTAGTCATGTCTATTATAATCTGCATTGGATCATTCATTAACCTAATAATGCCCTGGCTCATCATGCATCACTTAACCAGTACGGGTGCCATCTGACATCTTCACATGGGTTTCAGGATTATGTACGTCATGACACACACAGACATATAGGCTAAACTCTCCTGGATAGTCAGTGCCAGAAAGAAGACAAAAGCTTTGCATTCCTCGGGCACTCAAGTCATAGAGGGTAGCCTGGGAGGCCACCCTGCCTTCAATCAGTGTCAGAGATCGTTATTGTCTCTGACTGGGCTGAGTCAGCACTCTGCTCTCAATTAAGGAAGCAGCAACAGTGACTTCCATCCTCAGAGAGGGTGCATGGCAGACCCTCCAATCTAATTACCATGGCTGCCTTGAATTATTTCTGATGGGCATTCTGTGAGACCAGATCACCTTCTGTAAGCTCTATCAGGCAGCTGTTATAGGCACACATAACAAACAATTATGGAATTTAACCTGTCGAGCAAAAAGCAAACTGCAGAACAACATGCTTCAGTGTGCCTCCTTCTAATGTGTTTCCTGGTACCAGATTCAGTGTAGAGCCCCCTAAAGTGGGATCTAAGACTCAATTAGAGGATTTCTAAGCTTGCCTCAATTGCTAGGGGATCTTAGAGAATATTCTTGGGGAAATGGAAAGGAAAAGACTAAAATTAAGTCCTATAGGGATAGAGGCTTTATTATTTTTTTAAACGGAGTCAGCAATGTATATGGTACATTTGTTATATTTAGTTCATAAATTGAAGTGTGTGCACATTTATAGTAGACAGTATTTTCTCCCTGCCCACTCAGCACATGTTCTGAAAATGAATGGTTTATATTCTATCATAACATCTCCTAGGGCTCTCAGCAGCACAGAGGTGCAGAGAATTTATTAGTATCACTGACTGTCCTTTATCCACATTTTACTTGTATTTTCTTCCTTCAGAACTTGGTGCTAATTAGATATGATGGACAGGAATATTGAAGAAGACCTCCCTGTGTGAATTATGAGTAAGAAAACAAAATATAAAATGAATGTTTTTCATTTGACCTGTTTTGCTTTTTCAGTCAACTTGTTTTCCTCAAAAGCAGCAGAAGACCCTTGATTTCATTTTTATTTCAAAATACCATAACCACAGAACATCTGCTTTTGCCGGCAGTTTATACTGTCTTGCCTGACTCTGTCCCTGCTTTCAAATGAATGTCTAAAAGACAACTCATTCGTGTGTAGTTTCATAAGGGACAGGTACCATCATGTCAGTTTGTAGCCATCATGAATATTCTTTCCAAAATGCTTCCAATGCCACTTCATAGGTGTCATGGACTTTTATGAAACCTACCCAGTCACTTCCTTTTTGACTGTGTTTGAAATTACTGTATGTCTCTCTTTCCTGGCCTCTGGCTGAATCTGGTGATGTAAATAAGTTCATATGGCTGGCACGGAAAGGGAGGTGTGGGTTAGTAAAGCCACTGTATCAAAGACACATGCATGGTTTCAACTGAAATTAAGAACAGGAGTGCCCTGTAGAGACAGACACTCCTGAAGTTTTTCTTTAGATCATGAGTGCCTAAGGGAAAGCTTGTCCCTCCCATCTTGATCCTTTTTCCCTCTTCCCTCTATCCTCTCTTCCCCCTTCCCCACCAAAATCCCAATTTCCTTAGAGCATGTAACAAATCTAAGGCTAACCACTCAGAAGTTATAGAGAAACTTTGATGCAGAGGAAGCAAGGGATCAGCAAAGAAGTGGATAGGAGTCCAGCTTCCCAAACATAATCCCAACCAATTCTGAATTCTCTGTGCAGAAACCTTCCTAGGTCATCTGTTGTTAAACTTTGTCCCATGGATTAATTCCGCTCTTGGCTTGATATCATTGCTCCGGTATAAGACATGACAAAAAAGGCTTTGTTTCTTTGACCTTACTATCAGCGAAGTCTAGTACAAATATAATCAAACTCAAATAGAATTTTGTGTACAATCATCTTTTTTCCCTATTCTACTATCTTATGGAAATGCTTGTTTTATTTCTTAAGTTCAGAATAAAATAAATTAAAAAATGCAAATAGAAATGGAGGTCACTAAACTATACACAAAGATCCCTGGGGCATATTGACTTAAAAACGATATATTAACATTATCTATTTTCTATTATAGTTTAATTTGTTTTTGTTAAATATTTCCCAATTACATTTTAATCTGGTTCTGGCTACACTTGGAATTGTTGCCTTTGTGGTTAACATCTCTGATCTAGTAGACAGAAAGCTGGCCTTGGAACCAGGAATACTTTCGTTCAGGCCCCACCTGTGACAGGTATTGACTGTGTGGCTCTGGACAAGCCATGGAAACTCTCAGTAACCTGGGCAACTAAGATAAGTTGCTGGGCAGATAAGGGTTCATGCAAGAGAAAGACCCCTCACTGAGACCTCCCCACAATGATGAAATCACAGGTCTGATCCAAAAAATAAAAACAAAAAACAAAACCACACAACTTCGGCATTGATATTGTCCTCCAACAATGGGACATTTAGAAATAGATGTAACGCCTCCCCTTTTGAGCAAGTTCACTATCAAAAAATCTCAAAAATCCACAGCCTTAGATTCTTTCCATCCTTTCCCACTCAACTGCAAATGGCAGCAAATGATTTCTCTCTTTCCAAATAAGAAAAGAAAAAGAAAAAGAAAAATCTGCGCTAATCACTTTGTCCAGAGGACCAGGCTCTCACAAAAATGTTTCATCACTAAAAATGCCATTTGGTGAAAAGCTATAATGTTGGTAATCAGAATTTCTTTACCTGTTTTTTTTTTTCTTTTAAAGAAAGGATTGTAGTCATCCTCATTTAACTGAATGAATATTTGCTGACAATGTTTATTGCAAAGCAGATTCAAATGAATATGATTTTTCCTTTTTTCTTCATTCAAATAATAAAACATTTGGGGAGGAACCTACTATGTGCAGCACACTGTGCTAGGTACTGAGATACAAAGATAAAGAAGATACAGTATCTGCCCTCGAGGCTATTACCCGACAGTAAAGGAGATGAGACACAGCCTCATGAACCAGCCAGGAGTCTTCAGTGGCAAGTGCCAGCGTGCACGTGTTCTGGGGGGAGGCCCAGGTGTGGGGATTCAAAGGGGATGAGTTGGAACAGAGAGGGGAGGATTCAGACAATGGCCACCTGATTGCACCCGTGTCTCCCTCAGGCAGGTCTGTGGTAGCCAGAGCGTTTGCCTCCAGTGGGGAATGGGGGGAGGGGGAAAAATCTGCCTCAGATTTGGTAGTGTAAGGATAGAGATGCAAACTAGATGAACATATCTGAAATAAGACAGAAACAGAGAAATAAGTGACAGAAACAGACAGAGATAAGAGATAGGCAGATGGAAAGCACTAGAGATTCGGGAGAGGGGGCAAGTAGTGAGGCATAGCCAGAGAGAGACAGAGAGAGTATATGGATTGCCCCCAAGGTTTCTTTGGTGTTTGGTCACCCATGACAACTGGGAGTGAGTGCTCTGTGAACAGGAAATGCTCTGCTCCTGAAAACCAAATAAGAACAGCACTGGTCATAGCATCTCAACTATGGCAGAGATATATGCATAAATATAATAAAAAGTGATATATTAAGTCCACAAGAGAAGTTCTGACTATATACTAAAGGAGTTCAGGATCGTGGTGTTGCTGAGGCTGAGCTGGTATACCAAAGTCCTTCCAGGTAGTATACACATAGAGTTCACTGGAAACTTCCAGGAGCTCAAAGGTCATGGTGATTCATAACTTGGGACTTTAGGATAGCCACCTCCTTCCAGCCATGTAGGGACAAAGTGTGATAAGGATTTGGGGTTTTAACATCATGTGGCAAAGCTTGAATAGTGCAATGGTCCTCTCTAGCACCATTACAGTGGCAAGAGGGTAAGGCCTGGTATCTATCTGCTTAAGAGAGAGACAGAGGCACAGAGTAAGGTTCAGAGAGAGACAAGGACACACAGAGAGACAGATACAGAGAGAAATAGAGAGAGGGGAGAGGGGTGAGGGTTGGAGGAAGGGGGGGGAAGAGAAAGAGATGAGAGTGACAGAGAGATATAAGAGATATAAAGAGGCCTGCCTTTACTGCTTTATTTCCTTTTCTGAATAGGTGACCAAACATGGTTCTCAAGGTGGATGTGTCAGGTTTGCAGGTGACCTTAGGAATTTGAAAGGTCCCAAAGTCCTGGAGCCTTTGAGAAAGGCTTTGGCACAATTATAATTGTGTATTGATTGTGATTGTATAAAGTGGCTGATGGTGAAGTTCAAGGGAGGCTTAATTTTGAATGAAATGATAGTTCAGTGAGGAAATAAAATGTAAAATGCCTAACCAGCAATCCCACAAACTGTTTTATATTCTGATGAAATTTGAGCATTACTCTCCTACTATATTGTAACAAGAGTTGTAAATTAACTTATTAAATACTGTTTGCAAGTCATCCCATTAATGTGCACTGAGTCTTTTATGTCTAAAATTCTTTTTGTGTATAGGAATAAATTATCTGCCCCATACCTGATTATATTGTACACTGGGGTCCTTTTTTCTCCCCCCTTTTGGGGAAACCTTAGACTTGTGAATTATCACCTAAGACATAAGAAATTTTCCTGGAGGGAATTAATGAACTGAAAAGAGTGAGAAAGGGGAGCCTTATCCATGTAATTAGAAGCAGTCTCACCCCAGGACTGAACCTGGTCCAAACCACAAGCTTGCATAGAGAAGTAAGAATAGTACTATTAATACCCTAACCTCTAGCAATGTCTCAAGGCTAGAATAGACTTTAATAGCATAGATCCAGAGCTGTAAGAGGCCTTAGAAGCTATCTAACACAAGTCCCTCATTATACAAGAGAAGAAGTAAGAGGCCCAAGGAAGTTAAGTGACTTCTCCAATATTACACAGGTGGTAAATGTCTGAGTTGAGATTTGACCCCAAATCTTCAGAGTCAGTGATCCACTTATAGATGGAGTAGGATAAGGAAAAACTTCACATAAAAGATGGGATTCCCATTCTAAAATGAGATGCATTATACTGGAAACACCTGGGTACACATATATTATATACATTAGAAATGATTGACAACTTCAAGCTTCCATCTCATTTGTATCAGATTGAGAAAAGACCAAAAAAGAAACTGACAATTGATGGCTCGGCTGTGGAAATACAGGCACGCTTAAATTTGTGGAATCAATAATCAATATGAAACTATACCTCTGAAGACTAACCTGTGTATACCTTTGCCCTAAAGAAATCAGAGAAAGAAAGAGGGAAAGATCTATATGAACAAATATACATACAGAAACTTGTTTACTTGTACTAAAAAGGAAAAGGAAAGAAAAAAAAAAGCTTGAATCAAAAGGAGTGCCTATCAGTTGAGAAATGACTAAGTAAATTCTGGTATATGAATGGAATTGAATGTTAATGCATTGTAATATTCATAACTGAGAAGGATTCAGAGAAAAGGGATAGCTTCAGAGAATACCAGTGAGTTAGGGGAAAGTGAGCAGAGCCAGAACAATGTATACAGTAACAACATTGTAAAGGAAAACAGGATGACGTAGGACCAATAATGAATCATCCCATCCACCTTTCAGAGTGTAATGATGGACCCAAGAGGCAGAATAAGACAAATTATGGTTTGGATTTGTTTGATTATGCTTATTTTTACATCTATTTCTACCCCTTTTTTATTGGGGAAAGGGACTTAGAATGGGCAGAGCAAACAATCGTGTTGCAAACAAAGGAAGAGAAGAAACAAAAGAGGTTTATTGAATCATCTTTTTAAAATGTGCAGAAGGGAATAGAAAGAACTTCTAAGGGAACCACAGAAAAGCAGGGCAGCTTTGAAAGTAATATGTTGAATTTACTTTATACATTATAATATAAAAGCAAGCTATATATAACAATTCTGTTTCTGTCCTAATTTATATGTGGAAATGTTATCTTTTTCGGTGTTTGTTAAATTCAGAATGCAAAATTTAAAAAAATGTTGCACACTACTCAAAATTATACAGTAGAAATATTAAAAATGAAAAAATAGTTACCATATTACATGTTCATCTTCTTTACTTTCTACACTCCCTGCTTTAGCAATTTGGTATTTTTTTTCTTTTTGAACCTAGTTTTATTCAGTCTACTGTTAACAGTAGTATATTAACTTTGTGTGTAATTTGATTTCCATTCAGTAGGTCTTTTATAAAGGGTTTATTGGAAAATGTGAACATAATAATCAAATAGCATGAGACGAGATGAAGGGGCTGGGTTTTGTGTTGATGAAAGGACCACCCACAATGATGAAATAACAGATTTTTTTAAAGTTCAAAGTTCAAAACTTTTCCTACAAGTTGAACTTACTAGTATTTTCCCAGATCCCTTCACCTAGTAACACCTGCACACTCTGTTCCTGTACTTTTGAATAGAGGAGGTAGGAACTCGTAAAGTTTTGGCCTGGGATATCCAATCTTTGTTTAGCCATGAAATTTACTTCCAACGTCTACTGGGACATTGTCCAGAAACTGGGTAATGTCTGATAGAAATCAGCAAATTGTAAGCTCTATGCCAACATGCAATATTCTGTTTATCTAACTAATGGCTGGTGTCCTTATTAGGGGCATCAGAACAATATTAGTTAAATTTCAATAATTGCCAAGCATTAATCTATTGCTGGAATTCACCCATCCATCCATCTACCCATCCATCCATGGGAGAGAGGATTAGGAGGTAAAATGAGAGAAAGGATGAAGGGTGAAGGAAACCACTTTAGTTAGAGGTAATGGCGGGGACCAGATGGCAATTACAAAATAGTGGCACGAATCCCCTAAGATCTGTACATTTGGAAACATTCTGTACTTAGAGTAAAGTTGTGCAAATTCTATCAGAATTTCTGTTAATGTGCTTTCCCACTGTATTTTTCCCCAAAAAACTACTATCTACAATAAATATTTCCTTCAGTTTTTTATGTGTGGTGAACTCCTCTTAAATTGCCCTCCAGTGCCTTGTTGTGGTACAGCAGTGACCCCTGGGGTCTTTAAGGTTATGTCAGTGGAATGCAAGTCCTAGCAGGTCCTACCAACTGAAAGTTCGGGCCCAATGATGGACTGACAACATTCCTGTTTTCTGAAGGGAGCTCAGATATGTGCAGAGTGACATCTATAATTGGGCTAAAAAGGTATGGATTTTTTCTAAAGGAAGTTGTGAAGACCATATAATAAATTTTAGAGGAGTGGCTATCAGTACCAGTGAAGGAAATGCCCACAGTGATAAAATTACAAATTTTTAAAGGATTGAAAAGGGAGGTAGAAAGAACCTTAATCTGGAAGTAAAGAAATCTAAGTTTCTTTCTTTCCTCTGACACTGACTATCTTTGTGACTCTGACAAGCTGGATAACCTCTCTGGAACTTAGTTTCCTTATCTATAAAATGAAAGGATTAGACTAGAGAATCTCTAAGTTCATTTCAGTTCTAAAATTCAGATTCTGTACTATTGTGCAATAAGTAATGATGTGCAGGCTGACTTCAGAAAAGTCTGGAATCCTTGTTTTGGTTGTTTTGCTAGTTTGTAATCCAGTAGAAGTCCAAGAGATACCATCCCACTAAAGAGGCCACTACACTTGGCTAATGTATACTATAGGTACAATGCTTCATTTCCCAAAGTAAGGTGTTTTGGTTATAGGTGAATGCAATTGATGAATGCATAGGAAAATGAGTAGATCCTCCATCCACTTCCACGTCTGAAACCAAATGCTTACTGGTCTGCTTCAAGGTCCTAGAAACCTTCCCAGACAATTCCTGTAGTAACATTCCTCTCTATTTTTCTGCTACCTGAATTTGCTGTCTTCCCCTTCTGGCTATTTCCATTCTCTAATTACCCCCAATCCTTTATTTAAGAGTATACTGGTCACACATGTACAAAAAAATATTTATAGCAACTCATTTGTGGTGGCAAAAAATTGGAAATCAAGAGGATGCCCATTGATTGGGGAAGGGCTGAACAAGTTGTGGTATATGAATGTAATGGTATACTATTGTGGTATAAGAAATTATGAGCAGGCTGACTTCAAAAAAGCCTGAAAAGACTCACATGAACTGATTCTGAGTGAATTGAGCAGAACTAGAAGAACATTGTACATAGTGACAACATTGTGCAGTGATCAACTTTGATAAACTTAGCTCTTCTCAGCAAATCAATGATCTAAGACAACTCCAAAAGACTCATGATGGAAAATGCCATCCACATCCAGAGAAAGTACTATGGAGTCTGAATACCGATTGAAACATGTTTTTTTTCTCTCCATTTTAAAAAATGTTTCTTTCTTGTGGTTTTTCCCTTTTGTTCTGATTCTTCTTTCACAACATGACTAATATAGAAATATGTTTAATATGATTCTATGTGTATAGCTTATAACCTATTACTTGCCATCTTGGGGAGGGGAGAGGAGGAAAGAGGGAAGGAGAAAAAAATTGGAACTCAAAATTATATAAGTGAATGTTGGAAACTATCTTTATGTGGAATTGAAAGAAATAAAATACTATTAAGTGGGGAAAGGGAAAAAAGAGAGTACTGGTGCATGCTTCCCAGCAGTCTGGGATATCCTTCTCCAATCTCATCAGACACCCTGTCTCTCCTCTAGCAAGGACTTCTTCAAAACTCACAACTTCCACAAACTTCTCCAAAAAATTCTAGTGACCAGTTGTTTCTCTCTCAGCCAATGAGCTCTTTACATGAATTTGATCTGCCCAAAGCTAGGGCTCTTACTGTTGCAATATTTCTCATATGATGTGGCTGTGTGTGTGTGTGTGTGTGTGTGTGTGTGTGTGTCTTTCTGTATGCTTATTCATCTTGTATGTGGATAACCATCTCTTTAAGATGGTTAGCTCCAAGGCAACAGTTATAGTATATGGCTTAACTTACTTTGTACAACTCCTGACATGGCACCATGTTCATGGAATTAGATGAAGATGGGGAACCTAAGGATAATGGTGATGACAACAGACCAAGCCAGGCCTAGATCTGTGTCCTTATTCCTCTTTGTGTCTGGTGCCCACACCCACAAACATGCACACACTCATCCATGAAACTGCGACCGAAACTATCAGAGTAGTCATAAAAGTACATGCTTTAATCCATCATCATTGGGGGACTTGCTAAACTTTTTGAAAAAAAAATATTATTCATGCAGCCTTTTCCAGGAACTTACCTGTACAGACGAACACCAAAGCTATATGGCAGTGTTCCATGGGAATTATCCATATCAAATATTTAGAAGCTAGGGGTTTTTTTGTTGTTGTTTTAATGTGATCCTTTCCTCCAGACGGTTTATCTCAGCATCACACTTTGTTTCTTAATTTAGTCCTTCAAGAAGTGTTCTAGCTTGTTTTAGATCACACCTACAATAGTAAGATTTGGTCCAAGGTTCAACATGCCTCCCTCCTTCTCTTCTGCAGACCAGACTTTGTCCCCCATTTTTACTTGGTTGCATACTTTTCCCCTCCCTCTGGTTTCAGCCAGTCTTTCATCTTTCCTCTACATACTAAGTCTTGATGTTACATATAGCTAGGGTGGAGCTCAAATGAACAATACGATGTGAACGTTTTTTTTTTTTTTATAAGAGGTGATATTAAAAGGAAGCCATGAATATTCTGCCTCCCTCAGTGGTAAAGAAATCTTTACATGAGGTTTAGGAAGTGTTAGTAAAGAGATTATGTGGAATAGGGGCAGCAGTACAAGAGACTCAAAGGATGAAGACATTTGAAAATTACTCTCATAATATATTCAAAACCTTTTAAGACATTTTCTAGGAGTCTAGATTTTAAAAACATTTCTTAACAGGGAATCTATCTAAGGAGAGAAATGAAAATCTTGGGTATTCCAACTCTCAACTCTGACATTTAAATTTGAGCTTCCTAAAAAAAAAAAATGCATTTCACTAAAAGACACAAGGCTATTGTTATGAACTTGCCAAAGAGATTGATATGTATGACAGAACAAAAACATTCAGTTACTCCATTAAGGTATCCAGAGTACTGTCATTATTCCTTTATTCTCTCATTTCTGCCCTCTTTTCCTTATCCTAACATTGTTTTGTACAGTGAAAAGAGTGCTGGATTTAGAGTCAGAGAACCTGGGTTCTCTGGCTGGATTGGAACTCAGATTTTCCTGATTCTTAACTGAGTGTTCTACTCACTGCACCATCTAGCTGCTCTGCTTATTCATAAAATTCTTTTAAAAAGTCCTCAGCTGCTCAGGAGGTTTCCCTTGGGTGCTGTTCTCTATCCCACAGAGAAGATTACAGTAAGGTGGGGTGGGAGAGCAAAGTGTCACTTCCCACCTTTCACAGGCTCACCTTAGGTTCCCACTCCTCAGAGTTCTACGCCCGCAAGCCTAGTGATTCTTCACATTCCAGAAGACTAATTAAATCTTCTGGCTGAGTGTGTTTCTTGGCACTCAGCAGGTCATTGTCTAGGGATTTGTGAGTCTAACCTTTACCTGCCTGTTGAGAGTCTTTGCAGAGAGGCCTAATTTTGTTGATTTTAGAAATTGCTTCCCTGCAGGAGGACTGATCTTGCCATAGAGGACATGAGCTAGTGCTTCCTGGCCTAATCTCTCTGAACTCCATATCCTATGTCTTTTGTTTTGACAAAGGGGAGAGTGAATCAATTTACCCCTCCCCCCCCCAAAAAAAGCCCTCTAGCATCTTCTAATACAGTATCTGAACTGAACCCTCTGGAAGTCTCTAAAGTATTTCAATGCTTTTTCTCCCCATCATTTTCTCCCTCTCTTGAATTTCTGGCTGTAGGCCAAGGCCAGGACTGGCATTGGAAACATTGAAATACGGCAAGAAAAGCTGTTCTCATGACATTTATGACCTGATGCAAAACAAGAAGTCCTCAAAACTTCATGGGAAATCCTCTCTGTTAGATTTCCAGTCCAGATTTGCAAGATTAAAAGAATTATTTTGATTGGAAATGTGTCCATGCTTTTAGGTGCTTAGATAGACCTGAGCTCCAAGCCTTCTGATGTTTTTTTAATCACAAGTCTAGATCTAACTTTGTAATAGTTCCAAACCTCCCAATCCATACTCAGTGACTCAGAGGGGAGGAGTTGGGTTATCACAGTGGTCTGGTAACAGAGAGAGGAAGCCTGCCACAGCAGTCTCCCCAAAAGACCACAGCAAACTCCCCAGAGCTCTCCAGCAAGCCTCTGAGAATCCTTGAAGGAGACAGCTGTAGGGAATCCCTTGTAAAATCAGAGCACTAACAGAGAGCCTGCAGGGGAGTGTTAATAGAGATAGGATGGGAAAGATCTCTGAACCTCACAGGGCCCTCTACAAATGGAATCTGTAAAATAAAATCTGCATCTGAACAAAGCATTTGCTTTATTTGTGACAAACATTTCGTACATTGTTGTTTGCATGCTGTCTCCTGCAATGGACTGTGAGCTCCTTGGCGGCAGGGAGTATCATTTTGTTTTTCTTTGTATCCCCAGAACTTAGCACAGTGCCTGGCACACAGTAGACACTTAATAAATGCTAATTGACTAACTGGTTGATGACTGTACAACTATCCATCTCTTTTCTATTTTGTGCTCCCCGCCCCTTCTCTACTTCCAATCTTTCCCCACTCCTTCTCAGTCTATTCCTCTATCTCCTTTGTAACCTCTTAAGTGAATTCCCCATAGATGTGATATTGAGTTTTACCTCCACACAAAACAACTGGATTAGCTCCATTATTATTGAATGTCAGTTATGTGAGATTTCTTTGGTTTTCTAGGCAGTACAAGAATATCAATATTGTCGATTTTAAAATTAAATATTTAATCAGAAGAATTACTAGAGCTGGTGTGCCTTTTAAAGTCTTTGACAATCTGACCTCTTCTTCCTTTCCCAGTCTTCTTATACTTTGCACTCCTCCAGGGCCTCTCCAATCTAGCAACTTGGACCTTCCTGTTGTTCTTTGCTCTCTACCCTCCATCTCCAGACAAAGTGCTTTTTCCTTAGTTGTCTCTCCCATGCTTGGATTATTCTCCCTCCTCACCCCAATCTCCTCCTGGCTTTTTTTAAAGACTCAGTTTAAATCCAACCTTCTTTAGGAGGTTTGTCTCATAATTACGAATGAAAAGACATATCCTACAGGCTAATGTTGCCCTCATCCCCAGTTTTCCTTTTAAGCTGCCTTCCAGTCATCCTTCTGATAAAAAAGTTCTAATCTCACTTTCTACAATTCACTCAGGCTCTACTCTAGGAACTTACTAGGTCAGTGAGAGTCAGAATTAGGTTACTGGATACTTATATTTGCCATTTCAGACTGTGTGTGTGTTCATCAAGGATCCCCTAAGATATGTCACCGATTCTGCCCTTTATACCGGCACTCCCATTCAGGCGTGTATCTGAAATTCCTTTCCAGGTAGAAGAAGACTGCATGTGCTCACAAGTTCCTGAAAGAGGCACACCTACCACATGAGGTTTGAACCTTCGCCTTTTCTGGTTGGTGAAAGGCACTACATTACCCCCTCCCTCCAGGGCATAGTACTGGCAACATGTGAGAGAAGAAAGCAGCTTACTCACAGCCTGAAACACGCAAAATCCTGCTGTTAAAAAGTCTTCTGGGATGCCAGAAATCTTACTAACCACCACCCAGTCTCAAACCTTCACTTCCTAGGAATATTAAGATTGTGCTTGATTACAGGTTAGATGAACAATCACCTGAATTCTTAGAAATGGTCTCTTGGGGATGGCTAGGTGGCACAGTGAATAGAACACCGGTCCTGGAGTCAGGAGTACCTGAGTTCAAATCTGGCCTCAGACACTTAACACTTACTAGCCCTGTGACCTTGGGCAAATCACTTAACCCCCAATTGCCCTGCCTTCCCCCCTCCAAAAAACAAAAAAATAGTCTCTTAGATTGAAATGAAGGATAGAATTGAAAAGCAATTCACTATGAGATTCCCTTAAATAGTGAAAGTAGGATCCCAGAGATTACAAATCTGTGAAACAGGATTCTACTTAAGTCATCCTCTGATGTCTCATTGAGATATAGAAGGAAACCTTGGATTCTGGAAGGCTATTCTGGGGAGAGTCAACTCTAACAAACTTCAAAGTACTTCCAATACTGGGTAATTGGTTGACTATGTGTCTTCATTCCATGATCAGCACTTCATCAAGTTGGTTTTAGGGTAATGAACTTTTCTGTCATACTTACTTGAGAAGACAATCTATTGAAACAGAAAAAGGTTTCAATCTGCTTTCAGCATAGGGAAATCTGGTATGAAGCCTTTTCTGATGTCCCCAATTAGTTCTCTCCCCCACCCCAATTATTTTGTATTGCTTCATACATATCTTATGCATATTTATCTGTGTATATGTTGTCTCCTCCCTCCCCCCTCAAAATGTAAACTACTTGACAGAAGTAATGGTTTCATTTTTTGGTTTTGTGTTCCCAGCTCCTAGCATGATGTCTGGAACGAAATAGATCCTTAAAAAATGCTTGATGAATGCAACTGAATTCAACTGGAGGGTGTCTTCTTTGAAAGAAAGCTGAACATGAATTTTGCTTCTAATCAACTATGGGCACGATTGAAGGTGGTGGACTCAAGGGAAGGGGAGGAGAGGGGAACAGACATTTATCAAGCATCTACTATGTTCAAGGCACTGTGCTAAGCACTTATAAAAATTATCCTTGGTTTTATGAGATCTTGGATTCATTCACAAATGGAATTGATACTTGATATGGTTTGAAGAACATTTGAACCTTAGACTTCGACCCCTTAGACTCAAAATATCTATGCAACCAATCTATTGCTGATGATGGGCATTCTGCCATTGAAGATTCTATCCTTTGGGTAGAAATTATCATCTGTTAAGATACAACTACTTTAGGGACATTGGTGTTGCAAGAAAACACATGACTTGAAGGCAGATGAACTGAGTTCAAGTGCCAGATCTACCATTTAATAGTTATGTGGTCTCAGAAAACTCAGAACCTCAGTGTACTCATCTGTAAAATTAGGTTAATAATACCTCCTTTACATACCCCCCTTGATGTTATTATAAAGATAAAGTGGATTAAGAACTAAATAAAGATGAGTTTTTATAATCATGGAAGCCCATTAATATCTTAGTGCAAATCAAAAGACAGAGTCCTTACCAACAGTTCTTCATAAGAGCAACAGAGAGCAAAGGCAACAGTTTCAAAGAAATGATAGAGGGCATGGGAAATTTTTTTTTTGCTTTTTTTTTTTTTTGGAGGGCAATTGGGGTTAAGTAACTTGCCCAAGGTCACACAGCTAGGTTTTGGTTTGTGTGTGCGTTAAGTGTCTGAGGCTGGATCTGAACTCAGGTCCTTCTGACTCCAGGGCCTACGATCTACTCACTGTGCCACCTAGCCGACCCTGGGGCATGTGAAATTTTGCAGTGATCTCCAGAGAGGGTACATTGTTTGCATTTCTACCAATATTATGTAAAAGCTATATATGCATAAAGTGTGAATTAGTCTCCTTGATAGAGAAGGTGAAGGTGCTAGAGGAATCTCTCTTTGAATTTTGAATCACTCATCAAGGAGAATGTAGTATTTCTGGAATAAATGAAAGAAGTACATTAAGAAGGGGGGATGGATCTGAAGAGGCAGGAAGTTAGAGGGTAGAAGAATGCAACCCAGAGTAGGAAGGAAGAAGAAGCACTAAACATTAGGTGTTAAATAATAAGTATGAGTCTCTTAACACTGATGGTTGTCCTATATCATCTGAGGAAGAAGCAACTTCTTGTGCTCCAAGGGATGATGTTGTGAAGACACCGGTACCATCGGGAGAGCAGTCATCCAGTAATTGTTGAAAGGAAAAGAGAGCAAGCTCTAACAAAGGCCAGTAAAAATGTATTTGCCCATGAACAGAGCCAAAGATGGATAACTGGATCATGTTATTAGACACCACCCACTATGAAAGTTGGAGAGAATACAAGTTACCACTCTACTTATTGTTTGTTGAGTATAAAAAAAAAAAACCAACACCTTTTAATTTGGTAGAGCAAAATACTACTTCAAAAACTTTTCTCCAACAATTTGTTTCCCAAGCATATGTCAAACTCATGTGAGATTCCTTTAAAAAGACAACAATAGAAATAACTTTTTCAATGACTCTTTGATTATAGCTACCAGTTATATAGAATTTTGAGGACTGTGAAGGACTTTATTTACATTTTTCTTTTTTAATCCTCACCACGATCCTACTAGATAAATGTTATTAATTCTCATCTTAAAGATGAAGAAACTAAGGCTAAGAGAGGTTAAGTAGGTGGTTTGCCTTAAGACACACATTTAGTAAAAACCTCAAGTAGGCTTAGACTTCAGGTTTAATACTCTTTTTATGCCAAGTGGCAAAGTATGAATCAAAGAAGTGTACATTCTCCAAAGGTATTTTCCCAATCATGGAGAATATCCAAATGGAAGAAGAATTTCCTATAAAGGGTGATCCTTCCATTTCTGAATTAAAATAGATATTGACTTAATTTGACCCTGTTTGCCTTAGTTTTATTCTTAGAAATTATGCTTGGAATATTATCAAGTTCTACATAGAATTTCTCAACTTCTTCATCTTTTATGATTGATGTTGGTACTTAAGCTGAACTTATTTTCCTAGTGTTCTTCCAATCACGAGTAATGTAATAGACCTATCATGAGATGATATAGATTTGGATATGGATATGATATGATATAGACCTGAAATGATGTTCATTGTTACCTTTAAACAAAAGATTAAACCAATTTCACCTACTCCTTTATTTTCAATTTAACTGTAACTTCTTTTTGTCCTCTGGTTTAATTCATATTAAGAATAACAAGAGTAGGGTGGCTAGGTGGTGCAGTGAGTAGAGCACTGGTCCTGGAGTCAGAAGGACCTGAGTTCGGATCCAGCCTCAGACACTTAACACACACAAACAAAAACCTAGCCGTGTGACCTTGGGCAAGTTACTTAACCCCAATTGCCCTCCAAAAAAAAAAAAGAATAACAAGAGTGATACCATTTAGTTCTTCGTAGTAGATGGTCACTCACGAATCACTAGACAATGATCTCATATTTAGAGCACCAACAGCCTAAGTAATATTACTTAATCATCTTAAAACTTGCTTTTCTCTTTCTCTGAACTTGTGATTTCATTGGCATGGATTGCTCCCTCTATCAATGCAGATAAGCAGTTCATCTGTAAATTAGAATAGTATTAGAAAGTTTCAGAGGGACATTGAGAGGTCAAATGACTTCTCTGTGATCACGCAGGGTATGTATGTGAGAGGCAGGATTTGAATCCAGATAATCTATTTTTTCATTTAGTCTTGTTTCCACTCACTGAACATTGAATAAGGAATTCATGTCTAGCATATCAACAACTAAATTGTTACTCAAACATCTCTTTTAGAAAAAAATAAACTTTATTCATATTGTTTAATTACATCATTTTAATTTTTATTTACAGAAGCTGCTACTTGACACACTGGATAGAAAACTAGGTCTTGACTCAGGAAGATCTGAGTTCAAATCCAACCTCAGACAGTTACTAGCTGTGAGACCATGGGCAAGTTACTGAACCTTTATTTGCATCAGTTTCCTCAACTATAAAATGAGAATAGTAATAATATCCACTTCTAAGAGTTATTGTGAGAATTTGAGGCTGTTCAGTCATTTCAGTCATATATGACTCTTCATGTTCCCATTTGGGGTTTTCTTAGCAATGATTCTGTAGTAGTCTGCTATTTCCTTCTCTAGCTCATTTTACAGATGAGGAAACTAAGGTAAACAGGGTTAAATGACTTGCCTAGGATCACACAGCTAGGAAGTGACTGAGACTGGATTTGAACCCAAGAAGATGAGTCTTACTTTACTTCACATCAGTTCATATAAGTCTTTTCAGGTGTCTTTGTAAAAGAACCATAATCCTTGTTTCTTAAAGTACATTAGCATTACATTACATTCATGTACCACAATTTGCTTAATTATTCCTTAATCAATGAGCATTTTTGTATATGTAAATAGATAGATAGATAGACAGACATAGAGATATAGGTACACACAGAGCAATGAGATCTTTGGGTCAATGGGTATGGACATTTTAGTCCATTTATTTGCATAATTCAAAATTGCTTTCAAGAATGGTTGGATCAATTGACAATTTCACCAACAATGCTATAGTATTCTTTTGGTGAGTATAGGTCTGGTAGTGACAAATCTAAACATAACTTTTTTTGTTCCGAATTGCTTTTCTTGCTGGTTGTATCCATTCACAGGTCTATTAAAAGTACCTCAACTTGCCAATTTTCCCATATCCCATCCAATGCTCATCATTTTCTTTTTGTTGTTGTTGTCTTTACTGATCTGATGGATATGAGATGAATTCTCAGAACTGCTTTAATTTTCATTTTCCCACTTGCTAGTGATTTGGAGCAAATGGCACAAGTTCCTCTATATACAAAGATAGCAGCTTTTTTGTGGTGGCAAAACCAAAACTAAAACAAAACAAAATAAAAAAAAAAAACCTTGGAAACTAAAGGTATGCCCAGCAGTTGAGGAATGGTTGAATAGATTATGTTAAATGAATGGAATGGAGTTACTATTGTGCTATTAGAAATAAGGAAATAGATGATTTCAAAGAGATTTTGAAAGATTTCTGTCAACTGATGCATAGTGAAATAAGTGGAACCAGAAGAATTATTTACATAAATAACATCATTTTATAAAAATGAACAATTTTGAGGACTTTTGTAAACCAACAAAGAATGAAATTAGTAGAACCTGAGAACAATTTATATAACAGCAAAAACATTTTAATGAGAAAAAACTTTGAAAGATATAAGATCTGTGATCACTACAAAAATAATCTATGATTCTGGAGGCCTGTTGATAAAACATACTATTCACTTCCTGTTAGAAATGATAGATTTAGAGTGCAGAATGAGACACGTAGATTTTTAAATATAGACATTTAGAGAATTTGTTTTGCTTGACTATGCATATTTGTTACAAGGAATTTGTTTTCCTTTTCTCCTTTTTTTTTCAATAGGGTGGGAAGAGGGAGGAAGAGAAAATAGATTTCTGTTAATTAAAGAAAACAATTTTTAAAACTAGAGAGGTGGGGAGGTGCTACAGATAGGGAGAATGTTGCATGCACTTTTAGAAGAGGTCACTGTCTTGTTAGTTTTACATTTTATTTTGTTGAAAGAAATCTTTCATGAAGTAGGATAATTTGCAAATGTTTATAATATTAAAAACAAAACCTATTGATAAAACATTAAAAAAACAAACTACAACGCATTAGTGTGCCTGTCAATCCACAACCTCTCCAACAATGGCCATTCCCATCTTTTGTCATCTTTGCCAATTTGTTTAGTTCCAGATGAAACCTCAGACTAGTTTTGATTTGCAGTTCTGTTATTTGTAGTAATTTGGATCAATGTTTCATATAGTTGTTAATAGTTTATGATTATTTTTGAGACTGTTTATATTCCTTGAACTTGTCTGTTGGGAAATGGCTTTTAGACTTATTTTTTTGTTGTTGTTGTTAATTGTTCATATACGTTAGATCTTAGACACTTCACACAAATATCTGAGATAAAGATTTTATCCCAGGCTACTGATGCCCTTCTTATCCTAGTTGTATTAGTTTTTTCATTCAAAAACTTTTCAATTTCCTGTGTTTTATCTTTGTGATAAGCTATATTGTTTGTTTAATTAAGAATTCACCCTCTAGTCATAGTTATGAAAGATACCTGATAGTGTTCTCCTATACATTTATTTTTTTAATCATATGATCTTTAATATTTAGGCCATTTATCCATTTTGTTATTGTAGAACGTGGCATAAGAGGCTAATCTAAAAGTAATTTCTGGCAGATTACCTTCTAGTTTTCCTAGAAGTTATTATAGAATAAGGAATTTCTCCCCAGGTAATTTATGTTTGGGATTTTTTGAACACTGGCTTATCAGTTTTTACTTGATTTGTCTTTGTCTACTGTGCTCTGCTGGTTTCTTTGAAGATATTATTTTATAATATAATTTGAGTTTTAGGAATGCTGTATTCCTTCATTCCTGTAAATTAATTTAGATAATGTTGTCATTTTTAGTGTATTGTTATGATCTAGCTGCAAACGTTGAATATCATTTCACTTATTCAAGTCACTATTTCTTTAAGAAGCATTTTATAGTTTTATCCAAATGGATCTTGAGTGTGCTTTGGTAGATTGACTCTAAGATATTTTGTGCATTATGTAATTTTTTTGAATGGAATTTCTTTCTCCTATTCCCTTCAGGACTTTATTATTGCTATGTAGAAATATTGTTGATTTTTGTAAGTTTATTTTACATCCTGCTTCTTTACAAAGCCATCTCATTAAAATTATGTTCTAGAACTTCGCCAGGTTTCAAAGTCAAACTCACCTTGAAGACTATATTGATTATTATTATTATTTTTAAATAAAAACCAACAATTGTCCACCTGCAGTCTGGTGTCACCTTTCCTCTCAATTTTCAAAAAATGACTAAGAATAGCTTGACATAGATGACATGTTTATCCAATTTTCAGATAAAATTTCAAGAGATAGTTAATACATACAATGACAGAATATAACAGAAAAGACACTCCATCTCAGGTTTGGGTATTTTCACTGGCTATCCCTCATGCCTGGAATTCTCACCCTCTTTATCTGTTTCCCTGACTTTCCTTAAATCACAGCTAAAATCCCATTAATTCTAGTGACTTCCCTCTCTTGTTTTCTATTTATTCTATATGGCTTATTGGTATATATTCACTTGCTTGTTATGTCCCACATTGGATTTTAAGCTTCTTGAGTGCAGGGACTCTCTTTTGTCTTCATGGGGTATCCCCAGTGCTTAGCACTGTGCCTGGCACATAGTAGATGCTTAACAAATGGTCATTGATTGACTGACTGTAGTAGAGTGCTAGAATTGAAGTCAGGAAGACCTGAGTTCAAATCCCATCTCAGACACTTCATAGCTATGCTATCCTGTGAAAATCACTTAACTGCTATTTGCCTCAATTTCCTTATCTGTAAAATAAGGGTGATGATAGCACTTATTTCCCAGGGTTGTTGTGAGGATCAAATGAGATGATATTTGTAAAGCACTTTCCAGACCTTAAAGATTTATATAAATGATAGCTATTATAACAAGAATCCAAAAAGTTCTTGATAAATTAGTGATGAACTGAATCTAGGATGTGAGAGCTTGTAAAATGTTTTAAAAATATCAACTACAATAATCTAAATTTGGGGTGGCAGGACTAGGTGTTAGTTTGCATGAAAGCTCAGGGGCTTTACTAGATTGAAAGCTCAATATGAGTCAATAGAATGACAACCAAAAAAATCAAATACAATAAAGTTTCATTGACAGAGGCTTAGTGCTTAAATGCAGTAAGGGAACAGTCACACTGTATCTGCCCTACTCAGACCACTTCTGGGATATTGTGTTTGGTTCTGAATACTACATTTAAAAAAATCATACACACACACATACATATATATGTAAAAATTCACTTTCTAGGTGGCGCAGTGAATAGAGCGTCGGCCCTGGAGTCAGAAGGACCTGAGTTCGGATCCAACCTCAGACACTTAAACACACACACAAACAAAAACCTAGCCATGTGACCTTGGGCAAGTTACTTAACCCCAGTTGCCCTCCAAAAAAAAGCAAAAAAATAAATTCACTTTCTATTCTTCTCCCCAAACCTTTCCCCCCCAGTTGAGAATGAAAGAAAGAAAAAAATCCCTATTACAAACATGCCAAGCAAAAACAATGTCCACATTGACCATGTCCAAAGAAGAAAGTATGCCTCATTCTGCCTCTGAGTCCTTCACCTCTCCATCAGGAGGTGAGTACTATGTTTTACTATTAATCCTCTGGATAATGGTTGGTTGCATTGATCACAGTTCTTAAGTCTTTCAAAGGTGTTTGTCTTTATCATATTGTTGTCATTGTGTAAATTGTTCTCCTGATTCTATTCACTTCACATTGCATCAGTTCATATAAATCTTCCCATGTTTGTCTGAATCCATTTATTTCATCCCCACCATACAGCAAAATAATATTCCATCATACTTATATGCCATAACTTGTTTAGGCATTCTCCAATTTATAATCATTCCTTCAGATTCTCATGCTTTACAATCTCAGAACAAACATTATATATATTTTTGTACATCCTTAGTTAAAGTTTCTTTGGCTTAGGACTGATCTCTCCCTTAATCTAAAAACAGTAGCTCCTACTAGCCTCATCCATTCCCTGCCAGCTGGAAAGTTCTACTAGTTTAGAGTGACAGACATGTAGGTTTCCCTTTGTTCTGATATTCTTGCCCTGGTTATTCTTCTGAAGGTTTCAAAATAAGCAAGAAGCTGAAATGGAGACCCTGCTATTTCTAGGGTCTAAGCAATGCTAAAGCTGCTTGCTTCTGAAACCTGCTCCTACCTGAATATACTCTAGAGGCTGAGACTGCTCCTTACCCTAGAATGCCACCCCTGGGTTCAGGTCTTCTCATTCCACCATGCATCTTGACTTCTACATGTGTAGTGGTCAACAAAGTTGCCAGTTGGCACCTGTTTCTGCTGAGGTGCCCATGTATGGTTTTAGGGGTACCGTTTGCCCTAGTATGCTACCTTTCCCTGTGCTAAAGTGCTTCAAGGCTATTGGTTGTACTTCTGGCCAGACCATATCCCCAATATCCACAGATCTGTCTTTCTCCCTATGATGGGTCAGGAAAAATGATTTTGTCACTTTTCTTGGATTTCTTCATCAGGATATAGTCTGGTACTTTTCCTAGATTTATCTGGAAGAGTTTTTATTAGGAAGTTCACTGAATTTTTTTCCTGACATACCACCATCAAGACTCTGCTTTCCTTGGGCTATACATTTTCAGAACACTCATAGGCTGGAGCACACCCAGAGGAGAGCAACCAGGATAACGAGAGGAGCCGAAACCATTCCATAGGAGCAATCACTGAAGAAACTATAAGTGTTTAGCCTGAAGAAGAGAAGCCATGAAAAGACATGATAGTTAGATAGCTACCATCAAGTATTTGAATAGCTGCCATGCAGAAAACACATTAGACTTGTGTGGTCCCAGAGGGTAGAACTAAAGGCATTAGGTAAAAGCTACAAGGAAGTAGATTCAGCTTGACATAAGGCAAAACTTCCATATGATCAAAGCTATCTAAAAAGTGGGAGGTAGAATAGACTTCCTGGGGTGGGAGCAGGCTCCCCCTTGCTGGAATTAAGTAAGTAGAATCTGTATGATCACCTGTTCTGGAAGTTGGAGAGAGAATTTTTGCTTGGATATTCATTAGACATGTTGAACACAGAAATCTCTTCTAAGTATGTGTAGACATTCTATAACTCTTTCAAATCAGCTAAACAAATGTTGAAGAGAAGAGTCATTGATTTACTACCAAGGAATTTAAAAAATCAACCAACAACCTGTCAGCTTCAACTACTGCTTCTCTGCCTCATCTACTTTTGTGGGAGCTTGGGACTCCTGTACTCATGTTATGTAGTATATGGAGTATAGTCTCCAACCTTGGGAGTTTGAAAAGGTTGTGAGAGTAAGAAACAGGAATCTTGGGGTCTTAGTCCAGGCCAGGTTTCTCTGCCAGCACTGCATCAATGCCTCAGAGGATAAGCCATCTTTCTGAAGAAATTTTTGGTTCTACATTCAGTGGAAACTAAGATCAGGACTCATCCAGCAACAATGGCACCATTGGACACAAATTTGATTAGACTAAAGTTATTTAGGAACTGAGATAAGTTGAGACTATTCCCCTTCACTACTCCACCCCTGACACCCTTATTGTACTCCACCCATAGGTGGGGTTTACCCTTGAGGTATTGGAGAAAATATTCATATTTTCGTTTTGACTAGTAAATGAAGTAAATATCCTTTTGTAAAAGCTAATCAGTGTTACTTGGAACTAGGCAGCAAACCCCAGGCCCCCTAACAATGGAAGGAACATAGCCAGTTGGGGTTTGGGACAAGACAATAAAGCAAAATCCACCAAAATGTCCTGGAGCCCTAAGGTAAGGAGAGATAGAGTCCCACTGGTCTTAAGAGAGTTAGCCAGAGTATGTCATCCTACATGAGAGAATATACCCCAGATTTATGAGGGAGAAACATTTTACAGCTACTGGGCTTACTGCAGCATTTTAATAAAGGCCTTTCCTAAGAGCTAATTGTATCAACTGGCATACTATTAACAGGACACAGACCAGTGGAGGGTCATGAGCTATTGTAGTAGGAGACAAGACTCACAGATCATATCCTGGAACATGAAAGAAGCAGCTGCCTTCTAGGGCTCTGACCCAGGAGTGAGAGATTACAAATTAAGGGAGTAATCTGAGGGGTTATAAAATGTAGTAGTTGTACTAGATGGCCTCTAAGGTGCCTTTTAGTTCTGACATTCTATGAATCTATGAAACAATGAAACTTAGCCAGAGTAACTTAAGAACTAGGGACTAAGGAGGCATTTTTCTTTCCACATAAGGATGTTTTTGGTTAGTGATCAGACTACCTAAGTCAATAATGAAATGGAGTTATGAATATAAAATAAATAACAGCTCCCATTGCCCTTCCAATCTGTCTACATTTAAAGGTCTAACATTGGAACCAGCTGTGTAAATTGATTTTAAAATAAAAATAGTTCAACCACCTACACCCCAAACTACCTACCTGCCAGTTGCTTCATCCTCTATTGTACATGGGAATGGTGGATGGGTAAGGAAAAAGTCAAAGTAGTTATGAAAGCCTTTAATTTGCTGCAGTTTTCTGAGTCTTGTATCTGAAATATTTGTAAACATACAAAGAACCAGCAATTCTCCAATATGGTTGAATTTATGGCTGCAAACTATGATTGAAGTTGCTTCAGACCTGGAAAATCAGGGTGATGAAAAAACAACAATGGAGGAAACAGATAGGAACTAGATCTGATGAGGTATGGACTCTGGGAGCCCCCTCAAGCTCTCCTGGAGTCCTTGAGATACAGGTTCTGGGAACCTCCCTTGGACTCTTGATTGAATCATCCCATTTGATGAGGCAGATCTGTTGCTAGACTTCACACCCTTGAACTGGCCTAGCCCACCATTGTTTGTGGTCTCCAGGTGACTTCCCACTCTTAATCACTCACTGACCTCATTAACTCTTCCTTAAGACCCTCCCCAAACTCTTCCTCTAGACCACCCCTAGATTCCTCCCACAACTTTCTGTATCTAAGACCCCATCTCATGCCGTGTGGTGTGAGAGTGCCATAGAATGCCATGGAATAGTGAGAGTGCCATAGAATAGTGAGAGTGCTATAGAATGACCTAGCACAGACTTACTCTGTGTCTAATGCAAGTCAACTTTTAATACACTTTACTTTTCTTTGGCTGAGAAGACTTGAGTCAAATTCATTCTGCAGGACCTGTCGTGTTGGTATTTTGGGGTCTCCAGAGCAACCCTAATCCTCTTAGTGGGAAACTCTCTTCAGATCTTTGACTGCATTTATACAAGGAACTCCCAGATAAGGAATACCTCAGTCACACCAGTTAGTACTCTGTCTGCAATTTAGTCTTCCTCCCTGCCTCCTTCCCTTCATTCCCTCCATCATTCCTTCCTTTCCTTCCTTCTTTCTTTTCTTTCTTCATTCTTCCCTCTCTCCCTTCCCTCCCTTCCTCCCTCCCTTCTTCCTTCCTTCTTTCCTTTCTTTTCTCCTTTCCTTTTTTCTTCCCTCCTTTCTCTCTTTTCTTCCATCTTCCCTTTCTTCTTTCCTTCCTTTTTCCTTTCTTTCTCCACACACTGAATCCTTTCACATAGAACTCTCATTTATGCTTTTGTTTTTTCCTCTCCTCAAAACACAATGACTCACCACTTCTATACAACCATTGAATCAATTCTTCCACTTCCCTTCAATTTATGAACTGCCAAACATTTGTTACTCAAGATTCAGTAGTGAAGGCTCTGAGTTCACACAGTTCAGGTAAAATCTCAGGATTTTTCACAAGTTACTCAATTTGATTGATGCTACCACTCAAGGTATCTCATAACAATGTCATGAATTGGCTTATTTTGTCCTTACTCATGCTTTCCCCACTTGAAACAGAATTTGACTTGTGTCTTTTCCAAAAGTAAAAGATCCATGCAAGTACTCAGGTTAAGTAAGACATAAAATAAGAAGATATAAAATAAAGGATAGGCTTCATTTCACCTGATGAAAATATAAAGCATGTAAGCAATCAAGTCAATCCATGTTTACTCTAATGTAAGCCTCACTTTACCAGGGAACTAAGTCTTACAGATTTATAGTGTGACCTATAGTTGAGGGCCCTTGTTGACAGTCTTCCCAGGAACATTTACAATAACCTCCTGACTTATAGTAATACCCTGTTTGGATTTCCCAGAATGGACAGAGTTGCTAGAGAATCAAGTAATCTTTTCTTCCAGTGAGCCCCACTTTCCCAAGGACCCATGCAGTCCTTCAGAAATATTGGTATGTCTACAGACTAACCTGAGCATTCTACTCCAAAAAATAAAGAAGCCGGAGTCAACAAGTGAAGGGAAAGAGTGTGGCATTTTCTTCTCCATTGTGGCTTTCTGCTCCGTGCTACTACTCCTTGACTCCAGCTCTCACTTGGTCCAGGAACTCCATGTGATCCAGAAACTCCTTCATTCATCTGCCACTGACACTGCTGCCCTGTTTGAAGCCAAGAGGTTCCCTGATATTGCTGCATGTATACCCCATATTTGCCATCCCTAACAAGGATCCAGATCAATTTTTCTCTTTGTAGTTGGTCTTTCTGACCTCTTCATTTCTCTCCAGCAACTATTCTCTCTGTATCTCTTCCAGCTTTCTTTTTAAAGGCCAAGTTTAAAAATACATCATGCATTAATGAAATATCAGCTGACTCAATAACTTTATCATAAAGAGAATGATAGCTTGTACCTAGTCAAAGAGTTTACAAAGTGAAGGAGGTTTCATGTTGGAAGGGGAAATCCTCAATTGGTGCAGGGAATTGCCCACCTAGACCCAGAGCAGTGCCTAGGCTTCCTAATCACTCAACATAAATGCTAACTCTCCATTCATGTCCTATATTTACAACAACTAGGCCAATTTCCAAATTCCTTGAGACTTTGGGAAAATTACAGGTTGTCCCAAACAGACCAGTACTAGCTCTGAGTTTTAATTCCTGATGCCCTTAAATAGGCTCAAGGAATCATAGATAGCTGTATGCCCCTTTAACCACCGGAGTATAATTATTTCTCCTTTCTCTGGGTCCTCAATAGTCATCTATTATCCTTAACTTCTGCTACATGATCATCTCACCTCCTTTTTTCTAGTTATGTGGGTCTTCATTATATCTTTCTTAATACTTTTTGCATAAATCATCATTGGTAGTATTTGAGACAAATCCTAAACAGATCATATGTCTTTTGGTTTTGTGGTAGGTGAAAGATGAAATGACTTAGGGAAACAAAGGTTCAATCATCCAAGCATATCGATTTATTAAGCAATGCATGGCAGTTGCCTAACAAAAAGGGACCAGGACCCTTCCTTAGCTTAGGGCTGGACCCTGAATACTGGAGGAAATAGACTTATACATTAAAAACAATCAAATAAGACCAATTAATTAAAAGGAAACAAAACATTAGGTAATGTGATTATTAATTGGATGAAAGATTTGGGACTTTCCAAGATGGGTAAGGGAGGTAAAAAAGTACAGTTTCCTGAATTCAGAAAATGAGGTGTTCCACTCTCCCCAACTGTCTATAAATAATTGAAGGGACATGGAAATGATAAGACTTTTGGGTTGCTTGAGATATACAATTATGAGAAAACTCCTTGTATCAATCTTTGGATCTGACTAGATTTCTGGTCAATATAACCTAGGGCCTTGGTTAAAGGTCTCTAAGCAGCAGGTAGAGGTGGCCAGCTTCCCAGCCACACAGGGCTAGGCTCAAACAATACAACAAGGTTTTCTCCCAATTTCCACAACCGAATAAACTTTTTTGTCACAAGACAGAATTTGGACTAAACCCATAATTGAATAGAAAGGGAACTGAACTAGCAACAGAACTGAATCACAAGATAGAGTCAGTGTGGTTCACTCAAGTCTCACCATTAACCATTTGCAGTCCTAATCCTTTGATTCCACCTTGTAATTGTAACTGGTTTTTCTGAGATCATGGTATTCTGTGTTTTAATAGTCATATGATAGGAGGAATGATTTTAAATAAATGATTTTCATTTTAGAGAACAGTTTAAGATAATTAAAAACTCAACAGTTTTCTCAATATAATTAAACTTAACTGTTCAACTTCTGACCTAGCTCATAGTCTATTTGCAGTCTGTTCAAGATATAGATATGCTGATGGACTAACTCAGTAGGCTTCTTTTATCCACTTTACTGTGTGAATGGTTAGCCTGATCTCTTTCTAATCAACCCTATGCTACACTGAGGAAACTTTGTAGTCTTCTGTGAGTAGGAGGCTTCAAGGCAAACCTCATCATTAATAAAAGGTTTTTCTTTCATTTGGATTATATACAAGTCAGCTTCCCAGACACTGGGAGACATAACAGATAATTCCTTCCTGTTTAAGACCTGTTCAATGACAACACTTAAAGGATTGCTTATCAAAGCCTCTCCATATTTATCTCTATGATACATTCTTGCACAATTTACCATAAAGGTGGGAGGCACCTATAGGTGGGAAGGAAAGCCTTTAACATTTCATTTTTGTTTTCTGAATCCAGTAAAGACAGAAAAGTAAGAAATTATTAACATATGAGGCATATCCTAGGAACAATGGGACTCATTACTAAACAATGTACTTCAAATTATCTAATGTTTAATAAATACATATGACAAAAGCCTTTTGATAATGATTTCTAACATAGTTCTACTCCAGTTCCTCAAAGCAATACATTCGACCATACTATACTCTTTTTTAATTAAGGAATTAATATGATGATATGAGAGTAAGTTTATTCCATAACAAAAGCTGATCCATTTTTTAAAAAAATGGAAGTGAGGATATTCAGGAAAAAAGGAGAAACTAAGTATGCCTCCAAGTTCATGTAGGCATTAAGCAAAGAAGGGTCTGGTGGTCAATATGGTTTACAAGTGCCATTTGAAAGACCAACAAGATAAACAAACCTCCAGTTCAGTCTGTGAAAAACTGAAGTAAGAGGCTTAGCCATTGTCCTTTCTAAAGACCCCTTTGCTATGGTCTTCAACTTGTGAAACTTATTCTTATTGTAACTGGCAACTGTTCCCTTCACAGACTAAGCAGCCGTCTTTGTCTGTCAGTTCTAATTCTACCTGAGCCACTAACTAACCTTGTGATGGTGGTGGGGCAGGTCCTATGACCTCTCTGTGTTTCCTCATCTGTAAAATGAGATAAATAATTCAGACCCAAACTCACATGATGCTCTGAGGATTATTGATTGATTTTTAGATTTCTTACAGCTGGGACCCATAACATCAGACCTCTGGGAACATAAAGATAACTTTAAGATGCAGAGTTTTCTTTTTAAAAGGACAAAGATGTTAGAACAATCTACATATGGGTGTATTTATACATTATATATACATATTATATATAATATGCACATATTACACATATACGTACAGTTGCACATGGCAATAGACGTTTCATTTTAGCTCTAAGATTTTAAAAAGAATTATTCATTTTTTTTTCATTTTTACATACTGTTTTGCATTTCTCAAGGTGCTTTCCTCATAACAATTTGGTGATGTGGGTAGTATAAGCATCATTATCTTCATTTCAAAGGTAATGAAACTATGGTTTTGATGACTTGCCAAGGGTCCCAGGGGGAGAGGCTAGATCTGATTCCAAATCAATGGGTCTTTATCATTCTATAAGATCTACTCAGTCGCCCAGTGCTCTATCGCCTGTGCCATCTATATGCCCTTGGCTTCTGTGTAGAGAATGAGTTGCTGTGGGAAGAGACTTGAGGCAGAAAAACTAATTAGGAGGCAATTGCATCTGTCTAGACAAGAGGTGATAAGGACTTGAACATTAGCACAGTTTGTGTGAGTGGAGAGGACTGGGGAAAGATAGCATGCATGTAGAAATGAGAAGATTTGGGGGAGGAGCCAAGATGGCGGAAAGGAAGCAGTAACCTCACTGAGATCCTCAGTCACTAAGGCTCAAAGGGTGAATCTGAGTGGAAACTGGAGTGACGGAGCCCACTGGAAGACGAAGTGTGGCAGAGTCCAGCCCAGGAGGTTGCCCAGTGTGTCCAGACTGGTCGAGTGCAGAGCGCATGGGGTCTGCACAGCCCAGACCTAAAAGCAGACAAGCAGACTACACCAGAGAGAGCAAAAGCCCCAGCCTGCAGACTTACCAAGGACGAATCACAGTCATCTCTCAGACAGGTAGGATCATTGGAGCCAGGTAGGAGAGTTGGGCCCTCAGTGGAAAGAGCGGCTTCTCTAGCTGCACTTGGCCCCCAGCCTGGAAGTTTAGAAACTGCCTGCCTGTATAATACAGGGGCTGGAATGGCAAAGTAAATTCTAGCTGCTCAGGTCCTCCCATCCCTCCTTCATGAAGCAGAAAACCCAAAGATAAGTCTCCCACCCAGATTGAAATCCCAAGTTAATGGAAATAGCCCCAGGCTTGAGAATCTCTAAGAAGGGGTGTAACTGAGGTAGCCAGGAGTCTGAAGAGAAGAGAGGGTGGGGTCCCAACAAGCCCCACCTCTCCTTACCAACAAAAGCCTACTTATAGCCCAGGGGTATAGAGGCAGAAATCTGAAGTGATCAGAGGCACCCATACCTACTCATCTACATCCCTCATTGACTTCCCTGACTTAGCCATAAACTAGCCACCCAGAGATATTCAAAGTCAAGGATCAGGCCCTAAACTCATAGCCTGAGAAACTAAGAAACAGGAAGTCACAATGGGAAAAAAAGAAGCCGAGAAGGAGAAGGGGAAGGCAAAAAAGTCTATTTGAGCATACTATGCAGGGCAAGAACAACAAAACACACAGGACAATATAGACTCTCTACCCACACCTGAGACCACAGAAGGAAACATGATCTGGTCTCAAGCCCAAATAGCATTCCTGGAGGAGCTCAAGAAAAATTTTAAAGACCAAATCAGGGAGGAAGTGACCAACTTGGAAAAACGTCTCAGTGAAGTAATTGGAGAAAATACCTCCCTAAAAAAGGAACTTCAAAAAATAACTGAAGACCGTAATTCGATAAAAATTAGAAACAATCAAATTGAAGCTCAGAATTCTATGATGCAGCAAGAGTCAATCAAACAAAACAAGACGATCGAAAAATTACAAGAAAATGTAAAATATCTCACTGGAAAAATAACTGACCTAGAGAACAGATCCAGGAGAGACAACCTAAGAATTATTGGTCTACCAAAAGCCATGATGAAAAAAGCAGCCTAGACAACATCCTCCAAGAGATTGTCCAAGAAAACTGTCCTGAGGTCCTGGAATCAGAAGATAAAATAACTATCGACAGAATTCACCGGACTCCTCCTGAGAGAGATCCCAAACTGAAAACTCCAAGAAATATAGTAGCCAAATTCCAGAACTACAAGATTAAAGAAAAAATTCTACAAACAGCCAAAAAGAAACAATTCAAATATCGAGGAACTACAGTTAGGATCACACAGGACCTAGCAGCTTCTACATTAAAAGAGCGGAGGGACTGGAATTTGATATTTCATAGGGCAAGAGAGCTAGGACTACAACCAAGGATTAACTACCCGGCAAAACTGAGCATAATCTTCCAGGCAAGGAGATGGTTGTTTAATGAAATAAGGGACTTCCAGATATTCCTGATGAAAAAGCCAGAGCTCAATGGAAAATTTGATCTCCAATTACAAGACTCAAGAAAGACATAAAAAGGTAAACAAGAGAAACACAGACTCACACATGCATAAGCGCACACACCCACACCCACAAACACACACTCATTACTTGGGATGCAACAAGAGCAAAATGTTCACATCCCTATATGTGGAACTGATAACTGTCAATATTCAAAATCTTTATGATTATCAGGACCTTCAAAAGGGTTAAGAGTGTGTGGGTATGAATGCACTAACCTGATGTCTAAAAAAAAAAAACAAAACTATTAAGGGGATCAAAGGTACTGTAATGGGAAAAAGGAAAGGATGAGCTAGGAAAAGGTAAAATATGCCACCTGAAGGGACATTAAAACACGCTATAGAAGAGGGGAAAGAAAGAGGGAGAGGAAAATCATTTAAACACTATTCTCACTGGTTCTGGTTCAAAGAGGGATCAACCTAAATCAGTGAGGTTTAAGATTTTAATGTGAATAGACACATAAATTCATTAAATAGAGGAAAAGGAGGGAGGGAGAGGAGCAATGGTTGAAATTTACTCTCATTGGTTTGGAATCAAATGGGGAGTAATTCACTCTGATAAGTATAAAAACTTACTTCGTCCTATAGAAAGCAGAAGGGTAAGGAGGGGTGAAAAAGAGGAGACTGAAGGGGGGGATTAGAAGGGAGGGAAACAGTAATAAGGGGAGAGGGTAGGTTAAGAAGAGGGATCACTGGGTGGGAACACTGAGGGAGGGGGTGGTCAAAAGGGAAAACTTCAAGGAGGGGAAGGGAAAAGGAAGAAACAAAAACATAAATAGGGGAGGGAATAGGGTGGAGGGGAAGAGACAGATAATCATTATTACTGTGAATGTGAATGGGATGAACTCTCCCATAAAACAGAGGCGGATAGCAGAATGGATTAAAAACCATAATCCTACAATATGCTGTCTACAAGAAACACATTTGAAACAAAGGGATACCCACAGGGTAAGGGTAAAAGGTTGAAGTAAAATTTATTATGCCTCAGCTAAAGTGAAAAAAGCAGGGGTAGCAATACTTATCTCAGATAAAGCAAAAGCAAAAATAGATCTAATTAAAAGAGATAAGGAAGGAAACTATATCCTACTAAAAGGCACCATCGAGAATGAAACAATATCACTACTTAATATATATGCACCAAGTGGTATAGCATCTAAATTCCTAGAGGAGAAGTTAAAGGAATTAGAGAAAGAAATAGATAGCAAAACTATACTAGTGGGGGACCTTAATCTTCCCCTCTCTGAACTCGATAAATCTAACCTCAAAGTAAACAAGAAAGAAGTTAAGGAGGTGAATAGAATCTTAGAGAGACTAGATATGATGGATCTCTGGAGAAAACTGAATGGGGATAAAAAGGAATTTACTTTCTTTTCAGCAGTGCATGGTACATACTCAAAAATAGACCGTGTACTAGGGCATAAAAACCTCACAATCCAGTACAGAAAGGCAGAAATATTAAGCGCATCATTCTCAGATCATGATGCAACAAAAATTATATGCAATAAAGGGCCATGGAAAGATAGACTAAAAACTAATTGGAAACTAAACAATTTAATCCTAAAAAATTGGTGGGTCAAAGAAGAAATTATAGAAACAATCAATAATTTCATTCAAGAGAATGATAATAATGAAACAACATACCAAAATTTGTGGGATGCTCTAAAGGCAGTTCTCAGGGGAAGTTTTATATCCCTGAGTGCATACTTAATTAAAGCAGAGAGAAGGGAGGTCAATGAATTGGACATGCAATTGAAAAAGCTAGAAAAAGAACAAATTGAAAATCCCCAATTTAGTACTAAATTAGAAATATTGAAAACCAAAGGTAAGATTAATAAAATTGAAATTAAGAAAATCATTGAATTAATAAATAAAACTAAGAGCTGGTTTTATGAAAAAATCAACAAAATTGATAGACCCTTAGTCAATATGATAAAAAAAAAAGAAAGAAAAAAACCAAATTATGAGTATCAAAAATAAAAAGGGTGAATCTACCTCCAATGAAGAGGAAATCAAAAAAATAATGAGGAATTATTTTCCCAATTGTATGCACATAAATATGACAATCTTAGTGAAATGGATGAATATTTACAGAATCACAAGTTGCCCAGATTAACTGAAGAGGAAGTGAATTACCTAAATAGCCCCATCTCAGAAAAAGAAATCAAACAAGCCATCAATGAACTCCCTAGGAAAAAATCTTCAGGGCCAGATGGGTTCACTAGTGAATTCTATCAAACATTTAAAGAACAATTGATTCCAATACTCTACAAACTATTTGGGAAAATTAGTGAAGAAGGAATCCTACCAAACTCTTTCTATGACACAAATATAGTACTGATTCCTAAATCAGGAAGAGATAAAACAGAGAAAGAAAATTATAGACCACTCTCCCTCATGAATTTAGACGCAAAAATTCTAAATAAAATATTAGCCAAAAGACTCCAACAACTCATCACAAAAATAATACACTCTGATCAGGTAGGATTCATTCCAGGAATGCAAGGATGGTTTAATATTGGGAAAACCATCAGTATAATTGAGCACATCAACAATAAAACTAGCAGAAACCACATAATCATCTCAATAGATGCAGAAAAGGCTTTTGACAAAGTACAACACCCATTCCTATTAAAAACACTAGAAAGTATAGGAATAAATGGAGCCTTCCTCAAAATAGTTGATAGCATCTATTTAAAACCATCAGCAAGTATTATATGCAATGGGGATAAACTAGAAACCTTTCCAATAAGATCAGGAGTGAAACAAGGGTGTCCACTATCACCCCTCTTATTCAATCTGGTACTAGAAACACTAGCAGTAGCGATTAGAGAAGAAAAAGAAATCAAAGGAATCAAATTAGCTAAAGAAGTGACCAAGCTATCACTCTTCGCAGATGATATGATGATATACTTAGAGAATCCTAGAGAATCAAGTAAAAAACTACTAGAGACAATAAACAAATTTGGCAAAGTTGCAGGATATAAAATAAACCCACATAAATCTTCAGCATTCCTGTACATCTATAATGAAACTCAACAGCAAGAGATAGAAAGAGAAATCCCATTTAAAGTCACTGTAGACATTATAAAATATTTGGGAATCTACTTGCCAAAACAAACCCAGAATCTATATGATCACAACTACAAAACACTTCTCACACAAATAAAAGCAAATCTAAATAGTTGGAAAAATATCAATTGCTCATGGTTGGGTCGAGCTAATATAATAAAAATGACAATTTTACCCAAACTAAACTATATATTTAGTGCCATACCAATCAATTTACCAAAAAACTACTTTCTAGAGTTAGACAAAATAATAACAAAATTTATTTGGAAAAACAAACGGTCTAGAATATCAAGGGAATTCATGAAAAGAAACGCTAGGGAAGGTGGACTAGCTATGCCAGATCTTCATCTGTATTATACAGCAGCAGTCATCAAAACTGCTTGGTACTGGCAGAGGTGTAGAGTAGTGGATCAATGGAATAGAGTAGGTGCAGGAGACCCAGCAGTTAATGAATATAGCAATCTATTGTTCGATAAGCCCAAAGACCCCAGTTTTTGGGATAAGAGTGCACTATTTGACAAAAACTGCTGGGAAAACTGGAATACAGTATGGCAGATACTGGGCATAGATCATTATCTAACACCATATACCAAAATCAAGTCCAAATGGGTGCATGATCTAGGTGTAAAGGATGATACTGTAAGCAATTTGGGAAAGCAAGGAATAGTTTACCTGACAGATCTGTGGAGAGGGGAAGACTTTAGGACCAAACAAGAATTAGAGAGCATTATAAAATGCAAAATGGATAATTTTGATTACATTAAATTGAAAAGCTTCTGTACAAACAAAGCCAATGTAACCAAGATCAAGAGGAAGGTGGGAAATTGGGAAAGAATTTTTACAACTTGTGTCTCTGATAAAGGACTCATCTCTAAAATTTATAGAGAATTGAGCCAAATCTATATGAATACAAGTCATTCCCCAATTGATAAGTGGTCAAAGGATATGAACAGGAAATTTTCAGAGAAAGAAATTAAAGATATCTATAAGCATATGAAGAAATGCTCTAAATCACTATTAATTAGAGAAATGCAAATCAAAACAACTCTGAGATACCACATCCCTCCAGTCAGACTGGCTAAGATGACAAAACAAGAAAGTGACAAATGCTGGAGAGGATGTGGACAAATTGGAACACTAATACATTGCTGGTGGAGTTGTGAACTTATCCAACCATTCTGGAGAGCAATCTGGAATTATGCCCAAAGGATTATAAATAATTTCATACCCTTTGACCCAGCCATACCACTTCTAGGGTTATATCCCAAAGAGATCATAGAAGTGGGAGGAAGACCCATATGTACAAAAATATTTTTAGCAGCCCTTTTTGTGGTTGCAAAGAATTGGAAACTGAAGGGGTGCCCACCAATTGGGGAATGGCTAAACAAGTTGTGGTATATGAATGTAATGGAATATTATTGTGCTATAAGAAATGAAGAGGTGACGGATTTCATAATTACTTGGAGAGACTTATACAAACTGATGTTGAGCGAGAAGAGTAGAATCAGAAGAAATCTGTATACAATCACAGACATACCATATCTGTGATGACCAACTATGACAGACTGGACTCTTTTCAGCAATGCAGTGATATAAGTTAATCCCGAAAGACTCAAGAAAGTGAGAAATGCGCCATCCAGAGATATAACTAGAAAGAACTGAACCTGAATCCTGATGGAAGCAAACTAAATGATCTTGTTCTTTTCATTGTTTGGTTTTATTTCTTCCTTACCATCTTTCATCCCACCTAGTACAATACGCCTTTGTAATTGGAATAATGTCTAATATGAATGCATTTGCAGATCATATACTGGACTATATGCTGTCGTGTGGGGAGGGGGGAGGGAAGTAAAGGAAATTTGAAAATCAAGGAACTATGGAATTGAAACTTGTTAACAGAAACTAAACTAATAAATTAATTTAAAAAAAAAAGAAAAAAGATCTACTCAGTCTTTTTACTTCACCCCATCACTACCCTCAGCCTCTCTTATTGGAGGGTGGGGCCATGAATTACAAACCTCCATTTGAGGAGTGAGTCCAGATCAGATGTCACTTCACTTCTCACCTGGCTACCCTACTTTGGGACTTCTCTGACTTTTCCACCATGCCCACTTGGGTATCCCCCTTCCCCAACCCTTTTGTGTCTTAAGGGAGTTAGGGAACACAACATCTTTACCCCAGTTTTCATGTACTTAGCATATTACATCCTTTTTATGGTTATTTGTGTGCACTGAATATAATTTTCTCGAGGGCAGGGACATAATCTGATTTATCTCTTATATCCCTAAAGTCTAGGATATTTAATAAGTTTGTTAAATAAACAAATAAATAAATGCATAAATCCTTGGCTCTTAAGGAATCATAGGAAAACTCTGTACTTTTCAAGGTCTGGAACACTTCAGGAGTAGTCTGTCACCTAATCTTATTTCTGGGACAAAGTGGACCAGTGTCTGGTCAAAGGGGTTTGTGTGACCTATGAAAAGAAGTTCTTTCTCAGGCCATTTACCCATTTTTCTTCATAATTTAGCTCAGTTCAGTTAAATTCAATTCAATTTATCAAACATTTGTTAAATACCTAGTATATACTTGAACCTATGATAGGCACTAAGAAGTTGAGAGTAAAAAAATGAGATGGAACCTGC
Source organism: Gymnobelideus leadbeateri (assembly GCA_011680675.1). Lineage (NCBI taxonomy): Eukaryota > Metazoa > Chordata > Mammalia > Diprotodontia > Petauridae > Gymnobelideus > Gymnobelideus leadbeateri. The sequence goes on from WOXC01010248.1 coordinate 113,289, forward strand.
TCTCAAGGAACTTCACAGCAACAGACTTTTACAAGTGGACCTTGCAAAAAAAAAAAGAAGTCACTTGACTTTTGTTTACTCTAGCAGCCAATCTCTGTCTCCCTCCCTCCCCTGTGCCCAACTGAGGCATTTCCTTTTCTCCGTGCTTTCCATAACTATCACCCAAAGCTGCCAAACACTTGGGCATGTCCTGCACATCTTTATGGCAAACAGCATTGGAAGATATCTGCCAAACAACACTGAGCAAGAGGTCCTAATGGTAGAGTGGATCAATAATCCTCAGTTCAGTTTCAATCTATACTCCCCTCCTCTCACCAAGATAATGCTAAGTTTATTGGTTTTTTCCTTTTTTTTTTTTTAAATCTCCATCCAGGAAAGGTTAGCATAGTTAGTCTTGGCAAGGATGGCTCCCAGTTTTCAGCCAACTACATCTTCTGGCAATGTTTGTTTAGGCTGTTTCTCCAAGTCAAGCCTCTCAGAAGTCACCCAAGGGTTTTTCTATTCATATCCAATTAGATGGCAAGCAGAGTTTTTCTATTTTAAGATGCCATTCCTAATATTCCAGTGGTGGCACCTTACAAATGAGGAAGGAAACTTTGGATGTTCCCAAAGAAGTTTAGCGTGCAGGATTTATTATTTGTATGACACTTTCCTTATCTAGCCATCTATATCTATCTATCTATCTATCTATCTATCTATCTATCTATCTATCTACTTATTTAGAATCAGAGATCTTATCTATTTAGGAGATATCAGATCTCAACTCCATTCTGTCTGGAGAGATACAGAAATTATCATTTAAAATAAAACAAAATAAAACAAAATGTGTTACTTTAGTTATGGAACCATTGTCCAATGAAGCTGAGATTCCATAACCCAGCTCAGATTGATCAGAGCATTCTTTGGCCAACTAAAATCAGGAGGAAAATTAGGTAGGTTAGGTTCATAAATCTTGTAAAACAGCAAAAATTTCTCATCTTGAGTAATTAGATCTAAGTAAGTTTGTTGGAGAATTTCTTGTTTGCCTTAATTATCTGTCTTGAAGATGTCAATGGTGGTATAATTTTGACTATATCAAGAGTCTTGGGGGAATGTGGAGAAAGAATCAGTGGGGGAAGGGGGAAGGGATCATGAAGAATGTAGTTCTAGGATCACCGGATGCCAATAGCTAGATGTAAATCCACTGGCAGCTTGTACACCACATCACAGGCCAAATTCTGTTACAGTGAACTCCAAATGACTGTTGGGCTGGAATTTTATTGCATTGAATAGGGCTTGCAATAAGCAGGCCATCAGCCAAGGGCATGGACATCTTTTTTGTTATGCCTAGATTTCTATTGTGAGGGTATTTTCTGTAACAGGATTTGACATGTAACACAGTTCCCAGAGCAAGTCATGTTCATTTTCATTACTGATAATAAGAAATTGTGATGCTTTGTTTTCTCCTATTTCAGTTCTAGACACTGTCTTGCAAATAGCTATCCACTCCTTAGTGGATGAGAAATGTTTTATACTGGATGACTAGTAAAAACAGAAATTTTACCTTTTATTTGTGTATTTATTTAGTATTCACACCCTGCCTACCTGTGTCAGCTCATGGATTGTACTTAATTTATTGCCAAGGAACCTCCTTTCTGAGGTGTAGGCCAATTCTTTTTTTTTAATGTAGGTTGGTATATTTGTAAGGTCATCATAAACTTTGAGTCACAGATTGAGCTAATAGGGACCTTAGATGAGCTCTTCTAACCCAATGTATTCTTTCTTAGAGGGTTTAGAAACTTTAAAATGATGCATATGTGCTAGCTGTTAAGGACAAGTGAAGACAATTTTTTTAGAAATGTCCAAATTCTCTTTCCTTTACTCTAATAACCTTTGTTGTATTTTTTCAGGAATGTCTCAAATTCCTCTATTTTGCTAAAGGTCCATATTTTTGTTATTGTTAATGATTAGGCTCTTCTTTGAAGGAATGTATTTTTCGGAGATGCAGCTTGATCTCCTTTGCTTTTTAATCAACTATTTTTTTCTCTTCGTTTTCTTGTAGTATAAAAGAATTTTGGATTCTTTAAATTGACTTTTTCCATATTTAAAGTTATCTTTCCTGGTTTGTTGTTTCTCATAGAAAAATGTGAATTTTGATGTCTACATTGCTTGGAGTTACAAAAGTGCTTTTTTCTCTCAAGGTGATCTGTACATTTGATTGATCAATGTTTAATTATATGTATTCAGAAGTTTGGGAAATTTTTCTATATTATGTTGTAGAGCAATGCATTCTGTTTTTTTTTTCTTATTTTCTTCTGAGAAACCTATGGTTCTTTTTCTTTCTTTGTGTATCATCTTGAGTAATCAGATCTAAGTGTTTGAGCTTGGTTACTTTGGCTTTTTATAGGCTTCAAGTGTTTTTCTAAAGTTGTTGTCTTTTTTCTCCTTTTTTGCCCAATTTTCTTTTTTATTTATTTCTTTTTTTAATTTTACAAATGCTTTATTGATTTTTGATTTACATCATTCATTTCCACCAGGTTTTGAGTTACAATTTTTTCCCCATTTTTCCCCTACCCACCACCCCAGAATAGCAGTCCCACAAGATATCCCTTCATCCAATCTGCTCTCTCCCATATCTTCTCCCATACCCCCTTAGACTTTACCATTAGGGTGAGGTGAGTCTCTGTGCCCCAATGCCTGCACATCTTATCTCCCAATTACATGTAAAATAATATTAATAATAGTATTTATATATATTTGAAACATTTAATTTTAAAACCTCGAATTTCAGATCCATTCCCTTCCTCCCTTGTCACCCATTCCCTCTGGGAAGATAAGCAATTCAGTATGTGTTGTACATGTATGGCTATGCAAAACATTACCATAGTAGATATATTGTAAAAGACTGCTTATATTTCCCTCCCACCCATCTCACTTCCCACCTGGTCCATTCCCTACTTTGATCCTGTCCCTCTTTGATAGTGGGTACTTCTAACCTCCCCTCTCCCCAGAATGCCCTCCTCTCCATCATCCCCCCTCTCATCCCCCTTTCCCCTACTCAGGAGAGTGAGGGTAAGATATTCCATTTAGTATGTATGTGATTCTCTCCTTGAGCCAACTTCAATGAGAATATGCTTTTGCCTTTTTGCCTTTCTGTTCTTCCCCTCCCCTGCAACTACTTCCCCTTGCCTCTTCTACATGAGATAGTTTACCCTACCCTGTCTCTCCCCATCTCCTCTTGCCACTTTCCTCTCTCACCTCATAATTTCACCCCTTAAATATCATCCCTTCCCACCAAATTCAACCTGTGCCCTCTATCCATGTATAACTGTAAACATATATACACATATTCACATATGTATTCATATGCCCATATACTCTTCTTCCATTATTTTCATACTGAGAAAGGTTTCATTAGTCACCGTTATTGTTTTTTCCATGTAGGAATATAAATAGCTCAACTTTGATAAGTTCCTTCCAATTTCTTTTCCCTAATTACCTTCTCAGGCATCTCTTGCTTCTTGTGTCTGGATGTCAAGTTTTCTTTTCTTTTCTTTTCTTTTTTGCTTTTTGGAGGGCAATTGGGTTGCCCAAGGTCACACGGCTAGGTTTTTGTTTGTGTGTGTTAAGTGTCTGAGGCCGGATCAGAACTCAGGTCCTTCTGACTCCAGGGCCGACGCTCTACTCACTGCGCCACCTAGCTGCCCCTGGATGTCAAATGTTCTATTCAACTCTGGTTTTTTGTCAAGAATGTTTGAAAGTCTTCTATTCCACTGAATGACCATATTTTCCCCTGAAACAAAATACTCAGTTTTACTGGGTAGGTGACCCTTGGCTTCAATCCCAGCTCTTTTGCCCTCTGGAATATCATATTCCATGCCCTTCAATCCGTCAGTGTAGAAGTTGCCAGGTCCTGTGCTGTTCTGATTGTGTTTCCACAATATTGAAATTGTTTCTTCCTGGCTGCTTGGAGTATTTTCTCCTTGATCTGGGATTCTGGAACCTGGCTATAATATTCCTGGGAGTTTTCTTTTTGGTATCTTTTTCAGGAGGTGATCAGTGGATTCTTTCAACCTCTATATTGCCCTCTGGGTCTAAAACATCAGGGCAATTTTCCTTTAGAATTTCTTGAAGGGTGATTTCTAGGTTCTTTCTTTGATCATGGCTTTCACGTAGTCCAATAATTTTTAAATTATCTCTCCTGGATCTATTTTCCAGGTCAGTGGTTTTTCCCATGGGATATTTCACATTGCCTTCTATTCTTTCATTTGTTTGGATCTATTTAACAGCATCTTGATTTCTCATAAAGTCATTAGCTTCCATTTGCTCCAGTCTAACTCTGAAGGAATGAATCTCCTCAATGAGCTTTTAAGATTCTTTTTCCATCTGGCAAATTTTTTGCCCAATTTTCTTTTCCTTCTTTGTCTTTGTGTTTCAAATCTGTTATTCTCTCCCTGTCTGTATTTCTGTCTGTCTATCTTTTACTCTCAGCTGTCTTTCTATCTCTGCCTTTTGGTCCTGTTTCTTTTCCTTCTCCATCTCTTTCTGCCTGCCTCTCTATAATTTCTCTCTCTCTCTCTGTCTCTCTCTCTCTCTCTGTCTCTCTCTCTCTCTCTCTCTCTCTCTGTCTCTCTCTCTCTGTCTCTCTCTCTCTCTCTTTATCTTGATTGATGGCTATGGTTATGCTTCCATATATTGGGCAATAATGGACACTTAAGGGGGCAGAGCCAAGATGGCGGAGTAGAAACAGCTCATCCAAGCCACTCTGCCCCCAGATTCCCCCCAAACTACGTAAAAGGGGACTCTGAACAACTTCTGGAGCCCCAGCACCCACAGAACGACACAGAGAAGCTAACCTCCTGCTGAGGACAGCCCAGCAGCCCTGCAGGAAGGACCAGCTCAGCAGTCTGGGAGCTGGAAGAGCGCAACGCGCAGAGCGCAGGAAGCTGAGCCAAGTGGAGCCCAGGTCTTCCCAAGCCGAGGTTTTAGCCCCAGGGCGGTAGGGCCAGCAGCTGGCTGGAGGAACCCCAGAACACCAGCAGCCGTGGCAACTCCAGAATTACCAACATAGACATGCCTAGGACAAAGTAAGAGGTTAGTGTCCTATGGACTTTGGGACCTGTATTTGGGGGAATGCATCAGCTCCCTCCCCTGGGGGCTAGAAGCCCCTGAGGAGACACGTCATTTTGTAGTTTTCAGAGGCAGCTCCAGCTCCTGGCCTACAGTTAACTGTAGGGAGATCCAGCGATCAGTCTTGGGGGGTAATCGCTCTTGCTTTAACCTCCCTGGATCTGGATTGTGATCTAGGGTGGAAGTCGTGGGTGGGTTTACAGCTTGCCAGAAACGGAAGTTGCCCCCCACATGTTCGGGACGAAAATTCCTCTATCTGGCCTTAAAGCCATAGTGTGGCAACAAGCCCAAAAGTCAAGTAATTAAGTGGCAACATGCCAAGGCAAAGGAAACAGAAAAATGCAACCCTAGACTCCTATTTTGGGGGCATAGAGCGGGAAAAGGACTGTGAGGTCAGAAGTCCTGCTCCAAAAGCCCCAGGGGAAAACATGAGTGGGTTGCAGGCCATAGAGGACCTTAAGAAGGACTTTAAAAATCAAATAAGAGAAGTGGAGGAAAAATTGGAAAGAGAAATGAGAAGGATGCAGGAAAAGTATGAAATGAGGGTCAACAGCCTGACTGAGGAAAACAACACCTTAAAAAATAGACTAACTCAAATGGCAAAGGAGGCCCAAAAGGGCAATGAGGAGAAGAATGCCTTAAAAAGTCGAATTTGCCAGATGGAAAAAGAATCTCAAAAGTTCACTGAGGAGATTCATTCCTTCAGAGTTAGACTGGAGCAAATGGAAGCTAATGACTTTATGAGAAATCAAGATGCTGTTAAGCAGATCCAAACAAATGAAAGATTAGAAGGCAATGTGAAATATCTCATGGGAAAAACCACTGACCTGGAAAATAGATCCAGGAGAGACAATTTAAAAATTATTGGACTACCTGAAAGCCATGATCAAAGAAAGAACCTAGAAATCACCCTTCAAGAAATTCTCAAGGAAAACTGCCCTGATGTTTTAGATCCAGAGGGCAAAATAGAGGTTGAAAGAATCCACAGATCACCTCCTGAAAAAGATCCCAAAAAGAAAACTCCCAGGAATATTATAGCCAGGTTCCAGAATCCCCAGATCAAGGAGAAAATACTACAAGCAGCCAGGAAGAAACAGTTTCAATATTGTGGAAACACAATCAGAATAGCCAAGGACCTGGCAGCTTCTACACTGAGGGATCGAAGGGCATGGAATATGATATTCCAGAGGGCAAAAGAACTGGGAATGAACCCAAGGGTTACCTACCCAGCAAAACTGAGTATTTTGTTTCAGGGGAAAATATGGTCATTCAGTGGAATAGAGGACTTTCAAGCATTCTTGAGGAAAAAACCAGAATTGAATAGAAAATTTGACATCCAGACACAAGAAGGAAGAGATGCCTGAGAAGGTAATCAGGGAAAAGAAATCAAAAGGAACTTATCAAAGTTGAACTATTTACATTCCTATATGGAAAAGCAATAACTGTGACTGATGATATCTTTCTCACTATGAAAATAATGGAAGAAGGGGGTGTGGTCATATGAATACATATGTGAATGTGTGTGTATATGGTTACAGTTATATATGGATAGAGGGCATAGGTTGAATTTGTTGGGAAGGGAGAATACTCAAGGGATGAAATTATGAGGTGAGAGAGAAAAGTGGCAAGAGGAGATGGGGAAAGACAGGGTAGGGTAAACTATCTCATGTAGAAGAAGCAAGGGGAAGTGGTTGCAAGGGAGGGGGAGAATAGGAAGGGAAAAAAGGCAAATCCACATTCTCATTGAATTTGGTTCAGGGAGAGAATGACATACATACTAAATGGGATATCTCAACCTGCAGCAGAATAGGGGGAAGGGGGATGAGAGGAGGGATGATTGATGGGGGGGCATCCTTGGGGGGAGGGGAGGTTGGAAGTACCCACTATAGAAGAGGGACAGGATCATGTAGGGAATGGACCAGGTGGGGGGTGGGATGAGTGGGAGGGAATTATAAGCAGCCTTGTACAATATATCTACTATGATAATATTTTGCATAGCTAGACATGTACAACATATACTGAATTACTTATCTCCCAAGAAGGAATGGGTGACAAGGGAGGAAGGAAATGGATCTGAAATTCGAGGTCGTAACATTAAATGTTTCAAATATATATATAATACTATTATTAATACTCTTTTGCCTATAATTGGGAGATAAGATGTGCAGGCATTGGGACACAAAGATTCATCTTCCTCTAATGGAAAAGTCGATGGGGGTATGGGAGAAGGTATGGGAGAGAGCAGATTGGAGGAAGCGATATCTTGTGGGACTGCTATTCTGGGAGGTTGGGTAGGGGAATAATGGGGGGAAAATGATTGTAACTCAAAATCTGGCGGAAATGAATGATGTAAAACAGAAGTTAATAAAGCATTTGTTTAAAAAAAAATAATGGACACTTAAAGCTGCATAAGGAGACTTCCACAAAGAAGCAAGAGAGTCATGCCAGAACACATATATGTAAAAGGGCACTTTGCTATTATGAATCAGTGCTACTCTGTGAGTTTACTGATCCACAGATCCTCTAAATCAAGAAAGACTTAGTACATTCTTTGTGATGCAGCAACAGGTAGCATGACTGTTGTTTATGCCATCCAGCCAAGTCAAAGAAGTCCCACCTCAAGAGAAAAAGCTAAAGGGACAGCTGTGGTCATGCTGAAATAGTCAATTTATTAAACTTAGTAAATGCTTACTATGTGCCAGGAACTGTGCCAAGCATGAGATATATGAAAAAAGGATAGAAAATAGTCCCTGCTCTCAAGAAGCTCACAATCTAGTGGAGGAGACAATATGCAAACACGTATAGATAGGATAAATTGGAGACAATCTCAGAGAGAAGGTCTTAGCACAGGGGGGGACTCAGAAAGAAATATTGCAGAAGATGGAATTCGAACTAAGCTTTGAAGGAAATCAGGAGGCACTGCTGAGGAAAAATAAGTAAGCTTCCTAAGCATGTGAGATGGCCAGTGAAAAGGCCTGAAGTTGGAAAAGAGGAGTGTGAGGAACAACCAGGAGGCCAGGGTCACCAGAGTGTAGTCTGTGGAGGGCCATCCAGTACAAGACTAGAAGAGAGCCAAGACTAGACCAGAAGAGTAGGAAGGAGCCAGGTTATTGAAAGCTTTAAAAGCTCAGCAGAGGATCCTAGAGGTAAAAAGGCGCCATTGGAATTTACTGAATAAAAGAGTGACACAGACAGACCTGTGCTAAATTATGGAAATACAAAGAAAGGCAAAAGCCAAACAAATTAACAAACAACAGCAAAAAGAACCAGTGTTGGCCCTCAAGCAGCTCACATTCTAATGGGGGAAACAATGTGCAGACTACCATATCCAAACAGGATACATTCAGGTTAAATCAGAGTTTATCCCAGAGGGAAGTTATGACCAGAAGTGTTTGCTCATCCATTCTCTCAGGGATGACTAGATGGCAAAAGTCACCAGTCCCACCTCCCCTCCCCCATCCCTAACCTTCTGTTTCCTCCTAACTTTTCTTGGCTTTATAGTTACTGGAATTTCTGTGATACTGACCCTTCAATCTAAGGTTTGATTGATTCCTAATAGGAGGAAGCCTGGGATAGCAACTCAGAGCCCTCAGTTTTAAGGCTTGTCTAATGACAAGTTCTGATCCTCTCTCTTTTAGCCTAGATGAAACTGAAAATTCCTGATACGAGGTAAAATATTACAAAAAAATTATACTTGATTAGCTGAAATGATAGCATAACAATTATAAGAATCTTTGGAATGGATGAGGAAAAAAAGTTTTAGGTCAGTCCATAAGTCAGAACTTTCAAAGAAGAAATTTAAAAAGACAACTGAGAGAGTAGAGAATTTAGAACAAATTAAAGAGAATCTCTCCAAAAGAGTAGATGCTCTGAAAAAGAGAGTGCCTAATTTGTGATGCAAATTAACTGAACAAAATCAAGATATAAACAATATTGAGGGAATATTTGAGATCTCTGTAAGTGAGAGAAATTGAGCTTCAAGATAGGATGCAAAAAGATGTCTTCTACTAGAGCATGTACTCCCTCTGTAGTGAATCAATATTCTTGGAAAAGTACAGAGAAGGCACTTTTAGATGGAAATAAAGATTGGAACAAGAGTATGGGAAATCTAGAGACAAAAAGATGCTCCCTACTGACTTTGGCACAATAGGAGAGGGCATGATTCTCTTTTTGGTATATTGTCTCTGTTAGGGTCTTTGGGCAAACAGCGAAAGAACATTGAAGAAGGGGAATCAAAGGAAAAATATGCGAGTTGGGTCCCACCTATAATAAAATGGGTACTCTGAAGGTTATATCTGAGAGATACAACAGCGGCCTTTCAAACATTTTATTTCTTAAACATACTTAATGAGACCGTTTTCTTACCTCAAAGGAGGACTCTAGGTCCCCAGGATTAATGTATCTAGTGTATTGAAGAGGTAGATGGAGGACATATGCCAAAAAGTTTGACACACTTACCTCAGGATGAGCAGGGAATAAATAAAGAAGTTTAAAGAACAGCGATGTCCTGTAATCAATCAATCAGCAGACTTTCAAAAATATAATTTATTTTTCTAAATGTTTTCCAATTACATTTTTTAAAATGTTAACACTTATTTTAAAAAATTTTTTGAATTCCAAATTATCTTCCTCCTTCTTTCTTCTCCCCCATCCTTTGAGAAGGCAAGCAATATGATATTGATTATAGGTGTGAAGTCATGCAAAATATATTTTAGATTAGCCATGTTGCAAAAGAAAACACACAGAAACAAGAATAATAAATTTTTGAAAGTATGCTTTAATCTTCAGCAAACATTTCTTAAGTGGTTACAATGTGTCTACTCCTGTTTCAGGTGATTGGAATACAAAGACAAAAATTCAAAGCAAAATCTATTTTCAAAGAGTTTTGCATTTTAACAGGAGAAAGCATATACATATATAAATCTGCTATGGTTCAGGGGACTACAACATGTAAGAAACTCGACATATAACAAGAAACTTTAAAGAAGAATGGGAGTTAAAGATGTCATTAAGGAAATATGTGATAGAGAAAGAAGATGAGGTCAGAATTTGGTGAGAATGGAGGAGAATTACTCAGATTTGCCAAGAGAAGGGGAAGAAGGCCTCCCATGGATTGGGTGGATCTCCTGTACCAAACTTAAAAAGGGATGTCAGCAGGAATCTTATAGGGTGGGCAGGCATGGAGAAGTTGTGATTTGGATCAATGAAGGGAATATTCACATGGATGAGATCATAAATCCATTTCTGTATCTGACTAAGCTACATGCATGGCTCTTGGGAAGATGTTAACAGGGACACAAAGAAATAGAAGACACTGTTCCTGTCCTAAAACAGCTTAAACTACATTCAGAAAATGAAAGAGAACTATGTGAAAGGTTGACTAAAAAAGCAAATTAAAATTTAAGAAAGAAATATAAGAAATATTATAAGGAAGTACATGACTAAAGTACAGATTATTCAAAGGAGGGTGTAATAACTGGGACGTTTATGTGGAGGAGATGGGATTGGAGCTGGGCCTTGGAAAATGGACTGTAAATCATGGGACAAAAAGTGGTATTTCAGGCAAGAGAAATGGCCTGGGCAAAGGTCACACACAGTGTATAAGAGAGAGGATGATGATGAGACTATTTGTCTGGAAATACACTGGACACCTTAGGTATCCCTTTATGCCTGTGCCTTTGTGACAACTTTCTACTCCAACATGCCCCTACTATGCAAATGGGGCACTGAGGAAGTATGCACTGACATTGACTGATTGTTTAATGATCAATCAGTGGATAAGCATTTATTATTTATGTATGCCAGGCACTGCATTGTATTGAGGACACAAAAAGAGGCAAAAGACGGACAAAGGCTGCTTTCAAGGAATTTACAATCTTTTTCTAATTCTATTTTTAATTTGTAAAATAAACAGTTCCATAACATAGTACAATAAAAAGGATGATTGTGCATGAAACTTCAAATATACTATGCACAACTTGCTATTCCTCTGGGAGTTTTCTTTTTGGGATCTTTTTCAGGAGGTGGTCGGTGGATTCTTTCAACCTCTATTTTGCCCTCTGGATCTAAAATATCAGGGCAGTTTTCCTTGAGAATTTCTTGAAGGGTGATTTCTAGGTTCTTTCCTTGATCATAGCTTTCAGGTAGTCCAATAATTTTTAAATTGTCTCTCCTGGATCTATTCTCCAGGTCAGTGGTTTTTCCCATGAGATATTTCACATTGCCTTCTAATCTTTCGTTTGTTTGGATCTGCTTAACAGCATCTTGATTTCTCATAAAGTCACTAGCTTCCATTTTGCTCCAGTCTAACTCTGAAGGAATGAATCTCCTCAGTGAACTTTTGAGATTCTTTTCCATCTGGCAAATTTGACTTTTTAAGGCATTCTTCTCCTCATTGCCCTTTTGGGCCTCCTTTGCCATTTGAGTTAGTCTATTTTTTAAGGTGTTGTTTTCCTCAGTCAGGCTGTTGACCTCATTTCATACTTTTCCTGCATCCTTCTCATTTCTCTTTCCAATTTTTCCTCCACTTCTCTTATTTGATTTTTAAAGTCCTTCTTAAGGTCCTCTATGGCCTGCAACCCGCTCATGTTTTCCCCTGGGGCTTTTGGAACAGGACTTCTGACCTCACAGTCCTTTTCCCACTCTATGCCCCCAAAATAGGAGTCTGGGGTTGCATTTTTCTGTTTCCTTTGCCTTGGCATGTTGCCACTTAATTACTTGACTTTTGGGCTTGTTGCCACACTATGGCTTTAAGGCCAGATAGAGGAATTTTCGTCCCGAATGTGTGGGGGCAACTTCCGTTTCTGGCAAGCTGTAAACCCACCCATGACTTCCACCCTAGATCACAATCCAGATCCAGGGAGGTTAAAGCAAGAGCGATTACCCCCCAAGACTGATCGCTGGATCTCCCCATGATTTGTAGGCTGGGAGCCGGATCTGCCTCTGAAAACTACAAAATGGCGTGTCTCCTCAGCAGCTTCTAGCCCCCAGGGGAGGGAGCTGACGCATTTCCCAAATACAGGTCCCAAAGTCCATAGGACACTAACCTCTTACTTTGTCCTAGGCATGTCTATGTTGATAATTCTGGAGTCGCCAGGGTTCCTGGTGTTCTGGGGTTCCTCCAGCCGGCTGCTGGCCCTGTCGCCCTGGGGCTAAAACCTCCGCTCACGCGGACCTGGGCTCCTGCACTCTGCGCGCTGCACGCTGCCAGGTCCCAGACGACTGTGCTGGTCCTTCCTGCAGGGCTGCTGGGCTGTCCTCAGCGGGAGGTTAGCTTCTCTGTGTCGTTCTGTGGGTGCTGGGGCTCCAGAAGTTGTTTAGAGTCCCCTTTTACATAGTTTGAGGGGAATCTGGGGGCAGAGAGGCTTGGAAGAGCTGTTTCTGCTCCGCCCCCCCACAACTTGCTATTCCTTTCAAATATACAATAAAATTATCATGTAAATTTCCTTTTTATCCCCCTTTCCTTCTACACCCCCCGCCCCCACCACTCTAGTAATGGCTACCTTAGACCCAAATAGGTATACATATGTAAAATGATTCTATACATACTTCTATTTATCATTTCTTTTTCTGGATACATATAACAGCTTTCTTTATATGTTCTTTGTAATTAATTTGGATATTTATAATATTCAAAATAACATTCACTCAATGTCATTTTTAAAACAGCATTGTTGTTACTGTTTACAATGTTCTCTTGGCTCTGCTCATTTTGTTCTTCATTATTTCTTTTTGTTCTTTTTTTTTTATTAATTTGTTTGTTTATTTTTAGTTTACAAGATACAATTCCATAGTTCCTTGAGTTTCAAATTTTCCTTTCCTCCCTCCCCCCACCCCGACGACAGCATATAATCCAATATAGGATCTGCAAATACTTTCACATTAAACATTAGTCAGGTTACAAAGGCTGATTGTACTAGATGGAATGAAAAATGGTAAAGAGGAAATAAAACCAAACAATGAAAAGAAAAAGATCAAGTAGTTTGCTTCAATTACGATTCAAACTCAGTTCTTTCTAGTTCTTTCTCTGGATGTAGGTATCTCTCTCCATCATGAGTCTTTTGGGATTGCCTTATATCACTGCATTACTGAGAAGAGTCCAGTCTGTCATAGTTGGTCATCACACATATGTTGTTCATTAATTCTTGCAAGTCATTGATGTTTTTCTAAAATCATTGAGCTCATCATTTATTATGGCACAGTAGTATTCCATCTCAGTCATATGCCACAACTTGTTCAATCCAATTGATGGACATACCTACAATTTCCAGTTCTTTGCTGTCACAAAGAGAGCTGCTGTAAACAGTTTAGAAAGAACATACAGGTTCTGTTCCTTTTTCCTTAAATATCGTCAGAAATAGAACAAATAGTGGTATTGCAGGGTTAAAGAATATAGGTAATTTAATAACTCTTTGGGCATAATTCCATATTGTTCTCCAAAATGGTTGCATAATTTCACAATTCCACCAACAATGAATTAGAGTCCCAATTTTTCCATATCCCCTCCAACATTTCCCCTTCTATCATAAAATGATATATCAAGGTTGTTTTAATTTGCATTTCTCTAATAAATAATGATTTAGAACATTTTTTATAGGACTATAAATTGTTCAGATTTCTTTATCAGAAAATTGCCTGTTTATATCCTTTTACCATTTACCAGTTGGGTAATAACTCATATTCTTATAGATTTAACAAAGTTCTTCATATATTTTAGATATAAGACCTTTATCCAATAAACTGTCCATAAAATTCCTCCTCCCCATTCCCCAATTTTCTGATTTCCTTCTAATCTTGGCTGCATTTGTTCTATTTGTACAAAAGCTTTTTAATTTCATGTAATTGAAATTATCCAGTTTATACTTTCCTCTCTGTCTCTTGTTTATTCATAAATTGTTCACCTAGCCATAAGTTTAATAAGTTTCATGTTCTTCTAATTTTCTTTTATTTATTTGTTTGTTTGTCTATTTATTTATTTTGCTTTTTGGAGAGCAGTTGGCGTTAAGTGACTTGCCCAAGGTCAAACAGCTAGTTTTTTTGTGTTAAGTGTCTGAGGCTGGATATGAACTCAGATCCTCCTGACTCCACTGTGCCACCTAGCCACCCCCTCTTCTAATTTTCTTACAAAATCTCTCTTTATATTTAGGTCATGTATCCATTTTGACCTTATTTTGGTAAATGGTATGCGATATTGGTCTATGCCCTCACTATTTTCCTTCTTAGACTCTTTTCACCCTATCCAGGTTACCTTATCTTCTCCCCTTACCTTCTTATTCCTTATTTTACCCACTCTTCTAAAAGTCCCTTCCTTATTATCTTGTCTATTCACCCCACCCTCCTAATCTTAATCTATATACCTTTCTAAAAGTTCCTCCCTCACCCTATCCCCCAGTTTTCTCACCTCTCTAGAAGTTTAGAAGACTTCTAAACTTCTTCAGATATTATTTTCTCTTCAACCCAGATAAAACTAAGGTTCCAGGGGGGCGGAGCCAAGATGGCGGAGTAGAAACAGCTCGTCCAAGCCTCTCTGCCCCCAGATTCTCCACAAACTATGTAAAAAAGGACTCTGAAAATCTTCTGGAGCCCCAGCACCCACAGAACGACACAGAGAAGCTAACCTCCCGCTGAGGACAGCCCAGCACCCTGCAGGAAGGACCAGCGCAGTGGTCTGGGAGCCGGCAGCGCGCAGAGCGCAGGAGCCGAGCCGAGCCCAGGTCCACGTGAGCCGAGGTTTTAGCCCCAGGGCGGCAGGGCCAGCAGCCGGCTGGAGGAACCCCAGAACACCAGGAACTGTGGAGACGCCAGAATTATCAGCATAGACTTGCCTAGGACAAAGTAAGAGGTTAGTGTCCTATGGACTTTGGGACCTGTATTTGGGGAATGCGTCAGCTCCCTCCCCTGGGGGCTAGAAGCTGCTGAGGAGACACGCCACTGTGTAGTTTTCAGAGGCATTTCCGGCTCCCAGCCTACAAATCGTGGGGAGATCCAGCGATCAGTCTTGGGGGGTAATCGCTCTTGCTTTAACCTCCCTGGATCTGGATTGTGATCTAGGGTGGAAGTTGTGGGTGGGTTTACAGCTTGCCAGAAACGGAAGTTGCCCCCCACACGTTCGGGACGAAAATTCCTCTATCTGGCCTTAAAGCCATAGTGTGGCAACAAGCCCAAAAGTCAAGTAATTAAGTGGCAACATGCCAAGGCAAAGGAAACAGAAAAATGCAACCCTAGACTCCTATTTTGGGGGCATAGAGCAGGAAAAGGACTGTGAGGTCAGAAGTCCTGCTCCAAAAGCCCCAGGGGAAAACATGAGCGGGTTGCAGGCCATAGAGGACCTTAAGAAGGACTTTAAAAATCAAATAAGAGAAGTGGAGGAAAAATTGGGAA
Source organism: Gymnobelideus leadbeateri (assembly GCA_011680675.1). Lineage (NCBI taxonomy): Eukaryota > Metazoa > Chordata > Mammalia > Diprotodontia > Petauridae > Gymnobelideus > Gymnobelideus leadbeateri. Next base: position 128,778 of record WOXC01010248.1, read on the forward strand.
GAGAAATGAGAAGGATGCAGGAAAAGTATGAAATGAGGGGTCAACAGCCTGACTGAGGAAAACAACACCTTAAAAAATAGACTAACTCAAATGGCAAAGGAGGCCCAAAAGGGCAATGAGGAGAAGAATGCCTTAAAAAGTCGAATTTGCCAGATGGAAAAAGAATCTCAAAAGTTCACTGAGGAGATTCATTCCTTCAGAGTTAGACTGGAGCAAATGGAAGCTAGTGACTTTATGAGAAATCAAGATGCTGTTAAGCAGATCCAAACAAGCGAAAGATTAGAAGGCAATGTGAAATATCTCATGGGAAAAACCACTGACCTGGAGAATAGATCCAGGAGAGACAATTTAAAAATTATTGGACTACCTGAAAGCCATGATCAAGGGAAGAACCTAGAAATCACCCTTCAAGAAATTCTCAAGGAAAACTGCCCTGATGTTTTAGATCCAGAGGGCAAAATAGAGGTTGAAAGAATCCACAGATCACCTCCTGAAAAAGATCCCAAAAAGAAAACTCCTAGGAATATTATAGCCAGGTTCCAGAATTCCCAGATCAAGGAGAAAATACTCCAAGCAGCCAGGAAGAAACAATTTCAATATTGTGGAAACACAATCAGAATAGCCCAGGACCTGGCAGCTTCTACACTGAGGGATCGAAGGGCATGGAATATGATATTCCAGAGGGCAAAAGAACTGGGAATGAACCCAAGGGTCACCTACCCAGCAAAACTGAGTATTTTGTTTCAGGGGAAAATATGGTCATTCAGTGGAATAGAGGACTTTCAAGCATTCCTGAGGAAAAAACCAGAATTGAATAGAAAATTTGACATCCAGACACAAGAAGGAAGAGATGCCTGAGAAGGTAATCAGGGAAAAGAAATCAAAAGGAACTTATCAAAGTTGAACTATTTACATTCCTATATGGAAAAGCAATAACTGTGACTGATGATATCTTTCTCACTATGAAAAATAATGGAAGAAGGGGGTGTGGTCATATGAATACATATGTGAATGTGTGTGTATATGGTTACAGTTATATATGGATAGAGGGCATAGGTTGATTTTGTTGGGAAGGGAGAGTACTCAAGGGATGAAATTATGAGGTGAGAGAGGAAAGTGGCAAGAGGAGATGGGGAGAGACATGGTAGGGTAAACTATCTCATGTAGGGGAAGTGGGTGCAAAGGAGGGGAAGAATAAGGAAGGCTAAAAAGGCAAAACCACATTCACATTGAATTTGGTTCAGGGAGAAAATGACATACATACTAAATGGGATATCTCAACCTGCAGCAGGATAGGGGGAAGGGGGATGAGAGGAGGGATGATGGATGGGAGGGCATCCTTGGGGTGAGGGGAGGTTGGAAGTACCCACTATAGAAGAGGGACAGGATCATGTAGGGAATGGACCAGGTGGGGGGTGGGATGAGTGGGAGGGAATTATAAGCAGCCTTGTACAATATATCTACTATGATAATGTTTTGCATAGCTAGACATGTACAACATATACTGAATTACTTATATACCAAGAAGGAATGGGTGACAAGGGAGGAAGGAAATGGATCTGAAATTCAAGATCGTAACATTAAATGTTTCAAATATATATATAAATACTATTATTAATACTCTTTTGCCTATAATTGGGAGATAAGATGTGCAGGCATTGGGACACAAAGATTCACCTTCCTCTAATGGAAAAGTCAATGGGGGTATGGGAGAAGGTATGGGAGAGAGCAGATTGGAGGAAGTGATATCTTGTGGGACTGCTATTCTGGGAGGTTGGGTAGGGGGAATAATGGGGGGAAAATGATTGTAACTCAAAATCTGGCGGAAATGAATGATGTAAAACAGAAGTTAATAAAGTATTTGTTTTAAAAAAAAAAAACCTAAGGTTCCAATATTACCAGTCCTCTACCCCCACCTGCTTCCTCTATATTAGTTCTTCCTTTCATACTCCATTTTCGTGAGATAATTCTTCCTTTTAACCTTTTCCTACCCAATTTACTTTTTTAGAATCATCTCATCATATACAACTCAGCTCCAACTTTTTATTTAAACTACCTTAGTAATGATAATAATTTTATTTTTTTATTATTTTAACAAATGCTTTATTAACTTCTGGTTTACATCATTCATTCCCACCAGATTTTGAGTTACAATTTTTTTCCCGCATTTTCTCCCTACCCACAACCCCAGAATAGCAGTACCACAAGATATCCCCTCATCCAATCTGCTCTCTCCCATGTCTTCTCCCTTCGACTTTGCCATTAGGGCAAGGTGAATCTCTGTGCCCCAATGCCTGCACATCTTATCTCCCAATTACGTGCAAAATAGTATTAATAATAGTATTTATATACATTTGAAACATTGAATTTTAAAACTTTGAATTTCAGATCCATTCCCTTCCTCCCTCGTCACCTACTCCCTCTGGGAAGATAATCAATTCAGTGTGTGTTGTACATGTATAGCTATGCAAAACCTTATCATAGTAGATATATTGTAAAAGACTGCTTATATTTCCCTCCACCCATCCCCCCCCCACCTGGTCCATTCCCTACTTTGATCCTGTCCCTCTTCAAAAGTGGGTACTTCCAACCTCCCCTCCCCTCAGAATGCCCTCCCCTTCATCATCCCCCCTTTCATCCCCCTTCCCCCTATTCTTCTGCAGGGTGAGATATCCCATTTAGTATGTATGTCATTCTCTCCCTGAGAGAGAATATGGTTTTGCCTTTTTGCCTTCCTGTTCTTCCCCTCCCCTGCAACTACTTCCCCTTCCTTCTTCTACTTGAGATAGTTTACCCTACCCTGTCTCTCCCCATCTCCTCTTGCCACTTTCCTCTCTCACCTCTTAACTTCACCCCTTAAGTATCATCCCTTCCCAACAAATTCAACTTGTGCCCTCTATCCATGTATACTTGAAATATATATACACACATTCACATATGTATTCATATGCCCATATACCCTTCTTCAATTATTTTCATAATGAGGAAGGTTTCATCAGTCACAATTATTGTTTTTCCATGTAGGAATGTAAATAGTTCAACTTTGATAAGTTCCTTTTGATTTCTTTTCCCTGATTACTAGAACGTTGCCCTCGGCACCCAGAGCATTTCACTGTGCTGCCCTGGCTGCTCCCTGCAGAGCTACTGGGCTCTCCTCAGCGGGAGGTTAGCTTCTCTGTGTCTGGAGCTCCAGAAGTTGTTCAGAGTCCACCTTTTACATTGTTTGGAAGTTGGGGGGGGGGAGGGGAAACAACACCTTGGAAGTGCTGTTTCTACTCTGCCATCTTGGCTCCACCACCCTAGGTTCAATGATAATAATTTTAAGAATACTATTACTAATAACTAATAATTACTGGTATTTATTGGTAATTATTGGTAACATTTTCATACATCATAAGTAAACAGTTTGACCTTAATCAGTGACTTATATGGCCTTTAAAGACCTCCTTATATTTCTTCTGGATCTTTTGTATCAAAATTTCCACTGAGTTCTGGTCTTTTTGTTACAAATACCTGAAAGTCTTTTAGTTCATCAAATATCCACTTTTGTTTTCATTCGGGATTATACTCAACTTTGCTGGATAAGTTATACTTGGACGCAACCCCAGCTGCATTGCTATTTAAAATATAATGTTCTAAGACCTTATTTAGTGTAGAAGCTGCTAGGTCTTGTGAAATTCGGACTGTTTTTCCACAATATTTAAATTGTGGTTTTCTTTCTTGTTGCTTGCAATATTTTTTTCTTTAACCTGGGAATTTGGAAACTTGACTATGAGATATCTGTAAGTTTTCTTCCTAGGATCTCTTTCAGGTGGTGAGTAGTAGTTTCTTTCCATTTCTGCTTTACCTTCTTGTTCTAGAATTTCAGGAAAATTTTCCTTAATAATTACATAATAATGTATAATTATGTATGATATGATATGATATATGTATGATTCTTTTTTTATCATAACTTTCAGGTAATCCAACAATTTTTATGTCTTTCCTTGATCTGTTCTCCAGATTAGTTGTTTTTTCTAATGAGATGTTTCAAATTCTCTTCTATTTTTCTAGGTTTATTGTATCTTGGTGTTTTGTAACATCATTCAATTCCATTTGCTCCATTTTAGTTTATTTAGTTATTTTCTTCCTTAAGATGTTGTATTTCCTTTTCTAATTGGTTAACTTTATTTTTATAATTTTCTTGGATTGCTTTTATTTTTTTTTCTAATTTTTCCTCATTCATTTGATTTTTTAATTCCGCTTTAATTTTTTCATTATGGTTTTTATCTCTTTTTTCCAGTTGGTTAACTTTCTTTTCATAATTTTCTTGAATTGGTGGAGTATGACAGAAATTTCTAGGCTCTCCAGATATCCTCCACAAACAGAAAATCTGTATGAACATAGAGCAGCAAAAAAAAAATAAAGGGGGTAAAGCCCTTGTAAGACATTTTAAGAGGAACTCAGAAAAGACTCCAGAGGCTGATGTTTGTTCTGAGTGAAGGTATATTCCACTGAATCTACAAACAATGTGCCTTGAGGGAAGCAGAATAGACCTCCCTCAAGAAATTTCACCTAAACTTTCGCGTCATTCATTGCCTCAAAAAAATTTCATCTTAGGAACCTTTATATCAGGAACCTTTACTTCACAAACTTCCATCAAAAGAACAGCAGATGTTGAGGGAGGGAAAATTTAGGAATCCCCTGCCATTTCTGGACATCAGGCTTATTGGCCCTGATCCAGGCAAGAAGAAACAAGTATAAGCCCAGTGAGTGTGGTACTGCAGGGAGCAAGAACATTTTTGGGACAGTATGGCTGGGGCTTAGGGAAGGTAGAAAGGAGCCTCTGAGATTGAACCCTGAAAGAGAATTCAGAAAACTACAGTTAGAAGGACCTGAGGCCTAAGGCAACATTACTCACAATTTGGGATTAAAATTTGATAACAATAATAAAATTAAAGTGTTAAAAGAGAATAAGACAAATTAAAAATAAAAATGACTAGGCAAAGAAAAAAGAACCAACCATCAATAGCTACTTTGTAAAAGAATATCTAGGTTTATATTCAGAGGGAGATAGGAAGTTTAAAAAAAAGCTACTCCTATTCTAAAGAGTAACATCAAATGTCTCAAGTCCAAAAAGAAGTTTTGGAAGAACTTAAAAATGAATTGAAAAATCAAATAAGAGAGAATGAGGAAAAATTAGAAAAAAAATAAAAGCAATTTAAGAAAATTATGAAAAGAAAGTTAAGCAATTGGAAAAAGAGATACAAAATTGTAAGGAAGAAAGTAAAAGGGAATTCAGAAATATAATAAGAAAGAATGAAGGAAATGAGAAAAAAATAAAGAAGCTTACAATCTAATGGGGGAATCACAAAATGATTCACATCATCTTGAAAAGCTGTTCAATACTCAACATTGAGCACATTTACACAGACCATTAACATTTGCAAAGTGCTTTCATATATTGAAGGATTTTCCATACTTCAGTCTCACTATAGTGGGGCTGTATAATTTCCCAGAACATTCAATAAGGTTATAAAATCTCAGATTCTGTTCATACTTCAGGGAGCTTAATTAAAAAACAACAACAACAACAATCCTGCTGTTCTTTTAAAAACTGAAAAATACCATTTTCAGAAGACATTTGCTCTATACAATAATAGCTATATTTTGCAATAGCCCATTTAATGGAATCAAACTAGAGGCTTATGGTCATGCCCTGTGGCTGTTGAATATTTTACAACTTAATATTTAGGTTTTTAAAAGTGTTTCTGGGTTCTATTTTCATATCCAGATTTTTTTAAATGACCTAATTTAATTTTGTTTATTCTCAGTAGATTTAGGCCACATTTATGAATTACTTTTGATTAATTGCCATGTTGCATTCAAGCTTACAGAGTAATTGGGTGTGTCTCAGTGAATTCCAATTTGTGACCTGCTTTATGGTATTTTTTTTTATAAAACACACAATATGAAATACATTTGTTGTTGGACAATTCCAGAGAGAGTATGGGAGGCAATAATTTCACTTTTACATTTATAGATTAATGGAATCTGTTTCCTGGAAGCCAAACCAAAATATTGCCTATTTTCAGTGATCCTAAATTATAGCATATAATTGTGTTCCTTCTTCCTAAATAGACATTGTCTGTATTTATTTTGTACTTATATTTGCTGAGCTGATTGTTGTGAATTATGTGCAGGGGTGAATAATTAGAGACAAGAGAGATAGACAGCAGTGTGGTACTCTGTTTGAAGAGGGAAAACACAAAGGAAGGAAAGGAATTGATTTAGATAGGGTGGGTTGGGGTAGGTTGGGCTGGAGTGGAAGAGAGTGTGCCAAGGTGTAATTTATAACACTGAAAACAGCAAGCTGAGTTTCAGTAAGAATCACCTTGTAGAAAGATCCAGTAAACAGTGGGAAAGATTCCCCAAGGAAGTTCAAATGCATGAGTCATTTAAGTAGACCTAGATTACAGAATTTTGCTCTACAATGGTTTTTGGAAGTGAACAAAATGACTGAATTATTACTTCATATTTATCTCAAGTTTCTATGATGTAATAGCAAGTGTTACTATTTGATACAAAATTTCATTGTAAAAAACTAGCTCAGGACTATAAAATGATCGTTTGGATTTCATTTAGGTTTCTATTGGTTAATCAATAATAATGATGAGGATGATGATGGTAATAGCTTGTATTTGCATAGCACTGAGGTTACAAAGTACTCAAAAGTCATTTCCAAATTTGGTCTTCCCAACAACACTTCTGAACTTTCAGAGACCTTTGAACTTTTCTATGTGGATACCGTTTCCCATAGCACAGATGACAACCCATCCATGCGTTCTCGTCATGTGTGACTCTTGTTCACATCTTCCCATAATCCTCCTTAGGAAATCCACATGCTGGTGCCCTTCCTTTTAATCTCTTGGTCCTGTGTGGATATGGATGGAACATACAAGACAGCCATCAGTTATTCTTCCTTCTCATTATGGGACAGAGTTACCTTATTCTCTGGCCATATATCTCTCTCATGATATCCTTTATACTGATTATTCATTGTGATTTCTCATTGACAATATGATACAGTCTACTCATACTTAAAATGAACCTCTCTGGTTTTTGGTGACCTATAACTTTAATTCTTTGGAGTCTGGTATTCCAGGATTCACATTCACCCACAGAATACTGGTGTTAAAAAAAAAAGGATGGACATATTTTTCAGTCAGGATTTTTGAGGTCATTAAAAGTGTCATGCAATTTCCCCACAGGCAATCTACCTTATTCTCCTATTCAGCTGTTGTTGGCACTAATTGGCACTCTACACCTCTCTACCTCTCTGTGTTCCCATAGTGCCTGTCTAAGATATATGTACTGATAGAAAAGCTCTATGTATTGTCCACCCAACTGTATATCATAGTCTAGACAATAAGCATTCTTTATTCACTTAGTTCTTCCTGTGTGGATGATTAGGTTGAGCTCTTTTGAGATATTTGGAGCTCATTTAGAGGCCTCTGTAATGTCCTTGGGATTGAAGCAATCACACAATGACATCTACAAATCAGAGTATTGAGAAATTTTAACATCTAAATGGACTTGCTCTTTGATTTAGTCTCTGATATGGGCATTTTCCATAATGGTAGCAAACACCTTTGACAAGCATATGCCTCCCTCTTTTGTGCCTTACTTGAAATTAATTAGTAGTAAACAGTTATTCTGTTGTTGGGTGTCTGGGGTATTCAGGGAGGACTAGCACCTCTGGTGTGGGAGCATTCCCAGTCCTTTTCAGCACTCCTGCTTCACCTTTGGAGTTCACCTTCCTCCAACTCTTACCTGTGGCTCCAAGAACCTGTAGCATGTCAAGTGGTCATATCCTTCTAGAACTGTCTTAGAAGATGGGTTAAATCAGGTTGAGGGTAACCAACAGACCTCAAACCCATCAGTCAGTTAGTGGATGTCACCCTAAGCATGTGAAGACTTCTCCCAGCAGAATGAGTGACTGAGAACAATTTGTACCAATGGCCACGATGGCAGCTGAAGCAGACACTGTGAAGTGCTTAGAGCTTGGTCAAAGATGTCAAGGTCATCCACTACATCCTGGTTCATGACCAGTTGTTTTGACTTTTGTCCTACCACTGGTCTTCAATGACTAGAAAAGAATAAGGCCGATGACTTCAAATAACTTCCTCATTTAAATGCAATTTATGTGTAAGTCAAGACATCACCCCATGATGTCTCTGACCCTCTTAAAAAATGAAGGACAAATAGCAAACAAACAAAGAAACAATTCTGTTGTTTCATCTTTTAAAGAATCTTATATGCTTCTGCTTCTCTGCTTAGGCAAAGTCTTGTTCTACCAAATCAAAGGTTTATCATAGTCAACAAATAATAATCCTAGTGGGATTTTATATGGTCTATAATGTATGGGACCATAAATGTAGTTAGAATAAAATTTGGGAAAACCTATGTTGCTTTTTTACAGCATCATTAAGCAGCTGCCCTGTTTGTGAATTAGTCTCTTGAAATAATAATGAATGATAATTCATTATTTGAAAGTAAGCATGTTGATTGTTAATTATTGCTATTTGCTAGGTTACTTGGGTGTCATGATGTAATAATTAGACCTCAGATTTCTTGTAAGCCTTTGATATCCTTCTCTCTTCAGGAGAATCAATTTTTCTGTACCTTTACCTTGTTAATTATTAATTACTCTGTTATTAATTAATTATGAACATAATAACAATTATAATAATAGCCATCCTCAAGAACTATTGTTCTCATTTTGCAAGGTAAGAAAACAGACTCATTAAGGTGAAGTACCACACAGCTAGTAAATGATGGAGCTAAGACCTGAACCCACCTCTAACTTTTCCCACTATTCTGCTCTGACTCTTCAATAAAGGGGGAAAATCAGCCAAGCTCTCTTTACTTTTATATCTCAGCCTGTTTGCCAAACACTAAACATAGAGAAGGTCAGGGAGGGCCACTTCCTCATGAATGTTTTTGAAGTTTCCAAAGTTAATGATGGTTATGTAATCTATTATTGTGTAATGAGACCCTGAAGGACTGTCTTGTTAGAGATTGAGTATGCCTCTCTAGGCAAAAGTTTCATTTAATTTTATAGAGCAGAGCTAGGGAAAGCTTGTAAATGTGGTTCCTAGACCCAAGGAACTTTTACAAGGTGCTTCCTTCCTATGATGGTAGACCAACATTTCACACCCTGATTATAACCTCAGTTGTTTCAAATAATTAATTATTTTTAAGGCAATCACTTCATCTTTTTAAAAATAGGTCACATATTTGGGTCACAGATGAATTTTTCCTCCTCCAACTCAGTTACATACTTTTGAGGTTACTCTTCCCTCCTCAACAGCTGAGCTTGTCTGCCCTTTTGGTAAGCTATGACACCAAAGGTGGTAGGGAGATAAAAGTTGAGTGGCACATTATTTACCAATCAGTAGTATAGAAAGAGCTTAAGAAATAAAAACAACAACCTGTCATTTACCTATCCCCATGGGTCAGTAGCCTGGCAAATGATGGAACCACTCACTGAGGAGTATGTGGTGGAAGAGAGATTTATACATGGGAAGATCCAACCAGGAGCCCAATAGAATGCTGTGGCAATTAACTTTGCCATCAGATGGTGTAGGCAGGTTTCCTGAGTATAGATAGCCTGTGGCAATAGGATGGTCCTCTCCTTTTATTGACTTTCTCCCTATTAGCTACTTAGTGCTTAGGTCTTTACCTGTAGTATGACCTCTGTGTTCTCTCTCTAAGATAGGGGACTTAGTCCTCTGACCTAGGACAGTATCGTTATATTGATATTCCCTGGGAGTAGGGAGCTTTTCTCCAGAGGCTCCATTAATCTGTCTAAACTTGGAGAAGAGATGAGTTGGTCTATAGAACACTCAGTAAGAAAACCCCAACTCATTAGACCATGATGATGTTGGTGCCAGACCATGGTACATGAGAAAGAAGTTGACTGACCACTTGACATGAATGAGAACTAAAATAAGATAAATAAGCTAAAAGAAAAATAAGCTAAAATAAGAACTGGCTTGTGAAATGGGTCTACCATCTTAGGCTAGCCTGAGGGAAGCAGCGATAATGGCCTGATGCAAATCTTAACATGGGATCTAAGCATGTGTTGCTGTTGTTTTAGATTCTCAGACTGTATGTCAATCTAAATGATTTCCTTTTTCTCCCTGTGTACTTTATTTTGTACATTTAATAATATTTTATTCCGAGAAGGTTCGCATAGGCTGTCAGACTGCTAAAAGAGTCTATGACACAAGGAAGGTTAAGAATTAGTCATAGCCTGTCATGACATCAACGAAATAATTCCCATGGCCAAAATACAACCACTTAAAATCTCCTTTGCTAGTTGTGGACCCTATGACTGGTCCTTTATAAGCTGTGTATGTAAATGAAGCAAAAAGAAAGTGTGTGTGTGCATGTGGGGGTGGGCTGGGGAAAGAGTTGTTTGGATCCCAAGTTTTTTTTTTCTTTAAGCGCTTGACCTGAAGCTTACTTTCCCATGTTCCTCATATGCCCTGGAGACCTTGAACACCTCCTATGGTATTCTGGGTTGGTTCAGTGAATCACATAATATCCTTGGGGAGTGGGAGTGGTTAAGGGTGTAGTAAACCAAGACTCCAATTACTTTAAGGAGGAGTGGTCATTGATTGGAAAATAGACAGTCCCAGGATAGTGACAATGGGATGGAGGTTAGGAAGCTCAGAAAGAGCTTTGAGAAGATGATTTATTTAGGTCATTCGGTCACAAGGAAAATTAGTAGGAAAAAAGGATTGGGAAGCTATGAAGGCAAGTACTACTTAGTGAAATTGGGCCACTAGGGTGGAAACCTGGGAAAGATGAAGACAAGGGCAGTTTCTGTAGCTAGGTGGATCAATGGATAGAGTGCTAGGCCTGGAGTTAGGAAGATGAGTTCAAATCCAGCCTCAGACACTTACTAGCTAGGTGGCTGGGCAAGTCACTTAATCTCTGTTTACTTTAATCTACTGGAGAAGGCAATTGCAAACCACCCCAGTGTCTTTGCCAAGAAATCCCCATGGACAATACTGGCATGCTGAAGAGTCAGGCAGCCCTGAACAACAACATGGTCAGAAAAGTTCTTTGAAGAAGCTAAGGGGAGGCCACTAAGTCGGGTTTTAGGAGGCTTAAAGAAACAAAGTTTCAACCCAAACAAAGGGATAAACTTCGCTGAATTGTCTGAGCTCCGGTTCTATCAAAGTGAACCAACCTAACCCCGTTGTTGTTGTTGTTTTTGTTGTTGTTGTCATTGTCCAGTCACTTTTGATTCTGACCCCATTTGGGGTTTTCTTGGCAAAGACCCTGCAGTGGTTTTCCATTTCTTTCTCCAGCTTATTTCATGAATGAGGAAGTTGAAGCAAAGAGGGTTAAGTGACTTGCTTAGGGTCACACGGCTAATAAGTGTCTCTGAGGTGAGATTTGAATTCTGGAAGATGAATCATTCTGACTTCAGGTCTGGCATTCTATCTACTGTGCAACCTAGCTGTCCCATCCTGTCTTTTTGAGGGATGGATCTTAGGTAAGACTATTGGCTCCCCATAGCAGATTCAGAGCTTGAGTCCATCTAAATGGGGATAATAATGGGTACATCATTCAATTTTATTTCCCATTCCACTTTTGTGCTATTAGTTGCCAAAGCTAGGGAAACAAATTTGGCTACCATAGACTAAAGAACAATTGCCTTCCATCACTTGGAACTGGAATCAAGAAGGAAAAATTGGAGATGTGTTCTAAAGAGGTGACCTACCAAACGGAAGAGGCTTGATTGCCTTAAAGATAGTCACATATGAGGGAGCAGCTGAGATCAGAAGTGGGATGGAAAAAGGATCTGCCATCTCAGGAGGGGCAGAGGGAAGCAAAGGTAATTCCCTTTAAGTCTGGGAAACATCACCAGCTCCAAGGATGGACCCTCTTAGAGAGCTCTGACCAGTTGTTAAAAGGCATCATTTCATGGGAAGCTTCTGTTGGAATAACTCACCTCTCCTGGAAGAAATACTAGCTGCTTCCTCTAACCTTGGCCTTGCCTCTGCCTACCACCCTCTTGTCTTCTCTGATTCTAAGCCCAGCTGAACCTTCTAGCCCCTTTCAGGAACTAGAGGAATAGGGAGACTAGACCTATGATAGACTCTAAATAAAGTGTTAATATAGAAAGGAAAAAAACATTCAAAAATGAAGGAAATGTCCAAAGAAAAATCATTTTCTTAAGTTAACAGATTTTATCACCTTAGATGTTTGAGAAAAAATATACAACTAAATTCTGCAACAAGTCATCACAAAATTTTCACTTTAGAATCAAATAATTATAGAATTGTAACTTTAGAGTTGAAAGGGTTGTGACTTGGCTGAGGTTTGAATTTTTAAATAATGGCCATACTTTGAAAAAAGTACAAGTACAAAAAAACAAGTTCCAAGAATATTAATAATCATAAATTTTATTAAATTTATACTTTAATCATAAAACATAATAGTTTAAGAAAAGCATTTTATAATATTATATTTTATTAACGAGTGAATGTTGATTGAATCTTCCTAAGTCTTAAGTCACTTAGTGACATGCAAAAAGTCCAGGTATACACAGGATTGTTTATAAAAAGTCCTCCCAGTACTTCTGTCTGTAAATGGCATTTGTATTGATTGCATTAAGGCCTGAAACTCTACAGGGCCTCCTCAATGAAACACTAGAAATACACAGAAGAAAACTAAGTGGATAAAGAATGCATTATTGTTCAGGTTGGTTTAAAACAAGCTGGTTGATTAGTTCCCTATTAAGTTAGTCTGCTAGTAAAGACATATATAGAGAGGAAAAGAAATAAATATAGAGATAGGTGTAGAAATATATGTATATATACATGTTTATATCCACATCATAGCAACTAAATGGTTCAGTGAATAGAGTTCTGGGCCTGGAGTCAGGATGACCTGAGTTCAAATTCAGTCTCAGACACTTACTAGCTGTGTGACCTTGGGCAAGTCACTTAAACTCTGCTCACCTTAATCCACTGTAGAAGAAAATGGCAAAACACTCTAGTGGTCCATGGGATCATGAAGAGTTGGACATAACTGAATGACAACAATATCTATTTGTGTGTATATACATATATGCATATTATATCTATATCTCGATGACAATCCATCTATATATCAAGATTGGTATCCACAAATAGAGTTGTCCATGTCTATAGAGCAGTGTGTGTGTGTACATATATGTATATGGAGATAAGAGCAGAGATAGAGAAATGGATACAGATATAGTCATAGATATAGACACAGATCATTGCTGATGGACCATGAACTGGGCTCAGAATTGCACAACAGGAGAAAAACTGGTTGGATCCTTTGGGAAATTTCACAAGGCTTTTGATGATCCACAGCTGCTCTATCTCTTTGACCTCAGTGTTATCCTGGTGATGCTACATAGCTGTAAATTATAGAATACTATGATCACAAAAGAATGAAAATTGTAGGTGGCCTGGAGTACACAGTGGTTGTAAACATCACCCAGCATGTTACCAATGCTTCCAGTGATGAGTTGTGTTATTAGAAATGATATAAAAGATATGAAGAACGTGTATGGCAAAAAAGGGGAAAAGGGTCAGTAGTCCTGTAGTGAGAGTGTTGTACTGGTATCCATGAAATGTTAAAAGAACCTCAGCAAGGCACCTGTGGGCCATTAATTATTATTCCATTCAAGCTTTAGGGGATTCTAGAAATAAGAATCATAGAAAATGGGGATGCAGAGCTAAGGTAAGATCATTTCTACATGGAGATATCAGTTGAGTTTGCATCCTTCCTATGAAATCCAAGCATGTTTTTGAAATTCAAACATATTTTTATCTCCTAATATGCTGTAATCAGGGCAGAAGACTTTCTTAAGCAACCTCATTTGGGAAAGGGAATATAAATTTAAACATAATTTATGAGTTTGCTAATTGATTTTGCCTTCTCCAAGTATTTGTTAGTGTTTGATCTTCAGCTCCAACAGAATTTTAGAGCTGGGAAGAACCTTAGAGACCATATAGCTAAGCTCCCTGTTTTACAGATGAAGAAATTTGTGACTTGCAGTGGTGCAGGGACTTGCCTAGGGCCACACAGTTAGATAGTGGAATCCAGCTCCCCTGCCTTCTAGGTCCGGGCTCCCTCTATTATACCGTAGCAAGGTATCAATATTTAAAAGTAAAGATGTTTGTATATACCTACAAATAACTATGAGTGTGTCTGTGAGTATACATGATTATGTGTATATGAATATGTATGCATATGTGTATGTTTTGAATATATAATCAATTCATGTTTTTAGAAGTAAACTGTTATTTCAGTTTAATTCTGTTTATTGCCTGTTTAATTCATTAATTCTCTCAACAGTCACATCATAAAATATGTTGAGGGCCTACTATGGTACAATGCCCTATGCTAGGCAGCGGAGAAGCTGCAAAAATGAAGAAGAGAGGATCTCTGCCCTCAGAGAATTTAGAATAAAAGGTTGGAAGATAAAAGCCTGAAACAGATAAAGATAATGCCAGTTAGAATTGACATTTGCCTCAAAGGACTGCAAATTACTATGAGACCATAGAATAAAATACGAGAAGTAAAACTGTGAATGACAATTTAGAAATTTACTAAATTGCAAAACCACGGATAGGAAATGAGAATAAAAATCACAATTTACTTACTAATATGGAATTTCCACAAGACAGAACGAAAATCAGTTACAGGCATTTGAATGATGCAATATCTGCATTCGATAATCCATTGCATCATAAAAATATTCAACCGATGCAGTTACTAATTTCTCAAGATAGATTAAAATGATGCAAAATAAATCATTTCAGTAAAGTGACATGATGCAATACTGTGAGGATATATGTGCTGAACATATGCAACATCTAACATGTTGTTGGTTTTTTTTTTTTTGGCCAAAGGGCTTTTTCAGAGTACACCCTGTATTTGCTGCTATGCCATTGTTACAAGTCCTATGATTTCTTATACTTTGTGCACTTCACCCTTGTTTGACAGAAATATATTATGTTCAAAATTGATGAATGGAAGTTGATGTTCACTTGATATGAAAGTACTGGAGCTGAATAGGGGCCCCATTTACAGGTTAAATCAGAAAATCTTCCAACCATATAATTCTCAGAAAGTCCTTTTCCATCCATTTGGCAGGCTGGATAATGCCACAATTATCTTTGAAAAATAATCACAGAGAAAAAAAAAATTTTTCCATCTTCCACAATGGTGGGCACATTGTAGATGCTTACTAAGCATGTATTTGTTGACTGACTGATTTTGTAATTGATTCCAAGTTCCCAGAGTCCCATAGAGAACTTTCTTCATTCAGCTAACTAAAATGACTCCAGAATCTGATGATGAGTGCTATAAGCTCATAGGAGCATAGAATGCTAGTTGGAAGAGAAGATAACCTTGCTTGTTTGATTGAAAACCTCATTTTACAGAGAAAGATCTAGGTTTCAATACTATCTCTGACATCTACTAGTTGATCTTGGGCAAGTCACTTTTTTTTACTCAGTTTGCTCACTTGTAAAATGTGAATGATAATAGTACATACTTAATAGGGTTGTTATAAGGATCAAATGAGATAATATCTGTAAAGCTTAAAATGCTATACAAATGTTAGCTATTATTTCTATTGTTATTTTTAAAAGTTGACAAAACAATTTAATGTAGTTCTCCCATTTTTCTCTAAGAATTTCCTATAGTCACTGACTTTTTAGACTTTGAGGTTTATGCAAAAAAAAAAAGGATTGCATCTTCCCTCCCTTTTTCTTTCTGAAATTTCCCATCTGGATGATCCATTCCAGAAATCTTAGATTGAGAATGAATCTTCATCATCACCATCAGATCTCATATCAAATACCTATTTATTTTCCAAAGTGACTCAAAGAAATCCAAAAATCCAATCCCTGTTGTGTCTGAACTTGCAATCAAAGCCAGTGATATTTCTTTTAATTTCTTTAAAGCCAGATTAATATTTAATGATGCTGTTTTGGTTTTGAATAATATAATTCACATTTCTAAAGCATGGCAATGGTAACAAAACATTTTTAGCACAACTGCTCTGTGAGATAGGTTGTTGTTATTCAACTTTTGTTTTTGAAGAACACCAATGACATTATGGGATGATGTCATGACTTGCGCATAAATTGGATTTAAATGAAGTAGAGTTATACAAAGTAATCAATCACACTCTCCCTTCTGTGTCATTGAAATCCAAATTAGGTAGGACAAAAGTCAGGATGATTGGCAAAGGCCCAGGATGCAATAGATAACCTTGGCATATTCAATGCCTGACCAATCTCTAAGCACTCCATAGCCCCTGCTTCAGTTACCTTCCTGGCCACTTGAATGAACTATTCTCATCTACCCATTCTGCTGGAGGAAATCTTCACATGCTTGGGGTAAACATCCCCTTAACTCACTGAAGGGCTTGAGGCTCACTGGTTTCCCTCAACCTAATTTAATCTATCTGCTCAGATAGCTCTAGAGGTTTGTGGCTGCTGGACATGCTATAGTTTCTTGGGGCCATAGGTGAGAATTGTATGAAAGTGGACACCAAAGATGAATGCGCAGTCCTGAAAAGAGGTTAGCCAGCCTCAACACCAGAGCTGCTAGTCCTCCCTGAATAGTATCCCTAGTTTACAGGTAAATAAGCTGACTCCCCAAAACTCAAGTCTCTATGATCACTTAGACATCAGAATTTTCATTTGAATTAAATTCTCTTGACCTTGGGTTTCTTAATACTTATAGCTTATTATTTTTCTTGAAAGACATAGAGTCTAGAATGTGTCAACTATTATTGTAGCTTTAGATTTTCCAGAATAATGGAGAAGAGGAAAGGCATGGTTAATGATATATGTGGATAGATAGATAGATAGATAGATAGATAGATAGATAGATAGATGGATGGATATAGATAGATACATATATAGATAGATATGTAGCGTATGTATATATACATATGTGGGTATGTGTATGTATATATACATACCCACATATGTGTGCTTACGCACACAGAGTCAGTTCTCCATTTATAGCAATCTTCCTTAACAGCAGATTCTGTTTCCAATACCCAAACAATTATCCACACATTATTACTTGCAACACTTATAGTAGGCAACCCATAGAGGCACATGTGTTGTCCAGCTATTATTAAGGAAATGGCTCCCAGCTTCAAACACAGCAGAAAGACCACCAACTTGATCATTAGCTTTTATGTTTGCTACAGGGGTATTTACAGGGTGAAAGAGAAAGGGGAGGGGAGGCAGAAAACCAAAAATCTTTGGGTTAGTTTCTCAGAAAACCATCATCTCAAAAGTCCCCCCACCCATTGACACCCATCATAATCTCTGCAAAGAAATTATTTTGAATTTCTTAGTCCCATAAAGTTAATCCTTCATCTTCTGATGTATTGCAGTAAAGATAAGGCAGGAAGTATAAAGGAAATGAGAAGAAACATAAGAATTTTCTGTAGAATTATACAGTACTATAGCATATTAAAGTATGATTATTGTTACCATATTTCATTCATGTATATACTTTAGAGCAGGAGTCCTTTGGCTTCATTAGTCTATGAGCCTCTTTTCAGAATAATGTCTTTAAATGCATAAAAAATTGCAAACACTTATAAAGAAAAACAATTATAGCAAAAGAATTACAAGATATTAAAAAAGAAAAAAGAATGAAGTTCATAGACCCCAAGTCAAAACCTCTGCTGTAGAGGAAGCATGACAGAGTGGTATCAGGAAGACCCACATTTAAGTCCTATTCATGAACATTAGCTGTATGACTATACACCAATTACTTAACCTCTCAGGGCAACCCATTAAATTGGGTGCCAGTTAAGTTGCAAAATTGTCCATCTCCACTGGTGGAGAGTTTCTACACTGATGGTGTTCCCCACACTGATTAAATCACAAGTACCAATTTATAGATTCTTTAGAAAATACTTAGCTATATATCATGTTGATAGTATCTGTTATATGTGAGTAAACATGGCATTTGTGGTGTTTTCTACAAAGAGTTGGGTGCTATTCTTTTTTAAAGAATTATTCTCATATTAAAGTATTGTTTACGTGGGGGAAAACCAGAGCTAACTTTTATCATGTTGCAATGCAAAAAGCACTGGGCTGAGTTTCAGGATACCTGGGTTCCAAGCCCAGCTTTGTTATCAATCTTAGGCAATTTCTCTACATCTCAATGCCATCTGTAAATTAGGGATGGTGAAAGAGATGACTTTTATGAGTTATTGGGTTCTAACCATTTATGATTCCATGCTTTCAATTCATAAAATCTTTTTAAAGAAAATAAACTACAATTAGTCTGAGAACTGAGTATATTTTATTTGACAATCTCTGTCTCTGTCTTTTTCTGTCTGTCTCTCTTTCTTCCCACTCCCTCAAAGGCACACAAGTACATAAGTAAACACACATATACACGTTCATTCATATTTAGACACTGATATAAGTTCATTTTACCTGAAAGGAACTATAGCCTACAATCACCCCTCTAGTGCCAGACTGAGCAATGATATGAAAAGAAGCCCTCGGATCTAGAATATAATAGTAATAATTCAAATTTCTACAGTGTTTTAAAGTTTAAGAAAAAAATTCCCTTATAACAATCCTATGAGGCAAGCAGTATAAATACTATTAGCCTCATTTAAAAATAGTGTGCTGCTAAACTTTTAATAATTGGCTCACTGAACATAAAAGTACATATGACACACTTTAAAATTTGATTTTTATTATTAACATTATTTGCATCACTATCTTAAGTCTAGGCAACAAACAAAACAATAAAGTCCCAATTTGTACAATTTGCCAATTTCCACAGTACAAATGCTCACACTGAAAATTTAATAATTGGCTAGAATTGGCTCCAGCACATCCCTGAAATTTTACAGATAAAATTGAGGTTATAAGAGGTTAAAGGACATTTTCTACAGCAGCTGGATTAGTGTTTGAAGCACTGCTTAATATATTTATATATATATGTGTGTGTGTGTGTGTTCACATACATATATGTACATACATATATATTATATACACACATGTGTATTTCTGATATATATTTATTGATATACATACATGCATAAATGTGTATTATGTATACATACATACATGCATACACACATATAATCAGCAAAAATCTGATTTGTTGGTTGATCACCAAGATGATGGAGTAAAGGCATGGATTCAGCTGAGCACTCCCCAATTCCCCTCCAAATAACCTTAAAATAATACCTCAAAATGAATTCTGGAGCAGCAGAACCAAGGAAAAGACAGGATGAAGCAATTTTTCAGCTCAAGACAACTTAGAAGGTTTGCAGGAAAGGTTTGTCTCACTGGGATGAGAATGGAGCAAAGTCCAGCTCAGGCTGCACCCCAGCAAGCCAACAGAAGGCCTTGGGGGTGACTGAACCAGTAGCCGCAGCCCACAGACTGTAAATGGGACATTCAATTGGTGAGAAGATTACAGGGGACTTTTTACTATCAATGGAAGATGATCCTTTTGCTTCTTTCTTGGTATGCTGAGTGCTGTATTTTTCCAGGACTGTTCATGCTGGGGACCTGCAAGTTTTCAGTGCTCCCAAAGTGGTATGATCCAGGGTAGTATGTGATTGTTGTTCCTCTGGTCGTCTAAGTTCTGCAAGTTCCTGACCTGGGTTTGGGTCTGAGCAGTAGTAGACTGCCTCTGGAATGAGCCACTATTAGCTAACTGGGAAGCTTTGCTGATTCAGAATAACAGAATTGCTGACTTCCCTTTAGTGTGGAATTCTTGTCATTACT
The DNA here is from genome assembly GCA_011680675.1 of Gymnobelideus leadbeateri. Lineage (NCBI taxonomy): Eukaryota > Metazoa > Chordata > Mammalia > Diprotodontia > Petauridae > Gymnobelideus > Gymnobelideus leadbeateri. Next base: position 148,616 of record WOXC01010248.1, read on the forward strand.
CTTCTTTAGGCTTCTGCTTCTCACTTGCTTGTTCCAATCCTACTTGCTTCTGAACCTACTCCTCTCTAGGTGCACAGCCCAGGGCATGTGCTAGTGGTGTAAGGGGAGCTTCCCTCTCCAGTCCACCCTGGAACTGATAACTGAGTAGTAGATGATAAATTTGTCAAGTAGCATCTGTTCCCATAAAGGTGCTCTGCCTGGTATGGTTCTAGGGGTTCCCTGGTATGAATCTAGGACCTCCACTTACCCAAATGCACAGCCTTTCCCTACAGGCTGGAATGTTCCATGTGAGTGTGCCCTTGGCCAGACCTCATCCCCAGTGTCTACAGTCCTCTTTGTCTCCCTACCTATCCTGGGCTGGAAAGTGGCTCACAGTGACATTGTCTTGGGTTTTCCCATCAAGATTCTGTCTGGTGTATTTCTATGTCATTTGTAGAAGTTGGGGTGGGTGGGGGAACTCACTAGTGTGCTTTCTGCTATTTCACCATCTCAGCTTCACCTTGCATAGTACTTTCCACATAGTAAGTGATTAATAAATGTTTTATCCATCTACTTCTCAATAGTTCTCAGTTTCCTCACCTGAAACATTAAGGTATTAGAGTAGGTGACTTCTCATGTCTCTTCTAACTGTAGATCTATGAGAAATAAAATATGAACCTGTCTTCTAGCTTTACAATGTTTTTTTTTTTTTTACTACATTGGTAAAGATGTGAAAAGCCTCTGAAACCGGAGAAATTGAGGTCATGAATTTGGAATTAGAAATGACTTGGGGGTTTTCAAGTAGCACACCCTTATTTTACATATGAGGAAACTGAAAGTCAGGAATGTTTAGTGACTTGCTCAAGATCACACATCTACTCCCAGAGGTGGACTTTTAACCCAAATCTTTCCTGCTCTAAACTCAGTGTTCTAGCCATTGTAGCATGCTTCCTTTGGATTACATGAGCCATTGACCATCTATAGCATGTCCTTCCAGTAACCTCTTTGGATTTCCTGAGTTTATAGTAAGTATTATTGTCTAGGTTACCTAATGACTTCAAATCTGTTACTCATAAATTTATGAAAACAAATGTAACCTGTGGTAAGATGATCTGATAAGAGAGATGAAACACTTTGAACCTAAGAGTCTTTGATAACCATGTTTGCTGTCTAGATATAAAACACAGACATTCACTACTAAGTGAAAGTGGGAGGTAAATGAAAATAACTTTGTATCCAGAATAGTTATTGTGTAAAATCAGATTTTTCAATCATAAATATTTTTTTGGGGTGGCTAGGTGGCACAGTGAATAGAGCCCTGGCCCTGGAGTCAGAAGGACCTGAGTTGGGATCCGGCCTCAGACACTTAACCCACACAAACAAAAACCTAGCCATGTGACGTTGGGCAAGTTACTTAACCCCAATTGCCCTCCAGAAAGCAAAAAAAAAAAAGATAATTTTTTAAAATTAAAAGTGTTTTAGAGATGTTTCTAAAAGGTGACAATTCAACACCTGTACAATACCTGGCTTGAAATCCCAGAAGGAGAACGCCTCTAATTTCTTCTTGTCATGAGTTCATCTTCTTCAGCAACCTACAACTTTACCAAAATGGGCATGGAGGTGGTGGTTCTGCTCTCCTTTCCATGATTCCCATAATTCAACCTATTATAGTTTAGAAATGATTAATATTCAAGTGTTACAATGATGTGAGTCATAGGCAGGGAAATAGAAAGTGTGGGGAAATAACTTTGTAAGAAAACACTCCATAATCAGTGAACATGAATATTTAAGGATTATGCCCATCAGTAGTGTCATTAACATCAGCATTAGCATTTGTGTCGGGATCACAACCACCAACACTACCATCATCAACATCATCAGCATTACTGTCATAGTTTGCTTTTTTTTAACTCTTTGTGATTGTTTACAAATTGGTTTGTATCCATGATCTCATTTGATAGTCACAATAACCCCAGAGAGTAGGTAGCACAGGTGTTATTCTTCCCATCTGTAGATGATAGGGAGGGAACTATAGATCATAGATTTATAGTTAGAAGAGAGCTTAGAGTTCATCCATTCCAAGTGTCTCATTTGAAGAAACTGTGGCCTACAGAGGTTAAATGGCTTGCCCCTGGTCACACATGTAGGGAATATTGGAGATGGGACTCAAGCAAATCTATATTTTCCTTAAAAGACTAGCACTCTCTCCACTTAATAATCACTTCATTTCCAGATGACAAAATTGAAACTCAGAGAGATGAAATCATTTCTTTAAAGGCACACAGCTAGTAATGTATGGGAATCTAACTCATATCCAGGTCTTCTGATACTAAATATAATGCTCTTTAGTTAGTTTGAGGGTTTTTTTACTTCTTTTGATTTGTCTTGTTTTGGTCCAGTCCTGTGGTTTCCTCAGTATAGGGAACTCCTGGTGAGTATACTTCTTTGATCAAAGTAAGTCATCAACTATTTTGAAATTTATATTGCTAAAGAATTTCCCAGAAGGCACCAAAAGCTTAAAAGATTTGCTCTCTGTTACACAGTCAGTATGTTCCAAAGGTATGACTCTGATCTAGACCTTTTTGCCCCTGAGGTGCCTCTCTGTTCACTATTTGCTCAAGCAAATAGACATCATGCATGCTGGACACAATTGCTGCTATGGGTGGCTTTCAAATAATGAATTTACTCATTTAGACAAAAAGAGTCCTTCCCTCAGAAAGTCATTGAAATGAATAACAACTGCAAATTATCATGGATCCTACTTGTCAGCAGTTCCTTGGATGCAAATCCTTCTTCAGAATGAGGCCAATGTGTGTTGGCTTGAAGATCCAAGGCCAGAATATAAAACTCTAGGAAAGAACATAGGTTTTGAAATTGTTCCTCCTATGAGGCATTTCCATTCCTACAATTATGAGTAAGAATATTCAAATGTATTTATGACAGAATAATAGCTAGCATTTCTATAGTGCTTTCAAGTTTACAAAACACTTTAAGAACAATCTCTCACTTAATCTTCACAATAATTCTGTGAGGTAGGTATTATTATTATTATTATTATTATTATTATTATTATTATTATTATTATTATTACCCTTAGTTTACAGATGAGAAACCTGAGGCTGAGAGAGGTTAAATGACTTGACCAGGGTCACATAGCTAGTAAGGCACTGAAGCTAGGTAAGAACACAGGTATTTTTGATCCCAAATCCAGTGTAGGATCCATTGTTCCTGATATGTATTAGTTAGAGTCATAAAGTTGCTTTAATTTGAATTTCATGATAATCATTGGTGATCTAGAACATTTTTATATGAATAGTGAAAACTTGTATTTTTTAGTTGCCTTTTCAAAAAAAAAAAAAAGAAAAGTAAATCACCTGTTCAAATACTTAGATCATTTTTCTTTTGGTGGTGGAGCAATTAGTGCCTGAGGATAGTTTTAATATCTTTTAAGGAAAAACTCTCCTTGTTTGCCGGAATGAATGTTGGTAAGACATGGAAGAATGGCATATAGCATTATTGTACCCAAACTAGGCAGTAGGGAGAAGTAAGGCATTATGTTGACATACCTTATATGTAGATATTGCTATGTGACGTGTTCATCCTTTCAGTTGGTGGGTGGTGGAAAAATGACAAATGTAGATTGAAATTGAACACAGTGAAGAATGTCTGGCATAAATGGAAGATGAATTGAAGCCTGAAGTTCAAAATGATCTGCTGTGTGCAGAGATATGCTGATAAATATTTAACAACCAACTCTTGAGGAGGGAAGAGGGGACTATGGGGATTCAGATGAATCTGCACTAATAATATTTTCTCCATCACTTTCTTAAGTCTAGATAATCAAGAAAGCAAAAAAAAAAGCCCAAATTGGTAGTTTGTCAGTTTCCAAAATGTAAATGTTCATATTGAACTAGCTTCTCGAGCTGTTTCAAGTTGCCTCCAGAGCATCCCCAAATTGTGTGTATGGACAAGGAGGGGAAGGACAAATAAAGTATAAAAACATACTGAATGAAAATACTGTATATAGTCATATGCAGCAATAACCTCTGTGTTAATCCCATGGCAAATTATAGAATGCACCACTATATCTACAACCATAGTGATTATGTGATACCATTGAGGAAGGGATAACTCAGTGATTAAGTGTAAGGTTCCTTCAAGTCGGGGGAAAATATTACACAGAGACAACACATAGATATGCACTCTCTTGAATTTAGGTCTGATACAAATCTCAGGTTCCTGGGTAAAGTATCTTCAATATGCCAAAATATCAAACAGGACAGTGTACTGTGACATAGATGCAGGATTGTATCCTATGTAAAATTAGGGCTTCAGAATAGATGGTCTCTAAGGATCTTTCCAACAATAATGTTCTATGGTTCTATAACTTTGATTCTGCTGCTCCTTTTTTGGGGGGTGGGGGAGGGCAGGACATACGAATGAGAGTGTAGGAACTTGTCCATCAGCATCCCTCTTAAATTAGAGTCAGTTGATCCAAAAACTTTGATTTATTCTTTGAGCAAGAGCCCTATTGTTTTCTCTGTCAGATTAAGGCAACGAGATCCGACCAGATGTTAGTGGCAACAAAGTTCCTTTAATGTAACATGGCAGACAGTTTCCTCTCTCATCCAGTCTAGTCATAAATTCCAGATTGCTTGATTCCTTGACTCTTTTACCAGTGTAATGTTGTATCTAAACCTTCAACATGAAGAAGAGGGTTATATCCTTTGTTGAATTTGTTCATAGAGATTGAGTTCTCAAGGCACAAAAGAGTCTTCTATAGGGATGCATCTCTACCTTCCTCTCCTATTTCTACTTGGGTTGGGCTCCCCTAGCACCCCAAGTTCAAGGTATCTATAGGTCCACACTTGTAAATTTATAGCTCCTAAGCCTCCACCATTGTGTTCACCTTTAATAATTAGCCAATTAACCCAATTACCGCAAAGCAAAGACATTAACTGAAAGAGCATAAAAACTTTCCATCCATAAATCTGGAGTATAACCTCCCCCAAATGCGTAATGCCTGTGGAAAGAGTGTGCATATGTATTGAATACACTAGTAGAGGGGCCCACACATAGGGAGCACACATGACCAATACAACTCATACCTCCAGTGGTATAGGATCCTGACGTCTTTTCTCTTTCCATGATACCCTCACATTGCATCAACCCCACACCCAACCCCCACCCCAGGCATGTTGCTGTCCACCATTACACAGAGATGATAATTAAACAGAAAAGGGATATGAAATCATTCATATTAAGAGTATATACAGATATGGAGTCCCAAAGCAATACCCTGGGGGAAACCTTCTTTAAAATATGAGGAGTGATTCAATAAAGAAGACTTCAAAAATGTCAACAAACAGGTAAGAAGAAAACTAGAAAACAACATTATCTTGGTAGCCAAGATAAAGGAGTACATTCAGGAGGAGAAGGAGTTCAGCAATGCTGGCAGCTACAGAGAGGTCAAAAATAATTCAATTTAGATGTCAGATTTAGCAGTTAAGAAATATTTTATTACTTTGAAGATTATAGTTTCAGTATAGTGGTGATCTTGGAAGTCAAACTGCAAATGACTGAGAGGTAAATAAATGGAGGAAATGAATGTAGACAGCTTTATCTAGGAGACTGTGTGTAAAACGGTAAAGAATGGGGCATGTTTATCAACAGTGAGAAAAGACCTAGTGGATAAGGAGATATTGAAGATAAGAGAGGATGAGTGAACTGACAGATACCATGAGAAAGCAGAAGGAGATGTAACCAAGGGCTTACATAGTAGATTTGGTCTTGTTGAGGAGAAAATATACTTCTTCAGAGACTGAAGCAAAGGAACAGAAGCTGAGAGATTATGTAGAAAGATTTGAAGGTATCCTATTTTGTGTAGGATAAGAGGTAACTCATAGTGGATCACCTTGATCTTCTTGATTGAATAGAAAATAAAGTCCTTGCCTGAAAGAGAGGATTGGCTTGAGGAAAAAAAAAAACAAATAATTGCCAAGAAATGAGATAGAGTCAATAAAGGAAGAATTAAAAGTTGGCCATGAAGCACTGAGGACCCAGTTAAGATTAGATAATATAAGTGTGCATTAAAAATATTCAGCACGGTTTCAAGATTTCCTCTATTCAGAATCAAAAAGGATTTCACAAAAACTATCAGAAAGGAAAGAAAAGATTGGAATAGCAAAGGAAAATGACTTACACGAGGGGTTGTTCTGGTAATTTTTATAGCTAGTTTTCTGAGAGAAATAAAATATACACATAACACATTTTTAAGTTTAATCTGCATCATTAACATTTTCTTCTCTATATAAACAACAAAATGAAAAAAGAAAAATTCTAATTTGTAGTATTTGCTGATTTACAATTTCTGAGGTATAAACCCTCTCATGTATCCATGCAAGTTGGCCCTAGCACACCCCTAGTTATACTCCAAAATAGCTTAACTTTGAAATTTGAATATAATACTTCAGAGAAAGCATAGTAGATATTTAATAAAAAATTGAGTGGGAAAATTCATGACCAAAGGATAGAGAACATTACAAATGTAAAATATATAATTTTGATTATATTAAAATAAAAAAAGTTTTGTACAAACAAAGCTTTTGTAACCCTAAGTGCAACCAAGATTAGAAGAAAGCTGGGAAGCAATCTTTACAGCAAGTGTCTCTGATAAAGGCCTCATTTCTCAACTATATAGAGGACTGAGTCAAATTTATAAGAATACAAGCCATTCCCCAGTTGATAAATAGTCAAAAGATATGAACAGGCAGTTTTCAGATAAAGAAATCAAAGCTATCTATAGGCATATGAAGAAGTACTCTAAATTACTTTTGGTTAGAGAAATATGAATTAAAACAACTCTGAGGTACCACCTCACACCTATCAGATTGACTAATATAACACAAAAAAGAAAATTATAACTGTTGGGGAGAGTGTGGGAAAATTGGGACACTAATGCACCATTGGTGGTGCTGTGAACCGAACCAACCATTCTGGAGAACAATTTGGAATTATGTACAAAGAGCAACCAAATTATGTACATCCTTTGATCTAGCAACACCACTACTAAGTCTATAGCTCAAAGAGATTATAAAAAAAAAAGAAAAAGTACCTATATGTACAAAAAATATAGCAGCCCTTTTTATAGTGGCAAAATACTGGAAATTGAGGGGATGGCTATCAACGGGATAATGGCTGAACAAGCTATAGTATCTGAATGTAATAGAATACTATCCTGCAATAAGAAATGATGAACAGGCAGATTTCAGAAAAACCTGGAAAGACTTGTATGAACTAATGCAAAGTGAAATGAGCAGAACCAGGAAAATGTTGTACATAGTATCAGCAACATTGTGTGATGATCAACTACAAATGACTCGGCTCTTCTCAGCAGTATAATCCAAACTAAGTACAAAGGACTCATGAAGGGAAATGCTATCCATATCCAGATAAAGAACTGATGAACTCTAAATGTGGATCAAAGCATATTTTTTTCCCACTTGCTTTAGCCTTTTGTATTTTCCTTTTGATATCTTTCTTCTTTCACAACTGTGACTAATATGGAAATATGTTTTACATGATAGCACACATATAACTTATATCAAACTGCCTACCATCTTTTAGAAGGGGGAGTAGAGAGAGGGAGGGAAAAAAGTTTGGAAATCAAAATCCTGTAAAAATGAATGCTAAAAATTGTCTTGACATGTTAATGGGGAAAAAACACTCTTAAAAAACTTGATTGATTTTATTATTTATGGCGATTTTTAAGCATAATGTAATTTCTTTATTGTTTCCAATATCTGTTTATTTTTTGGTTTCCTAATTTAATTTTTAAATGTTTTTGAGATGATCTGGATTAGTTGAGTCCCATACAAAACTTTTAAAGGTAATTTTATTTGTTTTCATATCATAGTCATTTCTAGGTGTCCCCTTCCCTGCTGTGAGCCCTTCATTTATATATATATACACACACATATATATGTATATAGATATACATACATATATATACATATATATGTATATAGATATACATATATATATATATATATAGTTAGTTAGTTAGTTAGTCAGTTAGTTAAACAAAACCAGCAGAGTGACCATCTGACATCATATGAAATATTCTGTATGCATTGCCCTGTGTACATACACACATGCCTTTCTTTTTAAAGGAGGGAGATTATACCAGATTTTCCATAGAAATGTTTTCTCTATCATTGCTTTTCACTGTTTTGTGAAGTGATATTGTTTGTGAATTTTTTAACCATCATTTTCCTAAATGTTTTATAAATGAATTTCTGCCCTAAATGAATGATATTCTTGGATGCTATGTTAGTTCGCTTCATAAGGAAATCAATTGTTTGCTGACTAATGTTTCTGGGCTCTATTGGCAACTTTATGTGACAACCATGTTATATTGATTAAAATTCTATAAAAACAATGATAATAAGATTTAGTCTCTATAAGTTTATCTGTTCCCCTCCCCCACTTTTTGGGGTATCAACACCTTATTTGAATAGGTCAAATTAGGGGTGTGTTAATTGCATGCAATGTTGTATAAATCTTTATCATTTTTCTAATTTTGTATTGCTTTTGACTTCTGCTCTAACTAGTATGACTACACCAAAAACTATACTGAAAAATTATTTTCAAGGAAATTGCCTCCTCTCTGTAAGATATAGTCAGCTGCATTTTTATGGCTTGTTATTTACTTACAACATTGTGATATGTAGAAATGAAGCTTCTGAATATTCCATAAATTTTTGTCCTCTTTAATTTCTCAATTCTGACTTTTATTTCCAAACATATAAAAGAATTATCCTCCCTTCTGACCACCTTTCCCTTCATATTACTAAATAACATGATCTATGTCGACCTGGTTTAGATGATCTCATTAAGTCACATCTAGATCATAGATGTTAATCATCCTCTGCAAAAGTTTTGGGCCCAAAAGCTATAGTTACGTTTATAGTATTTTCCTTTTTTGTTTATGCTCATTATTAATACTTTGTGACCAGATGATCAAGTGTCCCATGATTCTTTTTATTGCCTTTGAGCACATGATAAAACCAACTCCTTTGTTTTCTACTCCAAGAATAACCTGTAAGCTACATTTCCTTTTTAGCTTCAACTGTCTTATGTCCTCTAGTTTAGCACCCTAACATTGATGTGGTTTGGTTTCTTCAGTTGTATATCAACCTGTTAGTCATTATGGACTAACTTACATTTAGAGTCCTAACAGTTAGCATTTATTGTTAGTCCAATAACTGTTATTCTTAACATTCCATGCCTCCTTTGCCACTGTTGTACCATCATTACAGATATAGAAGAGAACTGGTTGGCACTGAGGTTCATTCTGTAATTTTGTTGTTGTTGTTCCATGGGTCGCCATGGCCGTGAAACAAAGGAAATCATGAAAGAAATCTCAGTGCTGTCCAGTCTACTTCTGTGTGGTCCACTTTAAAATGGGTCCCAGGAAGAGATTGTGTTGTCTAGTGACCAGCCAAACTACTGGTGGTGAACTTCATTAGGAGGTGGGCCAGTCCCCAGACAGTAAACACAGACTCTTCCCAGGACCGCTTTTGAAGATTTTCCAGCTTGGTAGAACCTGGAGAGCTTTTCCTCTGGTGACATAGGCAGCAAAACCCCCTAGGTTATCTATTTCATGACCAGGCATCGTAATAGGGCTTTTATAATTGTTTTGAAGATGTCTATTCTAAATAAAAGACTTAGGAAGAAAGAATATCTGACTTTCTATATCTGAAGATCTACCCTGTGGAATAGGGATTAAACTTATTTTGATTACTTCGAGAAGACCAAACTAGGACCAATGACCAGAAATTTCAGGGAGGAACATTTCAACTCATCATAAGAATCTTTTCTTTAAATAATTAGGGCTATCAAATAATGGAATGTGATATCTCATGAGTTAGTGAGTTCTCTTTTACTGAAGATGTTCAAATAAAGATTAGGTAACCACTTTTTGTGGGCATTATATAAGGGACTCAAGGGATGGTGTCAAATTAGGGGGTTATAACTTCTAAATTTCCTTCCAACTCTGAGATGAGCTTGGCTTTGGGAATAGACATTAATAGCATATTCTCCTTGCTTGGGGTTGAGTGGGGGATGGCTCCACTGCGTAAGCAGCAACCAGAAACACAGTGGACTGGAATAGTGCAATCACTACCGGCTCTTCATTGGCTACTGTATTTATTTCAACTGTAAGATATAGAGTGACCATAACTTCAAGAACAGACTCTGAGAGTGGAGAAAGAAACAGAACCTTGCTAAAGAGAGAACTGGGCTTTCCAAGTTACCTGACCTTAAAGATGTAGAAGCTGTTGAGAAGTTCTTCCTTGAAGAAATACAGTTTTGTAAGGAATTAATAGCTCAAGGTGAATATGAAAAGGGTGTTGACCACTTGACAAATGCCATTGCTGTCAGTGGGCAGCCACAGCAGGTGTCCCAAGTTTTATAGCAAACTCTTCCATCACCAGTGTTCCAGATGCTTCTAGCTAAGCTGCCAACAATTAGCCAGAGAATTGTGAGTATACAGAACTTGGCCAAGGATGATGTGGAATGAGAAACATGTCAACATAATAAAATCTTAATAAAAAAATTTCAAAATAATTCTTAGCCCAGAAGATGAGCAGCGATTTGTTTGGGGGTGGGGTCAGGGGAGGGCTAGTTATGGACTATGTATTACACTGAAATCTACCAAAGTTGATTCTAACTTCTTGTAGGTAGGTTTGCTTGGATTTTATTTATTTAATTTAGCGAGAGGTATGTTTTAATAATTTTTTTTCATTTTATAAATCCACTATGAGTTATCTTTTTAAAAACCCAACAACATTATATCCTTTAGGAAGAAAGGAGGAGACTGAGCAGAATTCTCTGTGGACTAGATGGAAGTTGATTTTTTCAGGTCTTTGATATTTTCATCATTAGATTTCTTTTTTAAAGTTAAGGCCTGTTACCTACTCCTGTGTCCTATGTAGGGCTTCTGTAAACAGCACTACTGACTGAGGTTTTGATAGAAGAAAATCAGCCCACAACAAATCTGAAGCTAAGTTCATACATCAAACCTAACTCCCAGCATGGCATCAACTATCCTAGGATCTATTAGCCAGATCTCAGAAGTACAAGGTAATAACACTTATATGAACAGATTTGCCCAATGTAATGATACTCTGGCTACAGTCTCAATCCATATCTTAGGGATGAAGTCTGTTACTGCCTTTTAATTCTCTTCCTTACCTACTCAGCCTACATGCTAAATGCTATTTCCAGAAAGAAACTCCAAATCATCTTGAAGATAATATCCAACAGACGTAGTTCTGTGACTTCCAGACTAAAATGGTAGCTGCCCATCAGATGTCAAATACATGGTTCTTTGCCCAGCAGAATAAATTGTGGGTCTATACCAAATAGACATTCTGCCGGGATACTACCTACTTGTACTATGTGGGTTGAGCAAGATGCTTATCATTACACACCCATTTTGGCAGGCAAAGTAGAAACTAATCACTTTTACTTCTTATTGGAATACTTGGCTCATTCATTTTTTATGATTAGTGGGCTTTGGAATGAGGCACAGTGATTAACCTTGCCCCTAAATCAAGGCCTGATATCTGTGATTTATTCAGGCTGGCCTCCCAGTCAGATCCTGTTTTACACAAAAAGAAGCTAAGACAGTTAATTGAGGTCAAGTGACTTGCTAAAGATTACACCCTGCCTGATAGAAATGGGAGGATTAGACATTTCAGCCTCCATATTTCTGGCCAGCTGCCCAGCCCCTCAATGTTATCCTGCCTCTTCTGGGATCAAGAAGGCAATGCCCTCGTGCTTTTTACAACAGATGCAACAGTGAAACATGTTTTAAATACCCCAACTATTCTTATATTACCTTCCAATCTTATGATTGTATTGGGAATAAATTTTGTGGTAATGACATAGTCCAGGCCTATATTGGAATAAAGAGTACACATAGCCCCCATATGTGGGTTCTGGCTTCATATGATAGCAGGGGAGTTATCCAGCTTCATGTGATTTTGCACACATTTCTGCTGATTCAGAGGTGGGGACGTGAAATATAGACCTGCACTCTGGGATGCAGCATAGATTCCAAAACTCCCTAAGAGAAACTTTGTTCCTAAATCAATGACCATATTTTATGTGTGTGGAACATGGAATGAGTCTAGGGTTGTGGTAGGGTAAAGGAGTTGTTTTACTTGATTTTGTGGGTCTTTCACATAAGTAATACATGGTAATTAATGTGATTAATTGTAAGTAGATCAAGGACCATTCCATTTAATCCTACTAATGTGAAATGAAAATCATTCAGAATTTGAAATTTCTTTTAATTGACTTAGTCTTTTCAGGTCAGTTTCCTCATCTGTAAAATTAGGAGGTTGGGATGTGATGACCCCCTAAATCTATAATCCCATGATCCTAAAAAATACCTCCTAAAGTTTGAACATGCAACACACAGAGGAGAGAGAATGTTGTCCATGACTAGTCTCGACCCCAGTGCCTGAGAAGCACATGGTCACTGTGATTTGCATTTTACAAAGATCTTTCTTTTTTAGAATCTAAAGTATTTTTCCAATATCTCATTCATTCTGATTCCCATAGAAAGTGAATAAATGACACTTGTTGCTCATATCATTCTTAGATCAAGATGCACAGTGAAAGGGGATTGAGGACATTATATTCATTCTTTCTATGACAAAGATTGTGAAAGCCAGATTTCTATATTCCCTAAAACCCATTAGACCACAATTAAAAAATTAAGTACGTATCTGTGTTTTCATTGATACTTGGGACTCCCAGTGGGGAAACTTTCTCCACTAACTCATATTGACATCTTGTCTGTAAGTTGTGGTCTTAGTTGTTTGATCCAGTGAGAGGTTAAGTGACTAACCCACAGACACACAGCTAGTAAGAACCATGGACAGGACTTCAACCCAAGTCATTCTGACTCTAAGACTGACCCCTCATTTTACTACATCATGTCTTTTTCTCAGACCACAATAGAGAAATTAATTTTGGATTCAATATGAGAAAATTATCAACTGGAAAACCCACTCTAGTCTAACAGTAAACTACAGGTCCAAGTTTGTGCTCCCAGGTTTGGTTATTTTCACACTGGAAGTACCATAAAGATTTCATTCATATTGTGATTTAAAGTTTTCAAAGCACTTTGAGTGTCTCCCAATGACATGGTGAGGTAGATGGTAAAGGTAATTTTAGCTTCATTTTGCAGATATGAAATTGGGTGCTCAGGCATCATGAATCTAAGAAGATCAGATGCAGGATGTCAATGGATTCCAGCTCTAGCACTCTATTCACTAGGCCATGCTCCACAATGAGGTCTGCCAACATATGACCCCGGACATAGACCATATACTGAGAGGCAATAACACTTCAGTGTATGGCCTTTGAAATAAAATTTGTAGAGAATACATCTAATAACACTGCACTTTCAGTTTGCAGAAAATTGAATATTGCTTATAGCTAGCAGTTGAATACAGAAAGCATAACCACATCTGTACATACCCTTAATTGTTGTGGGTCCCCAAATCTACCTTTCTGTGCAGATGTCTATGGGCTAAAATCTCGTTAAAGATACTTTCTTGATGTACCTGAGACAACCCCCTGCAGATGGCTGCCTACAGGACTTGACTTGTATTAAGGCTGTTGCACTGCTTGTCAATGTGTGGGGGTATATTCGTGTGTGCACACCTGTGTTCACACCTGTGTGCTTTCACATAAGAAAATGATTTACTAAACATAATAACTTACAGTTGCCAGGATCCAGGTTTTGGAAATGTAGCGATTCAATTCAGAGCCAACTTTGTGCCACAGATACATTCAAAGTAGGCAGAAGCTTCTCTGTTCTCCTGCCCTGCCTATGCTCAGAGGCATTTAGACTTTCCTTGTGGAATCAAGGGTGGCATTGGGTCCGGAGTTTGCAATTTCTGTCAAGGTCCTTTCAGTGCACATGACTTCCAAACTAAGACTAGATGTATTTGGAAATCCCTTGTTTACCTTCAGTAAGTGACCCTATTCAGGATCTACTGGCAGTATGTATATCAAAGTGTTTTCTCTTTTCCAAATAATATCATATATCTGAGTTCTTTTGGGTTGTTTCTGATGTTAACCTAGAATGGCTTTGAAGGGTATTATTTTCCATTTTACCAGTTTATAGGATTACTCAAAATGAACGAATGCATGAAAAGCCTCTATCTGGCTTTTTTGTCTTTACTATCTTTACTTTTGTCTTCATATCCCTAGAGCCTAACCCATTATCTAGAATATAGTTAGTACTTAATAAATGTTTTATCTATAGATTGATTGGTCATATCTTCTTGATCTTCCAAATCTAGTGTAATCCCTTCATTTTACTGATGGAGAAACTTATTTCCAGAGAAATTAAGCAATATGTTCAAGGTCACATAGGTAGTAAGTGGCAAGGGAAGATTGAATCTATGTGCCCTGATTCAAAATCCAGGATTCTTTCTATCATATCATGTTGCTTTTCTTCTCACAAGTCAGATACATTATCCCTTCTCTCATGCCTTTTCATCTCAGCAGAGGACCTCACCTTATACTTCATGGACAGAATTGTGGCCTCTTTCATTATTGTCAGATTTCTCCTCTTAGGCTGGTCTTGGAGGATGACAATGTCAACTCTTCTTGTGCCAGTTCTCCTTTCCCCTACCCATCTTTTCTGTGGGCATTTTCCTTGGACTAATCTCTCTAACTTTCATCCTTTTCTTATTAATTGATTCCATTCATGATAGATGTATATAAACATGCTTATCCTTGAAAACCCTGACTTGGCCTTGCTATTCCCAGTTTATACTCTGTTTTCTATCTCCTGACTCTGTGCCTTTGCCTTTGTACTGACCTTTCCTTATGCCTGGGATGCTTGTCCCCATAATCTCCACATATACTACTTATGGAATCCCCCCTGATGGAATGGAAGCATCCTGAGTGTAGGGGTTATTTCATTATTTGCATTTGTATCTCCAGAGCACATAATAAATGTTTGTTGAGGGATTGATTGATTCCTCTATCTCATCTCCTTTTCACAAAACAACTAGAAAAATTTGCCTAACATATAGAATCTATATCAAATTCTTTACTATCTTAGGAAAGGTGAAAGGGAGGGAGGGAAAAAATTGGAGACTCAAAATTTTATTAAAAATGAATGTTAAAAATTGTCTTTACATGTAATTGAAAAAATAAGGTACTATTTTAAAAGAACAAAAAAGTTGCCTATACTTATCTTTATTTTCTCACCTCTCACTCTTATCCCTACTATTCAATTAAAAGGTTCCTCTTAAAGGTCACCAATGATGTCTTGGGTTTGGTTTTTTTTTTGGTCTTTATTGTTAAATTCAATGGTTTTTCCTTTGTATTCATCTTTCTTGATCTTGCTACAGTGTTTGTCATTGTTGACAACTCTCTCCTTGTGTATACTCTCTCTCCTCTGTGTTTTTGGAGTACTGCCCTAGTGTGTTTCTCTTCCTATGTGTCTGACTAGTTTTTGTTTGTTTTTTTTTATCCTCTTTTGAAGGATCATTGTCAATGTCCTGAAACCTAGACATGGATGCATCCCAGGACTCTTTCTTGAACTTTCTCTTCTTGTCCCTCCCTGGCCTCATCAATTCTCTTGGATTCAATTATAATCTCTATTTAGATGACTCATATCTGTATATCCAGCCTATATATCACTATCTATTGAGGCTTAATTCCAAATCTCCAAATACCTAGTGGAAATCTCCACCTTTTTGACCCCAGAGCATCAAATGTTCAAATGTCCAGAACAGAACTTAATGACTTAACTCTAAACACAATCCTCCTAACTTTACCATTTCTGTTAAGGAAATCACCACTGTTTCATTCACCCTGGTTAGCAACCCAGGAGTCAACTTCAACATTCCTCTCTTCAACCTTCATATTCAATCAGCTGCAAAGTCTCATTGATTCTGCCTCCTTGACAACCCTAATTTTGGTCCCTTTTCCTCCACTTGTACACAACCCCACTACTTCAAGCCCTTGTTACCTGCTGCCTAGACAACTGCAATAGCCCACTCCCTGGGTCCAGTCTCTCCTTTCTCTAATCCGTCCTATACACAGTCACCAAATTGATATTCCGAAGAGCATGTCTTACCATGTCATTCTCCTTCCCAATAAGTTTTCATTGCTCTCTATGGCTTCTAGGCTCTGATACAAACCTTTCTGTCTGGCATTTAAGGTTTTCTGCAATCAGGTTCCATTCTATTTTTTTTTCAGGTGTATTACATATCCCCTTCAAGTCATCCTACTCCAACCAAACTAGTCTATTTGTGATTCTCTGTATATAAAATTCCATTGGCAATCTCTGTGGTCTTTTGAACACGTTATCTCCCATGTCTAGAATGTTCCTCCCAAATCTTTACCTCTTGGAACCCCCAGCTTCCTTCTACCCATTGAACAAGTGCTGCCTCTTTGAAAAACTTTTCCTGATTCCTTCAGTTATTACTAAGCATTCTGTCCCCAGCCACTTTAAATTAGTTTTTGTGTATCTCCTGAACTTATTTCTCTATAAACATATTGCATTCCCACCAGTAGAATATAAACTCCTTGAGGACAGGTATTATCTCACTACTATTCATATGCCCAGAGCCTAGGACCACACCTGAAAGATAACAGACATTTAATAAATCTTTAATTGATTGGATGGTCATTCATTCAATTATTCGATTCATTTATTGAATTATAATAATAATTATATTATTCATTCAATTATTTCAGTTATCTCTCTGGAGGTGGACGGCATTTTTCATCATGAGTCTTCTGGAAATGTCATTAATATATTGATCAGAGTAGCTAAATCTTCACTGACAGCTAAGTGGTACAGTGGATAGAGTGCCAGATTATCTTGAAGATTCATCTTCAATTCAAATCTGGCCTCAGAAGCTACCAGTTGTGTGGCCCTCTGCAAGTCACTTAACCTCCTTTTACATCAGTTCCTTCTTCCATAAAATGAGCTGGAGAAGGAAATGGCAAACCACTCTAGTATCTTGCCAAGAAAATCCCAAATGGGGTCACAAAGAGTCAGATTTGATTGAATAATGACTGAAGAACAAAAAAGCTAAGTCACAATTGATTTCATTAAAATATTGCTGTTATTATGTACAATGTTCTCTTATTGTGCTTACTTCACTTTGAATCAGTTAGTATAAGTTTTCCTGGTTTGTTTTTTCTGAATCTACTTTCCTCATTTCTTACAGCACAGTAGCATTCCATTATGATCATATACCACAACTTGTTCAGCCATTTTCCAGTCATGGGTGCTCCCCAGTTTCCAGTTCTTTGCTACCATACACACACACACACACACACACACACACACACACACACACACACTTTTCCTTTGCTTTTTCTAGGATACAGACCTAGTAGTGGCATTGCTGGGTCAAAGGGTACATATATTTTTATAGCCCTTTGGGCATAGTTCCAAATTTGAGCAGAGATGTTTTGAAGATCAAATAAGATAAGATATGTAAATTGCTTTTTAAACTGTCAAGCACTACTTAATCATCAGTTTCGGGGTTTCAAGGCAGAGGAAGATGTAGAACAATAATAGATTATAATCAGATAAAGGAGTTTCAGCAATCATGAACATGGATGTGGAATATTTGTGGGTAAAGGCAAAATCAAGCATATGACCCATCTCTCTTTATAGCTGTGGTGAAATGGAGAAGGAAATTATGGGTAATGAGTACATTGAGGAAATGTGAGATTAGAGTGTTTGAGAGAGTATCAGCATGTATGCTGAAGTGTCTAGCATCAAGATAGGCATTTGGAATAAGAGAAAAACCATGAGCCAAATTCAATGAGGAAGAAAGGACAGTGTCCTTTGTTTTGCTGTTGTTGTTCCAATCTACTTGAATGTAATTGTTGTGTATTATTGTGTAGTATTTACACTACACTCGTGGTTCACAATTTGTTTAGCTAGTCCCCAACTGACGGGCATCTACTTTGTTTCTAGTTCTTTTTTGGGGGGGTGGGGCAGGGAAGGCAGGGCAATTGGGATTAAGTGACTTGCCCAAGGTCACACAGCTAGTAACTATTAAGTGTCTGAGGTCATATTTGAACTTAGGTCCTCCTGACTCTAGGGCCAGTGCTCTATTCACTGTGTCACCTAGCTCCCCCCCCCTTTTTTTTTTAACTACAAATGGTGATGGTATAAGTATTTTTGAAAAACTGTCTTTTTTAAGCAGAATTTTCCTGCCGATGATGTATAGCCACAAATCCTAGGGCACCCCAGTTTTTGAAGAATTAACATTTTGGCCAATACTAAGAACAAAGGAGAGTCTAGTTTATAGTTGATGTAAATGTATTATAGTGTGTTTCCAAGGATAACTTGCACACATGAAGTGGTATAAAAGATACCATCTAGTAAAGGAAGTGGTGAAATAAAACATAATATGGACAACCCAGAATCTTAAAATAAGTAAATCATAAAACACATCTAGTAAAGGAAGTGGCCTGGTCATGTAGTGAAATAAAACATAATATGGATAACCCAGAATCTTAAAACACATGTAGGAAAATCTCCATTATGCTTGGTAAGGGATTGATGGGAAAACTTGGATAGCAACTTCACTGGATGAGAAGCATTAGCAAGTCATTATTTTTTTTTTTTTAAAGCAATTGGGGTTAAGTAACTTGCTCAAGGTTACACGGCTAGTCATTATTTATGCGTGGGTGCTCATTTTCTGAGGCCGGATCTGATCTCGGGTCATCCCAACTCTGAGGCCGGCACTCTTACTCACTGCTCCACCTAGCCGCCCCTTTTAGGGCAATTGGGGTTAAGTAACTTGCCCAAGGTTACACAGCTAGGTTTTTGTTTGTGTGGATTAAGTAAGTGTCAGAGGCCGGCTCTGAACTCAGGTCCTTCTGACTCCAGGGCCGGCACTCTTACTCACTGTGCCACCTAGCCGCCCCTTAGCAAGTCATTATTTACATGTCAGAATTTTCACATCAGTGAAGTCACAGAACCATTAAAAAGTTATGTATATATAATTGTTATATACATGTGACATACATGTATGTATTGTGTATTTATATATGCATGTGTGTATGTATTTGCATGGATGCACATATTAGGTGTGTACCAGAGCCTTTCCAAGAATAAAATATTATCAGTAATAATCCTTGGTAAGGAAAGAAGAAAGTTAAGTTGTGTTAAAAGCAAAAATAAAATAGAAAATAGCTATTTTTTTTAAAAAGCCTTATTGAAGAGGGACTCTAATTTTAGCTCCAGCCAATACATACATGACAGTGTTATAAAAATCTTATTCAGTTTTACCTGCTTACATAAACATGTCGAATTGTCCTAGCCTCCCTCTCCTTCAAAGAGTAGGAAAAGAAATGTAATCATATAAATTTTATGTGAAGTTTGCTCTGGAATAAAATCATTGTACTGAGCCAGTGTCCTCATGATAATGCTTTGATTAATGGGAAACTAGGAAGGAACTTGGAAATATTTCGGTGAATACCTTACAGGAAATCTTGGCACCCAGAATCAAAGAACCAAAATGGAAGGGCCAAAGGCTCTTTCTCCCCTTCTCAGACATGACAGTGCAGTCAATGAACTAGGGTTGGGCTGTGACATCTTCCAAGGCAAATTACTGCAAGTTATTCCCTGTTTATTTCCCCGAAGGTGACTGCTAAAGCGTTGCCTGTCCTGACTCGCACCCAGTGTCTGAGAAAGGGCTCACTGAAGACCTCTCAGGACTTAGTACTCCAATGTGAACTTTCTTTTGGAGAGGAATTTAATCCTGTCAGTCAGTCAACAAGTATTTATTAAGGACCTTCACTATGCGAAGTGCTGGGGATAGAAATAAAAGTATAAGCCATTCCCTGACCTGAAGTAATTCTCAACTTAAGAGAAAACATACAAACAGCTATGTACAAACAAAATAGATAGAGGATAAGTCAGAAATAATCACTAGAGAGAAGGCACTAGAATTAAGGAAGCCTGGGAAAGGTTTCTTGCAGAAAGTGAGATTTGTCATTGTGACCTAAAGGACACCAGGGAAGCTAGGAGTCAGAGATGAGGAAGGAGAGCATTCCAGTTACATAGGACAGCAAGTAAAACTGCCTGAAATTAGGAGATGAAGTATCTCTGAGAGGAGCAGCAAGGAGTCCAGTGTCCCTGGATTGCATGGGGGAATTTAAGGTGTAAGAAGTCTGGAAAAGTGGGGGAGGGGAAGGGGAGACTGTCAAGTGCTTTTGAATGTCAAATGGAGGATTTTATATTTGCTCTAGGAGGGAGCAGGGACTCACTGGAGTTTAATGAGTATATTTGTGGTGGGAGGGAAGAGGGGTGGGGTTAACATAGGTCTAAGCTTTGGCTGCCGAGTGCAGGATTGACTGCTGTGGGGAGAGACTTGTGTCAGAGAGACCAAACATTAAACTATTGTAATCCCCCAGGCAGGAGATAATGAGGGTAGTGGCCAGGGTAGTGGCAGTTTTAGAGGGGAGAAATGGAGATATGTGAGAGGTAAAATAGGTAAAAAATTTAAAAAAAAAGAGGTTACAAAGGTAAAATAAACAGGCCTTGGCAACATATTGGATATGGAAGGTGTGAGAGAGTGAGGAGTTGACAATGACACCAGATTGAGAGCCTGATGAGTGATTGGAAGAATGGTGGTATCCTCTATAGTAACGGGGAAGTTAGGAACAGAGTAGGGTTGGGAAGAAATGGCAATGAGTCCAGTTTTAGACATATTTAGTTTCTGTCTACATGTCACTCTGCCCCCATTGTGTGGTTTCTGGCATCTTGTGTCCTAAATGAATGTTCTACATTGGAAACTTACCCCTCTACCATTTCCGTTAACCAATTTCAGCTAAAGAGATGCCTTATTTGTACATAGTTGTTTTCATGTCTCTTCCATGAGAGAGTAAACTCTGAAAATAGAGTCTATTTTTGCCTTTCATTGTATGCTCTGTGTTTAACACAATACCTGGCACATAGTAAGCACTTAAGAAATACTTAACTGACTTGAGTTGACTATTTCACAGCCAGAATATGGGAAACTACCAAATCTGACATCTTTTTACCAAAATACAAACACACACTCACACACTTTCAGGATATAAACTCTGGATAAAATCAAAGATTTTATATACAGTCGGCATGGAAATCAGAAAATAAAAATCTCAATGGAAGAGGACATCCAGGCAAGCAAAAGTCACTCAAGTTTTAGTCTTTTTTTGTTTATCTTATTACTTCTCTGATACAGGAGTTTGGGGAAAAGCCATTGTATCAATCCTATTTTGACCTTTTGGAGGGCAGCAAATTGGTGTAAACATTCCAATTTCACAATACTTATTTCTGGTGAATTTCTTGGTATCCTAGTATCCTTGGTATCCTTGAAATTCTTGGTATCCTAGTACAATGGGATATGTTGCATTGAAGCAAATGGTTTCACAAAAGTCAGAATTCTGTCTTTTTCCCTGTACAGTGACAAAAGGGAGAACAAACTAAGCTGGGGTGGGAGAGAAGGGAAATGTAATCTATGAGACCTTGGCTTACAACAAAAAAAGGCCCAGTGGTCTGAAAAATGCTGAAGTCTTCCCCAATTCCTGGGGAGATTTTACACATATTTCTGCTGACTTAGGTCAAGGTATTAGAAAGACTTTCTGAAGGCGTGGAACTGATTAACTCAAGCTCTTACCCAGACTGATCCAGGACAAAGGATTAGGACAAAGGATAACAGCACAAAAGAAATGGTTGGGATGGTGAGTAAGGAGAGAAGGAGAGGCCTTTGGTTTCTTGGTACCAATAGGCTTAGGAGGTTTTATTCTCCGCTAAATCCTTGAATTCCTGGTCTGGAAGTTCACCAGATTGATGGACCCTGGCGAAAGAGCGAGGGATCAACTTGCTACGCTGTTTAAAGTATCCCCTTGAGAATCCAGGCATCAGAAAATTGCTGTGTTCTTGTTGGTGGTGGTTTTTTTTGTTTTGTTTTTTTTCATTGAGACTGTCACTAGCATTCCTTAAGCTGAGAATCAGAATCTGCTTCACTTTGGAAATGAAGGTTTTCCAAATGGGGCCTCATTTTGCCAAGCCCAGGTCTCTACAGCTAGAACTGTTTGTGCTCAATCGCTGGAGGAACCTGGCACAAGTTGAGCCTCAGAGTTATTACCCTCGATAGTCGCTAACATCCCCTTCCTCTGAGCCATCCAGCAACCATTTGTCTTAATCAGTCACGGTCTGTTACAGTCACAAAAGTGCTGACCCATAAAAAACAATCTGTTCAAAAATCACATTGTTTTCTTTTCAGACACCATCGACACCCTTGCGATGTAAAACAACATGTCTGCTCATCTGGCTAGAAAGGGAGAGATACTGGGGGAACAAAGGCCCCCATTGGAAAATCCAACGCTAAAATAAGGGGGGATAAAATGTGTTTCCCTGAACAAAGTAGAAGATACTGAGAAGTAAAGCTTCTCCTTCCCTTTTCCTCCAATTGCTTCTCATCACTTTGTATGTTTAAAAATATTAGCAGATGAGCACCATACTCTGTTCTTCATAATGCCCTTAGTGCAGTGGACACTTATAAAATTGGATTTAGATTTTATTTTAAACTGCCCAAGCATTTTGCATTAATTAGTCAATCCAATATTATTCTGGACAATAATAAAGGTTACTAAGAGTAAATAATTATGAATTGCTTGCTTTATAGCTATTTTATGAAAAAAATTACTTCCTATTGTGCTACATATAAACATAGATACATAAGAACACATATATCCAAATCACAAGATTATCGTGGAGCCATACATTTTTAGAGTTGGAAAAAAAAGCTTTAAAAATGATCTAGTGCAAGCTTGTAATGTTATAGTGTAGGTACAGAGGCACTTAGAATCACAAACTGTGACTCACCAAAGATCACTCAACTATGTTGTGGCAGAACGTGGACCAGCTAGAGTCAAGGTCTCCTAAATACCAGCCCAGGGATCTTTCCATGCTGTCAGAAAAGATGACTTTAAATAATTTTTTAATGGAATCATTTTATATGATGGGGCAGGTGGGGCAGGAAGGAGTCTTCCCAATTTAAGAAAAACTCTATAAAAGCTTTATGAAGCATCTCACCTCTGAAATTACCTTGTTTTTATTTTTATGGTTTTAAATTTTGGATTTCACTGGTATTTGGAACTCTGAAGAATTCCCTTTATCCCTGTAAATCAGCACTTGCTCTGTAATATACAGTTTTAGAGAGCTGCCTTGGGCACTGGAAGGTTACATGACTTGCCCAAGGTCAAACAGAAAGTATGTGTGGTAGAAGCAAGCCTTGAACCCAGATCTTCCAGAATTCAAGAGCTAGAGAGGCCAATTCTCCTTCTGTTATTCAATATCGTATTTTATTTTGCATATATTTATTTATAACCCCCCAAAATGCAAGCTCCATGAGAGCATGGACAGTTTCATTTTTGTCTTAAACCCCTAGCACAGTGCCAGGTACCCAGTAGGAACTTCATAAATTCTTATTGGTTGATTGAATAATTGATCCCTGTTTTGTATGTTAGAAGCAGTTGGGCAATAGGGAAAGAGCCGCCCTTTCCAGAGAGAGTCAGGAAGACCCGTGTTCACGTCCTATCTCTCACACATTTTGGCTGTGTGACCCTGGCAGGGTAGTTAACTTCTCAGTACCCCTAGTAAACTCTCGAAGATTTGAAGATGCAAAAAAAGATACCTATCTATATTGGTAGTGGGTGTGCCCTATGCATGAGATGTCAAACACCTACTCTAAACCAGATTAAAATGCAATTAGAAAATATTCAACAAAATAAATAAAAATATAATAGAATGTTTATTTATAATACAGCTGACTTTCCTATGTAAACTATTCCTAGAAAAATGGCACAAAAGTAAAAAACATGAATGTTGATGCATTGAACCTGTGAGAAACAGGGGGTTATACTACTACACTACTACCAAAAACTGTAATCTTTCATTAGAGACTGCTGACAATACAGTTCTTACTTTAAATAAATTCATATTATGCAAATTTGACCTTATATAAAGAATTCCGAAAGACATCCACATTTCAAAAAATATCTATGTCAACTTTATGGTACTTCCCTCTCTCTCTTCCCCTCCCTCCCTCCTTCCTTTCTCCCACCCCCGGCTCTGTGCTCCATAGTCTCCCATCCCTCCCACCCAAACCAAGACAAAAAACCAACCCCTCCGAATGAAAGCTGAAGAACGGATATATTGGGGACTTGGTTGGAGACCTCCCAAACAAAGAGAGAAATGACCTTTGCCCTACTCCGACCACCTGCCTGCCTGTCTCTCCTGTGTGTCTGTCTTCCATCTGTCCATGCTGAAGTACCGCGTGTTTGTCCCTGGCTCCCTGGTTTCTCCCATCCTCTCTTGTCTGTCTGGCCCTCACGTGTCTTCCCCCTGCCCCCAGTTCAGACCAGGTCCCCACAAGGCTGTCCCCAGACTCTGAGGGACCCTGTCCTGCCTCTTCTCACTTCTCTGTCCCAGCCCCCACTGTCTCTGTCCATGGCCCCCACATGCTGGCCCCCTCCCTCCATCTACTATTGATGGTCCACTTAGGTAAAGCAAGAACTATTGGTATGCTTTTCTGCATACAATTCTTTACAACAAAACATTAATTCTGATAATATGAATTTTTCCATCAAATAACCCATAAAATCAGGAAAGAGGAGAGGGAACAGTCTCCAAAAGGGATGGAGAGAGATAGGGGCAGTGACACTAACAGAACCCTGAGGTGAAAAAAGAGGAAAGGGCAACCTGCCATCTCTAATCTCCCTTTCTATGGTTCCCAAATGAAAAGCACATGCCTGTGGGTGAGACCCGGGCCCCATGAAAGCTCTCACCCCAGGTGGCTTCTCACCATGGCCACAAAAAGGCCACACATAGACGGTGGGGAGACAGGATGCTCCTCATTCCACCCTAAGAACACCTGCCAGTGTGACCACCATTCCATTTATCCACAAACTACCCCGCTCCATTTTTTTTTCCAATTCCCTCATCCCACACTTGAAAGATTACTTTAGCACTTTGTGGAGTGGATTCATGAACACTTTTATGAATACTTTCCTCCTTTTTGCAGATATAACAAATTGTTGATTCGTTAACACCACTCCCTCAGCACAGTGGCTGTAGACATTCCCCCACGAAGTTTATCTAACACCTTTATTTTCTCACCAAGCTACATCACTGACTTTGCAGGCTTGGTCTTAGATCTCAAAGGACTTGCACTGTGCTTTGGGGACATAATCACAATTGAGTTTTAAAGGCAGACAATGAACATATAAAATGTGCCATGTGTGTAGTCATGAATGTGCATGGTTGCCAAAGTGAAAGTGAAAATGAGGTTATAATAAAATCACCCAAATGCTTGAAGTTGAGCAAGTTACACATGGTCATGTCGAGGACTGACTCTGATGGTTTTCTAGGTCAGTATGCAACCTGCTGGGATCCTTATGCATTGTTCAGTAACCCTGCACCCCGCTCCCGTTTCTATTTGAATTTGATTCCAGTGCCCTACACCAATGAAATCACAGGTCAGATAAAAAAAAAATCCAGATTTACATGCTTAGTAAATTTACATTTTCTAATATTGTGTTTTGTTAAAACTTGTAATAGCAATAGCTCTATTTTGGTAGCAATTCCAACAAGGACCCCAGAGCACTTCAAAGTTGAGAGAAACTTAAAATGGATTCTGTGACAATTCATAATATTTGAGAGAAAATAAGCCCAATCCACCTCCCAGATCACAACAAATTCTCTGCACTCATGCCAAAATCACCCATGTCTGGGAGTGCTCTAGGCAGAGAGCCATTCCTGCCACAGGAAGTCGTAGCCCAAGGAAGATCTACTGGAGCCACGCACAGAGAGATAGGACTGGGTCATATGCTCATAGACTCCAGAGGGCTGAACAAAGTTGCCTAGGAAGTTTGCCTCATGGCAGTCCCCTTTCAGTCAAGCTCTCAGCTCTTGCCTTCATCATCCCCCACAGAAATACCACTGCTATCACACTGTATAGTTATTCTTTGCAAAGTACCTTGCATCAATGTGCTTTCCTGTAAAGATTTTAAACAGTAAAAAGAATAATAACTGACATTTATATAATGCCTCAAAGTTTGAAAAGTACTGCAAAGGAGAGAGGCTATCACATTCAAGCCATCTGCAAACCCTATGAGGCAAGTGCTACAGGTATAATTATCCCCAATTTACAGATGAGGGAACTGAGGCTCAGGTAAGTTGTTAGGGATTTTTGTTTTGTTTTTTGTATTTTTCCCAATGGACTAGATGTCAATCAGACAAGCAGGCCTAACTAAATTCAGAGACGGTTGTCTCTGGGTCACTCTTTAACTATAGCAACTCAGAAAGACCTATTTCTTTTGTTTTCTTTCCCCTATCACTAACCAATGCAGGTTAACCTTTTCTTCAACATATAGCCTAGGAAAGTTGCCTAGAGCACTGAGAGATTTGTGATTTGTCCAGGGTTACATAGCCAATATATGTCAGAAATAGGATTTGAAATCAGATCTTCTTGATTTCATGACTCTATTCACCATGTGTAGTGCCAATGCAATATTTACAGCTCCCACAATCATGATAAAGACCATGACTATAAATATTTCATGACATTTGATCACAAAATATACTAGATTCTCTAGGTAGAGGACAGAACCGAAGCATTTATTTAAACACCAGGAAACTGAATCCCAAAACCAGTAAGCTGATTCCATCCTAGTACCAAAGATATTCAGAAGCCATAATAATGCTGAGAGCCACAGCATTCTTCAGGCTTCCCACAAACTAATATAAGATCAATATTTACTCACAAACCTCTCTGTCTCCTTGCCTGAGTGTCCTCTCTTCCCCACTGTCTGGCTATCTCTGACCAGCTTCCTGTGGGCTCTGCTTCCCTTCAGCAACTTCCCTCCATCACAGGCTCCATGTGATTACATTCAGCTTATTAGGGGGCAGAGTTTATTTTCAAAGCAGGGGAGGTCTTCAAACTCCCCCCTAAGTCTATTAAGGGGCAGGGACAATCTTCAAATTCCCATTATCATTACACTGTGTCACACTGTCTCTCAAGGATACTTACATTATGCGTGGTATTATAGAAAGTGTGTTGTATTTGGAGTAAGAGAACCTGAGTTCAAGTCCTTGCACCATTGCTTACTAGCTAGGTAATGTTTGACAGGTCACCTAACCTCTCTGGGTCTCAGTTTCCCCATCTGTAAAATGTGGGTGTTAGGATTAGATGGTTCCCCTTCCAGGTCCATTATGAATTCTGAATGCTAACGAAATCTCAGATCCAGTCTTTGGGGCACCTGGCACCGTGTTTTTTACATAGAAGGCACTTAATCAATATCTGTTAAATTGAATTGAATATAATTATTGAATTTAATTGAATTGACCAAGTTATAGAGAACTTGTGATTTGTATTGGTAAAGAGAGCATCCAGACAGAGGATATCACAAAGCCTAGAAGTAGGGAAGTAACAACAACTGGAACAAGCCAACATGAATGGCACTCCTTACTGACTATGTGATGAGAATAGCTCACTTTATATCTTTAAGCTTCCAAATGGGATTAATGATACTTACAACAATGACCTCACTAGGCTATTGTGAGAAAGTGCTTTTTTTGTAAGCCTAAAAGTATCATGCAAATGTGAGCTATTCATATTTTTGTTCATTCAGTTCAATGGCTTAGTCTTGTCCTTGGCACCAGAGCTACAGAATATATTCCCAGGTAGGGAAAAGGGGGAAAAAGCAGTTTAATAAAGAAAGAAAAAAACCCTCTGAAGCCTTCCTCACACATCTGTGGGGCAGACAGAGAGCAGAGATTCTGCACATAGGATGCTATGGACAGACGGGTGTATTCATGTCAAGAATATATGAGTTTCAGGGCAGCTGGGTGGCACAGTGAATAGAGCATCTGGAGTCAGGAGGACCTGAATTCAAATCCGGCCTCAGACACTTAACACTTACTAGCAGTGTGACCTTGGGCAAGTCACTTAACCTCAATTGCCCCCCCAAAAAGGCAAAAAAGCAAATAAAAGAAAACATGAGTTTGAACCCTGTCTCAGATGTTTACTAGCTGTGTGACTCTGTGCAAGTCATTTAACCTCTGTTTGCTTCAGTTTCCTCAACTATGAAAATGGGTACAACAATAGTATCTGCCTTGCAGAGTTATTGTGTTGTTGAATCAAATAAGAGGACATATTAAATGTTCTGCAAAACTTAAGGTGCTATGTAAATGCTAGCTATCCTGGGGAAACAGAGGCTAAAGAAAATGAAAAGGATGTGTACCAAGTCACAATAATGAAATTCCTCACCTATTTTTATTTGATAATGAACTACAACTGTCTTTTCTTTCATTTTAAATCTAATTTTCTCTCATATATCAATTAAAAGAACCAGAATAAAGCCTCCAGGACTATAGGCAGATGTGTTTGATGGTTTGTGATTCCTGTGGTGAAGGGAGGGCTTACACTGGATTCACTGAGAAATTAAAGTAGCAGTGGGGAAACCAACGTACCCATTAATAAAATTATTTGGAAGGTACCACATGGCTTCTTAATATCTTGTCATGATTTTAAGTTGGTGTTCTTACTAAAACTGAGAATTTCTCCACCAGGAAAATTATCTTTAGTGACTGTACCATTAGAGACCTACTTCTAGAAGAAACTTTTTAAAATTAATTTTACACTCCATTTGCAAAAGGTAATGATCTCTCCATCAAGCACAGGCTTAATACCAAGTGAAGTATTGAAAATGGTGATCAATCAACAAGCAATTATCAATATCAACACAGTGTGCCAGGCATTGTGTTAGGTGAAGTGTATAACTCAAAGAATTTATACTCCAGTGAGAGGAGACAATATATACAGGTAGATAAAAATGCCTCGATTTGAGAGGAAAGATGCTAGAATCTAGGGAGATCAGGAAAAGTTTTGTGTAAAAAGTGGCATTTTAGTTGAGCCTTGAAGAAGACAGGACTGAATAAGAAGTGGTGAGGAGGGAATATGTTCTAGGTACAGGGGATAGCCAAGGCAAAGATATATAATTGAAGGATTGTGTAGAAGGAATGCTAAGAAGGCCAGGTTGGCTGGACCACTATATGTGTGAAAGGTAGGTATATATAGAACAGTAGGTTGGGTCCAGTTATAAAGAGCTTAAAATACCAAACAAACTTGCATTTGATCTTTGGAGTAATAGGGAGCCATTTAATAAGCTTTTTGAGTTAGGGACACATTTCCTTGGTGCCCTGCATTATTTAAAACCAAAATCATAGCCTGCTTTATCCTTCCTTATGAAGGTGACTCTGGGTTCTTTTGGGCTATGCTATTAGAGCACAAGTTTTCACAGATCCTACCAAACTACAAGGGCTTGAAGCATCATCCAAGAAACTGATTAGTGTGACTGTCTCCAGAGGACCAGTCTATATAAGTTCATAGAGGTTTGACAGCAGGTTTTTTACAGGATGATAAGTTTTTTCAACCACAGTATCCTTGCAGACCTTCTCACAAGCCTAGAATCTCAGGTTTAGAGCTGGAAATGATCTGAGAGGTCATCTAAACCCCTCACTTTACTGATTTAGAAATGGGGAAGCTGAGTTACAGAGGGATATCAATAAGCACCAGTGGAGGGAGTACCCACACTGACAAATTAACTCCTTGAACTTTTGAAGTATTGCAAACTACACAGTACAAAATCCAAGGAATTTGATCTTCATATTATTGAGTTTCCACAAATACTTGGGATTGCCCACAGAGCTAAATGGCCAGAAGCCAACTGAGAAATCTAAAATTACTACAAAGACCAAACAATTGGTTAATGCTGGGAAAATTTTAGAACATTTGAATACCTGCAATTCATACTCATCTTCTTGGTATGTACCAAAGGCAAACCACATAGATGAGGAGAATTTTGCTGAAATGTTATCTGGTATTAACTTTTATTGGTTACCAACCAACACAGAAACACTATTAGGAACTAGTCCGGAAAAGCAACTCCCCTTGCTAAACTTCTATGCAAATTAATCCTGACTAATTAGTATTACTCACAGTCCCAGTTACCTGCAGCAAGGACTGAATGGATGGTTTCAGTAATTTTTTCCTAGAAACCAGGGCAGGAGTGAGAGGTGAGTGAGGAGAGAGCCCATTAACCTTGCCCAGACAACCCAATTATCTGTCAGATCATATCACAAGCTACCTTCTGTCCATAACTAGCTCATTAGCCACAAAGGTATTACAATATGGAATGCTCTTCTCTACAGGATGTGGTCTGGTGACTCTAGCCATGCAGTGAAAGTGATGAGTCCATCTGGCTTCCATTCATGGCTGTGTCATAGAGTTCATGACCATGGGCAAATCACTTAGCTTTCCATTCCTTAATTTCACTCTCCACCAAATAAAGGTATTAGCAGCCTGTCACCAGGATGCCAGGCTGACTCTTAGGTCAGATCCTCTCTTCCCTTTCTCATACCAAAGATCTAAGTCATTCTACCACTTCCCTTTACTCTCAAGTTACATCCTTCCTGCCAGACACTGCCATCCCAACATTCTCCCATTCCCAGGCCTGCTTAAATCCTCCAGCCAAGGTTACATCTTTCTGTCAGACAGGGGACAATCTATTCAATGCTACAAAAAGGACTTCTGCCCTCCCTTGTCTGGGCATGCTTTCTTTAGACACAGTGAGACACAATAGCTGTGAAAGAAATGATACTGCGGGTCCACCAACGACATCTGTTTCTAAAACATTATTGAGACAACATATACTCCTTATGCAGGAAGGATAAAATCATGCTTATTTAATGATGCCTGAAAACTGCTTTTGGCCCCTAGGGAAAGGATGTCATAAAAAAAATATAGTATTGTTATTAAATCTTAAATCATAAGCAGAATGACCATCTGTCTGAAATAGTATAGAAGAGATTCCTATTCAGGTACCATATGTGTTGAGCTAGATAACTTCTGTGGTCACTTCCAAGTCTGCAATTCCATGGGCTTGGGTTCAGATTCTTGATCAGCTATGCAGTAACTATGTGACTGTGTGATAGCACCTCTCTGGGGCTGTTTCCTCATCTGCTAACTGAAGAAGCTATATTAGATGGCTTCTGAGGCTCCTCTATCTCTAATTCCATAATATTAAGACTCTATAGCTTATAAAACATACCATGTATGACAGAATCTATATGGTGGGGGGAGATACATTCAAAGTTTATTTTAGGTTTTTATTTTTTTTAAAGCAGTTGGGGTTAAGTAACTTGCTCAAGGTTACACAGCCAGTCATTATTTATGTGTGGATGCTCATTTTCTGAAGCCGGATCCGATCTTGGGTCATCCCAACTCCGAGGTCAGCACTCTTACTCACTGCACCACCTAGCTGCCCCTATTTTAGGTTTTTAATGACTAAATCTAAAATCTTTTAAATCTTTTAAAGCAAAGAATAGTTGGGAGGTCTTTTTTAATGAGCGGATTCCAAGATGAACCCTTCAGAATACTCTGACATCATTCGATGAGAAAGCAGAGTGACACCATGTAAAAAGTACAAGATTTGGAATTAGAGGATCTGGATTTGAATGCTGGCACTAACACTGACTTCTTATGTGATCTTGGCTAACCACTTAATCCTTTTAGGCCTCGGTTTCATCATATACAAAATGAAGTTTAAACTAACTCACATCTCAAGTCTCTTGTAGCTTTAAGCATACCATTCAATGAAATTTTCCCTACAACATTTCTGGGAATAAGGCTAGTAGGACCATTTCCCTTTACAGATAAAAATTCAGAAACAGTCAATGTAACCACCAGATTTCTGGGATAGGCTGAGGCAGCAGCATTTGCTAAAATCCAGGGAGAATGTCTTGCTGCCTCATGAATCCCATCTCTTCCAGTTGCTTGTTGCTATAATTCTAGGAAATAATTGATTCAAAGTCAGTTAATGTTAGTGCAAAATGGAGACTAGACATGGAAAGCTGGATGATATCCATTAGGCAATCCTACTTTCTTTCCCCACATGTCAAAAGAAATGAGGAAGTAGTCCCCTTTGAGAAAGCAGTCCCCTTACCTATCCTGTTTATTTCTGGGCTCAATGGTGCACATAATTCAGTAATCCCCTCAAATTTTCCCCATCGGAAATGCAAATCAATGAAAGGCAATGGCATGTGAGTGGTACGGGAGGCTCAGCTGTCAGACCCTCTTAAGCCTTTTGCTCAGAGCACCTACCAAAGCAGAGGAGGGTTCTGGCTCCCTTGGTCTGGCAAGGTTACTGTCTTACTGATTTCGCAATGTTCCTCCTCAGGCACTAAACTTGCTTCTGGATGCTTTCCAGAACTGTGTCTCTGGAGACCAGCTAGCTGCCAGAGAAGAACAAGAATACTTATACATCCCCAGGAAGAGAAATGAGGAGACTTTCTTCGTACTTATTTATTTATTTGTTCATTTATTGCAGGAATTCAAGCAGTCCAGGGAGTGACCTTCAAGCTTTGGGGACCCATGAAGCCAACGGCTTGGCAGGAAAACATCCAATTCTCAGACAGCCTCCATTTCAGGGACACTCCCAGGTTTAACCCAGGACTTAAGAGTCCTTTTCCCTGACTGATTAAGCTCATCGGCTTCAACTAAGGAAGCTGTCTTACTGCCATTAGTTTAAAAGCAGAGGGACAATAAGAATTTTTTAGGAGCCGTCAGCCCATCAGGGAAAGTTGGACCTGATGAGTACGAATAATATGAGAGTCCTCCCCTTAGAGCCAAAAGGGCTGAGCCGCAGGGTTAACAGCATTGTGGGAGCATGCCTCATCAAGGCATTCCTACAGGGCATTTTGCACTCCTTCTTTCCCCTACACAGGATGTGGGTACTTTGGATTTCCTACAAAAAAGACATCGGCATCCTGAACACTAGAAACACATGCACTGTTTTCTTACCAAATGTCATTAACCATTTATGAGTTAATTGTTGATTGGGACTCCACTCATCTCAGCCCATTGTCCCTGCTTGACAGTTATAAATGACTCTTTCATCTATGGAGCAGATTTGGCTGCCATTCTGCTTGGTGGTAAACTAGCTCAATAGCAAATGGAAAACAGTGTGCTTGAGTGAATAGAGACAACCTCGAAGAGAGTAAGACCTGGGTTCACACATATTGGCTGTATGATCTTTAATCTGTCAGGGGCAGCTAGGTGGTATAGGGGATAGAGCACCAGTCCTGAAGTCAGGAAGACTCATCTTCCTGAATTCAGATCTGCCTTCACACACTTTCTAGCTGTGTGACCCTGAGCAAATCTCTCTACCCTGTCTGCCCCAGTTTCCTCAGCTATAAAATAATCTGGAGAAGAAAATGACAAGCTACTTTCAGTATCTTTGCCAATAGACCCCAAATGCGGTCATGAAGAGTTGGACATGACTGAAACTACTGAGCAACAACAACCCCTAGACAGTTCTCTAAGACTCTAAGTCACAGAGCAGGTGCAGATCTCCATTGGTAACAGGAGATTCCTCAGTCAGAGCTCCCCCCTCCAATGAAATCACAGGTCTCAACAACAACAACAACAACAATCACAAAAGTCATGTTGGGTGGGAAGCTATTTCCTTGAGAAAGGAAAGTCTAGACCTAGACTATATTGACCAGGCCTTATTTAATGCTGTGTCACTCCACATAGAGCATAGTGGTCTATACAGTTAATGCTTATTTTAAATGGCTCTGGTGCTGTCTAAAGGGTTGTGTGCTGGAAAGGGCACTGAATTCAATGTCAGAAGTTGTTTAGTTGTTTCAGCTGTGTCTGAGTTTTTGTGATTCTATTTGGGACTTTCTTGGCAAAGATACAGGTGTGGTTTGCCATTTTCTTCTCCAGCTCACTTTACAGATGAGGAAACTGAGGGAAACAGGGTTAAGTGACTTGCCCAGGGTCACACAGCTAGTAAATGTCTGAGATTTGAACTCAGGAAGATAAGTCTTCCCAACTCCAGGCCCAATATTCTGTCCACTTCACCACCTAACTGCCCTAGGTCTAGGTAAGGCTATAGCTATTTGTGATATGGTGAAAAAGACAAGAGCAACAGACTTGAAATCAGAAGACCTGGATCTGAGCCATGGCTTTCTTATTTTCTACTCATGCAACTATGGTGATGCCTCTTAACTTTCACTGTGTCTCACTTTCCTTATTTCTAAAATGAGTATAATGATATCCATGTAAATGTAAGCTGTTATCCTCCCACTCAGGTCTTTGATTGGAAAAGAAATCACATCCAATCAAGAGGGCAAGCAAAGAAGTTTGTTGGGGTTTTTCGGGAGGGTGGGGGTGGAGGGGTAGTGGTACAGCTTATAGGAGGAAATTCCAGGGGGCATCCAAGAGTTGCTAGTAACATGAATTTCATGTTCACATGGCCAACAAGTTGAGGATCAAGTCCTACCAAAGAGAATGGAGTCTCATCCCCTGTTGACAACTTCCCTTATCCCTACTCCCAGTGACTCACTACTCTTGAATTCA
Source organism: Gymnobelideus leadbeateri (assembly GCA_011680675.1). NCBI lineage: Eukaryota > Metazoa > Chordata > Mammalia > Diprotodontia > Petauridae > Gymnobelideus > Gymnobelideus leadbeateri. The sequence goes on from WOXC01010248.1 coordinate 183,148, forward strand.
TGACCTCACCAATGTGGTTATTCCCTCCACAGGTGTAGACTACAACCTAGCTACACAGGTGTGGACCACACCCCATCCCGATTTCTTAATCTGAGCAATTCTTCTCCATGCTCTTCTCACAATCCTCCAGAGAAGATGCACCCATCTTCCTGGATATCCTCTTCCAGCTCCTCCTGTAACATTTCAGTGGTACCACTGGAACTCTTCAGCTGTCCGTTTATCTTTCTTCTGCCATGAGATCAGTCCACCTCCTTTTCTGATTACACATTTCTTTGATCATAAGAACAAGCACTTCTATCTCTACAAGACAATACAAATCCAGTATATATATATATATATTTGTAAATATATATATATATATATATATATATATATATATATATATATATAAAGTTCAGTTTGATCACAGAACTAAGACCAGCTTTAAACAAACAACAACTACAAAACAAACAAAAACACCTACAAAGGAAACCAAGCATCATTTTTTTTTTGCCTTTTGGAGGGCAATTGGGGTTAAGTAACTTGCCCAAGGTCACATGGCTAGGTTTTTATTTGTGTGTGCATTAAGTGTCTGAGGCCAGATCCAAACTCAGGTCCTTCTGACTCCAGGACCAACACTCTACTCACTACTCCACCTAGCTGCCCCCAAACCAAGCATCATTTTGCTCTGAATTGGCTCCAAAAGTAAGACAGTCTCTGACTTCAAGGAGCTTACATTCCACAGTCAGGACACTAGGTAGATTTAAAATGTTCACAGATCATATACAAAATACACACAAAGTTATTTAGAAGGAGATTAAGGATGAATAACTTGGGGAATCAGGAAAGGACTCCTAGAAAAGTGGCACTTGCTATGGCTAACTCTTCTTTGTATTTGTTGTTCTAACTGTTTTGAAATAAGATGCCTCTCCCATGATTTTTTCATCACCTCTAAAATCACCACCATGCTGCTAACTCAAGTCTTCATTTCCCTCCAATTGGAGGGCTAAGCACCAAATGCCTCCCAATCCTTTCTTTTATAGAGGGCAGAACCTGGAGTTTCGGCTCACTCTGCTTTGAGTCTGCTGTTCTGTCTGGTTTAAAATTCATGGAACAAGATGCCCTCCCACTGTGTATCTGCTGGGGTACCTGGCCCTGCTCTTCTGCCTCTTTTTATGTGTTGTCTCCTCCTTTAGATCATAAGTTCCTTGAGGGCAGGAATTGTCTTTCTTTTTATTAATTGCATACTCAACAATTAACACAGTACTTGGCACACAGTCAACACTTAATAAATATTTCTTGGATTGGATTGGAAAAAGTTTTCTCTATTCCTGGCCCATAGTGACTTTGGAGACACAAGGTCTGTGAATTCCATCCATCTGCTTCTGACTTACTGTGCATAAGTACGTGTATATAAACTTTGAGTCAAAAACATTCTCAAGACAGAAAAGGCTCTGGTTCATTTGGGGAATTTTCTCACATTCTTGGCTCACAGTCCCCACCAAAGAAACTTGAGAACATATGTCAGCTAGCCTTGTGCTAGGTAATCATGCAGCATGTCTGCAGAGAAAAGTTTTATCAAAAGCAAGAAAGTGAAATATAAATAATGAAGAAAACCACCATTAGTCCTAATGATGTCTATGACTCCTAAATCACTTACAGCAGGACTCCTCTGGCAGAGGCCCCTTCCCCATAAAGAGTCTTGTCTTTGCTTCAGGGCTCCTTGACATAGTGAGTGCAGGGGGAGATGGTGGTGTTTTCTTTCACTTATTTTAACTTTCTGCCAGTCTTCATAGTCCACAATCTATCAGTCTCTCAAATAGACTAGTATTTCTATAAAATCTTCTAATTCTTTAGTGCCATATCTTTGGTACAAGGTAATACTTCCCCACCCTCTAGACTATGTCTTTCTTTTTTTCTCCAGATAGCTTCTGTTCTTTCATTTATCATTTCTCCAACCTTACTCTTCCCTTCCTTCTTGGCCCTCATTCAGTCATTCCTTCCTATTACCAGACTCACTTATCACCCTGAATGCTGCTTTGGGACAGACGTTTTCTTTTCTCTACTTAATCAAATTGGGAAAGGAAAAGGGAAAGGATCTAACACACCAGCTTGTGCTCTATGTAAGTTTAGTGTAAAGTGGTACAAATTTGCATTCTGTGTGTAAATGAGTACCAGACTTCATTGACCACAAATAATTTTATATCTAAAAGTGATGGGGGGTGGGGCTTAACATAGTATATACAAAACATGGAAGATATCTTTAAATCAGAATTTTCTTAGCCTGGGGTCTGTGGATGGACATCAAGAAATTTATTAACTTGGATGGAGTTCTGAAGAGGTCCAAAATTTTACCTGATTGCCAAAAGGGTGCAAAACAAAACAAAAGTTAAGAACCCTCATTTAAAGGCATAGCCTAGAATGAGCAAAGCCTCGAAAGTTCACAGATATAATCAAAAATGCTAGTCAGAAAAATTGGAAAAATAGCCATCAACTTCCCAGTCCCCTTTTCTTCTTGATGCTCTCTTCTCCCTAGGTTTTTGTGACACTGCTCTCTCCTGGTTCTCCTCCTACTTCATTGACCACTCTTTGCCTGCTCTCCATCTAGATTAGGGCTGAGAACCTGCAGCCTCAAGGCCACAGGTGACCCTTTAGGTCCTCAAGTTCTGTGAAGTTTGGATTCAGTCAAAGAGCCACACTTGAGGACTTAGAAGATTACATGTGATGTCGAGGCCACAGGTTCCCCACCCCTGATCTAGATCATGCCCACTAAACTTAGGTGTCTCCCAAGGCTCTGTCCTGAGCACTTTTATCTTCTCCCTCTACATCAGCAATGTCAAACCCAGAGAGCAAGGGAGATCACCAATCTGTCCATAAAGATTCCTACAGGTAGCATACTGACTTAGTTTTAAAATGCAATATCATCTGTATTTTATTGTATTTTTTACCTGTTTTGTTGAATATTTCCCAATTACAAATTAATCTGGCTCCTGGCCACACTCCGGACTGTTGTGGGATGGAGACTGGCCCTGTGGGTTTGACACATGAATGTTCTATAATACACCATTTTGCTGGGTGATCTCATCAACTCCCACAAATTCAATTAGTACCTCTATGCAGATGATCCTCAGATCTATTTATCAGTCCCTAACCTCTCTCCTAACACCAATTTTTCATTTCTAGTTTCCTTTTGGACATCTCAAACTGGATTCCTATAGAAATCTTAAACTTAAGTCTAAAATTGAACTCAATATCTTTCCCCCGAAATCTTCTTCCTAACTTTCCTATTAATTTCCTCCTGTTGAGGGGACCATCCTCCTCCAACTCACTCAGATTCAAATGAAACTTATCATCCTCACCTGCCATATTCAAGTTGCTTAGTCCTGTTAACTCTATCTTCTGTCCTCTGACCCTTGACACCACCTTGGTGCAGGCTCTGATCACCTCCTTCTTAAGCTACTTATATAGTCATCTGGTTGCTTTCCTTTCCTTATATCTCTCTCCAGTCTCCACTCAGCTATCAAAGTGACCTTACAGTAGAGAACTGACCTTTTTATACCCCTGTTCAATAAACTCTAGTAGCTACCTATTTTTGTTATTGTCCAGTTATTTCAGTTGTGTTTTTATTTTTAAATTAAACAAATGCTTTATTAACTTCTCGTCTACATCATTCATTTCCACCAGATTTTGAGTTACAATTTTTCCCCATTTTTTCCCTACCCACCACCCCAGAATATCAGTCCCATAAGATATCCCCTTATCCAATCTGCTCTCTCCCATATCTTCTCCCATAGCCCCTTCGAATTTACCATTTGGGCAAGGTGAATCTCTGTGCCCCAATACCTGAATGTCTTATCTCCCAATTACATGCAAAATAGTATTAATAATAGTTTTTGTATACATTTGAAACATTTAATTTTAAGACTTCACATTTCAGATCCATTCCCTTCTTCCCTTGTCACCCACTCTCTCTGGGAAGATAAGCATCCAGTATGTGTTGTACATGTATAGCTATTCAAAACAATACCATAGTAGGTATATTGTTAAAGACTGCTTATATTTCCCTCCCACCCTGTCCAATCCCTACTTTGATCCTATCCCTCTTCAAAAGTGGGTACTTCCAACCTCCCCTCCCACCACAATGCCCTCCCCTCCATCATCCCCACTCTCATCCCCCTTATCCCTACTCTCCTGCACGGTGAGATATCCCATTTAGTATGTATGTCATTCTCTCCCTGAGCCAAATTCAATGAGAATATGGTTTTGCCTTTTTGCCTTCCTGTTCTTCCCCTCCCCTGCAACCACTTCCCTTTGCCTCTTCTACATGAGATAGTTTATCCTACCCTCTCTCCCCATCTCCTCTTGCCACATTCCTCTTTCACCTCTTAACTTCACCCCTTAAGTATCTTCCCTTCCCACCAAATTGTACCTGTGCCCTCTATCCATGGATACATGTAAACATATATACACACATTCACATATGTATTCATATGCCCATATACCCTTCTTCAATTATTTTCATAATGAGAAAGGTTTCATCAGTCACAGTTATTGGTTTTCCATGTAGGAATGTAAATAGCTCAACTTTGGTAAGTTCCTTTTGATTTCTTTTCCCTGATTACCTTCTCAAGCATCTCTTGCTTCTTGTGTCTGAATGTCAAATTTTCTATTCAACTCTGGTTTTTTTCCTCAAGAATGCTTGAAAGTCCTCTATTCCACTGAATGACCATATTTTCCCCTGAAACAAAATACTCAGTTTTGCTGGATAGGTGATTCTTGGTTTTAATCTCAGCTCTTTTGCCCTCTGGAATATCATATTCCATGCCCTTCAGTCCCGCAGTGTAGAGGCTGCCAGGTCCTGTGCTATTCTGATTGTGTTTCCACAATAGTGAAATTGTTTCTTCCTGGCTGCTTGGAGTATTTTCTCCTTGAACTGGGAATTCTGGAACCTGGCTATAATATTCCTAGGAGTTTTCTTTTTGGGATCTTTTTCAGGAGGTGATCGGTGGATTCTTTCAACCTCTATTTCCCCCTCTGGGTCTAAAACATCAGGGCAATTTTCCTTGAGGATTTCTTGAAGGGTGATTTCTAGGTTCTTTCTTTGATCATGGCTTTCAGGTAGTCCAATAATTTTTAAATTGTCTCTCCTGGATCTATTTTCCAGGTCAGTGGTTTTCCCATGAGATATTTCACATTGCCTTCTATTCTTTCATTTGTTTGGATCTGCTTAACAGCATCTTGATTTCTCATAAAGTCATTAGCTTCCATTTGCTCCAGTCTAACTCTGAAGAAATGAATCTCCTCAGTGAACTTTTGAGATTCTTTTTCCATCTGGCAAATTCGGCTTTTTAAGGCATTCTTCTCCTCATTGCCCTTTTGGGTCTCCTTTGCCATTTGAGTTAGTCTATTTTTTAAGGTGTTATTTTCCTCAGCCAGGCTGTTGACTCTCATTTCATACTTTTCCTGCATCCTTCTCATTTCTCTTCCCAATTTTTCCTCCACTTCCCTTATTTGGTTTTTAAAATCCTTCTTAAGGTCCTCTATGGCCTGTAACCCGCTCATATTTTCATTTGGGGCTTTTGGTGCAGGATTTCTGACCTCACAGTCCTCCTCCTGTTCCATGCTTCAATCCTCTTTGCCCCCAAAATAGGAGTCTAATGTTGAATTTTCTGTTTATTTTGTTTCCTTTGCCTAGGCATGTTGCCACTCACTTGCTTGACTTTTGGGCTTGTTGCCACAGTAGGACTCTGCCACCAGACAGGGGAGCTTCTGTGCCAAATGTTGGTATCTTCACAACTTCCGGAGGTATTAGTTGGGTGGCCTCTGTGAAGCCTCCACACACTGTGGCAAGCTGGATATCCACCCCACAACCTCCACCCCAGACCACAATCCAGATCCAGGGAGGTTAAAGCAAGAGCGATTACCCCCCAAGACTGATCACTGGATCTCCCTACAGTTCGCAGGCCAGGAGCTGAAGCTACAACTGAAGCTGCAAAATGGAGTCTATGCCGAGTCTCCTCAGGCACTTCTCGCCTCCGGGGGAAGAAGCCGATGGGTTCCCCAAATACTGGTCCCAAAGTCCATAGGGCACTAACCTCTCACTTTGTCCTAGGTATATCTGTGTTGATAATTCTGGAATCGTCACAGCTGCTGGTGTTCTGGAGTCCCTCCAGCCCACTGCTGCCCAGTAGCCCTGGGGCTAAAACCAAGGCTCACAGGGGCCTGGGCTGGGCTCCCAGAGAACTGTGCTGGCTGCTCCCTGCAGGGCTTCCAGGCTGTCCTCAGTGGGAGGTTAGCTTCTCTGTGTCATTCTGTGGGTGCTGGAGCTCCAGAAGTTGTTCAGAGTTCACCTTTTACATGGTTTGGAAGTGGTGTGGGGGAGAGCTCCTTAGAAGTGCTGTTTCTACTCCACCATCTTGGCTCCACCCCCTATTTCAGTTTTGTTTTGACCATTAGGTGTTTTCTTTGCAAAGGTGTTAGAGTGGCTCACCATTTCCTTTTCTAGCTCATTTTTATCGATGAAGAAACTGAGGCAAACTAGGTTAAGAGACTTGCCCAAGGTCACATAGCTAATAAGTGTTTGAGGGGAGATTTGAAGGCAGGAAAATGAGTCTTCCTGTTTGGCACTGTATCCATTATACCCCTTACTTCCCTATTACCCTAAGATCAAATATAAAATACTCTGGTTTTTAGAGGTTTTCAAAACCTGTCCCTTTCCACACCTTTTAAAACCCTCCCTTCCTTACATACTTTATGATTCAGTGATGCTCACCTCCTGCTGTTCCTGTACCAAGATACACCATCTCTCAATTCTGTATTTTCACTGACCATCCCAGTGCCTGAAACTCTCTCCCTCCCCACCTCTGCCTCCTGACTTCCCTGGCTTCCTTCAAATATCATTTAAAACTCCACACCTCCTGCAGAAAGCCTTTTCCTGGTCTTCTCTAGTGCAGGTGTCTTCTCTATGATTCTCTTCAGTTTGTTCTGTTTATATCTTGTTTATACATGGCAGTTTGCATGTTATTCCCCCACACTAGGCTATGAGCTCCTCGAGGGCAGGGACTGTTTTCCCAGTGTTTAGGTACCTGGTACAAAAATAAGCACTGAAAAAATGCTTGTTAGGTTGGCTTGATATAGTCTGTATAGGATGACTGATAATGACTTCTGCATTTCTACGTCTTTCTGTGATTATGAATCCTGGGTCTTCTACATATTAACTCACTGGCCTTGAGTGAACCCCATCCCATATCTGGACCTCATTTTCCTCAGCTGTAAAATGAGGAATTGGGACAGATGGGCTCTGTGATCACTTCTAATTCATGATCTATGGTTCTGGGATCCTATAATCATCTGTGTCACAACTGACAATTTCAGAAATGAAACGCAGCTTTTCATAGTCAATTTAAATGTTCATCCTCTTGTGGCATTTCTGTTACTTGATTTCAGTCATTTTCACAAGTGAACTACTTCCACTAATAAACAGCCAAGAAGGTGCCAATGATTCATCCAAGAGTTTAAACAGCAGGTAAAATGCTAGTCAGTGAATCCCAAGACAAATGGGTTTTTCTGATTCAGAACAATCACCTTTACAATCCAAAGGAAGGTGCCAGCATGCAGCTGTGGTGCTTCCTAGGGCAGGAAAGTGAACTATATGAGCTCTTACTGTCCCTCCCAGTCTTCAGATTCTATGAACAAAGGGCTTCAGAGTTATGTGGCCCCACAAGCCAAGGCTGCTAGCAATTTCTAAGTCTTTCAGCTATTTTTTCCCAGGAGTTTCCTCCTCTCTGTGTTGTAAACTTCTATTTCAAACCAGCAGAAGGGAGGGGTGGGAAGTTGAGGGTGGGAAGTAGGAATGAGGTTGTTTTACCAGGAAAAAGTTGAGTACTTGAGGATAGAGCTTCTTGGGCAGTTTGCAGGGCTGGTATTTGATGTGGGTATGTGATGCTGTAGGACTAGAGTCACATTCTATATACCCATAGCTCCATTCAGCAGTTAAGCCATGACTCAGGCCAGGTGCACACTGAATACCTGGTTCAGGTTCAAGGAAACGGAGCCAGCTTTTAACTCATTTGAATTCCTAATCTTGGCAGAACTTGACAAATGTGTGGCTATAACAAAATCCTAAGCAGGTGAGTTTTGGTTGGATTCTGGTTTCATTATGTAATGATCTTTTTGACACATGTGATAATGAGTAATAATTACCTTCAATTGTGACTAAGAGAGATTATCATCCTATCTATAAAGAATTAAGCATTTCCCAACTATATGGCATTTTAAAAACCCTCAAGCCTTCCTGCTCCTCCCTCTGAGTCCCTTTTAAATTATTTTCAAATTTTTTTTCCATTTTCTTTAGTATTACTATGATCACTAATAAATACACATTTCAACATACAAGAAAAACAGGAAAGAAGATTGTATAAGAAAACTGAACTTTTGCTATATACAGTATGCATGTGTGTGAATATGTGTGTGCATTTATATACATATCCATATAGCATAAATGAGATTGTATAGGAAGACATAGGAGACACATAGGAAATCTCATTAATTAAATTAAATTAATCCCATTAATATGGAAAATAGTCCCCAATAGTTAATGAAAGCTTTTATTCCATATGAAATTTTCATGGATAAATTTTATGCTAGTTAAATAAAATGTTGTTGAAAATTTCATTCATTTCATTTCTTGAAAATATGCAGTTAATGAGATTTCCTATGTGTCCAGACTTTAGGGACACCCTGTATTTCTATATACATGTATGAATATGTAATACATATAAATAAATGTGTGTATGTATGTGTATGTTTAATTTAATAAGGTAGTAAGGAACCTGGGGGGAACTATCTGGAGCCAAATAGTACAATTAGATATCCCTGTGAGCCAAATTTTTATTGGCCAAAGAGTTTTTGCCAGTTGCTGTTAATATGATCCCCTGGAAGATGGGTGCTTTACTTTACTTTAGAGGAGAAGAAAAAGCAGTATGATTGGAATCTAAGTAATTAATGTAGACAGCCTGACTGATTCTGAGTTACATGCTGGGAGACGTAGGGGTCCAGAGTGTAAACAGGAGAAAAAACTACCCCTTAATTCCTAATCAAGATCGGACCCAAATACCCTTATAATCAACTAAAGGACACTCTCCTAGACTAGCCTATAAGGTCTTAACCAACAAGCTCCCAGACATGTATCTGACAGGGATTGAATCTCTGATGTTATTAGTATAAGGAATTTTAGAGGAAGAAACTCCCTTTATCAAGTCAGGTCAGCACTTGCTCCCAACTTAAGAGTATTAAAAAATTGACTAGACTACAGTACTATAAGGTTAAGAGACTTACCCAGGATCACAGAGCCAGTAGATGTCAGAGACCAAATGTAAACCCAGGCCTTCTTGGCTTTGAAGCCAATTTTTTTTCTATTCTATCATACCATCTGTCTCCTGAAAATACATATGATAACATAATTTATAGAACATAATTCACATATTCTATAAATCAAACAGCTCTAATTTATCTCCTCCCTCTCCCCTTTCCCTGCCTCAATTTTCCAATGACTTCAATGGAGAGACTGCTTAGATTAGCTAGGTGGTGCAGTGGATAGAGCACTAGCCCTACAGTCAGGAAAACCTGACCTCAGACACTTATTAGCTGTGTGACCCTGGGCAAGTCACTTAACCCCCATTTAGAGAGAGAGAGAGAGAGAGAGAGAGAGAGAGAGAGAGAGAGAGAGAGAGAAAGAGGTAGAAAGAAAGATATGCACATTCATATAGGGGGTTAGTCTTACTGGGGGATGGGGGTGGGATGGAGAATGGGATGGGGAAGGGATAATCAGAGCTCCCTACTCTCAAGAAGCCTACAATCTCATCAAGAAGGCAAGGCATGTACAAAGTCTGGATCTGCCACCCACAAACAGATGGATATGTTTCTTTCCCACCCAAATGAGGGGGAATTCACACACACACACACACACACACACACACACACACACACACACACGAAGAAAACTCTATGTCAGAACCATATCTGTCCACTATATAAAGATTAGCCAAAAGAGAAATCAGTGAGATTCATGACAGCTTGTATCCCTCCCTCCACCTGAATTCCACCTGTGTGGAATTCAGAGTTCATTCTTAAGTTACTGAGTTATGTGAAGATCTGAAAACCACAAAATTTATTCATAGAAATTCTCCCATATCAGTTCCCTGGCATCCTGTAGGTGTGGTGATTTACTGAATAAACCTCATACCAAACCCAACATCTCTCAACATCTCTGAACAGCTGCATGACCTTTTCACAACCACAAAGGTATACCCCCTGACTATCTCTTAAATGGTAATCCTTAAGAAATGAGATGAGTTACTGATGCCTATTGAGATGTACTTTATGATTTTCCCCCCTTGTAATAGTGTTAAAAAGTGAAGGATCTACTTGTTCTAGCAGTTTCAGTGACTGATCTATGAACTGTTGCTCCCAAATATGAGCAGGATGTTCAGGCAGAAAAATCCTTGCTCCACACAGACAAATACCACCAGCAGCAACAAAAAGACAGAAACACCGCTGTTCTTTATAGGATGATTATTGTTTCATGAGGAGGGAAGACAGTCTTTATGTATTCAAGTTTCTTATGCCCTGGAATCCAAGTGTTAACTAAAAACAGGAGAGGAGGAAGGGCAGGGCCTGGGAGGACAAAGGTCCAGTGACAACATTCTCTGTCAGAAGGGCATCTGTGTGGCTTAAGAATTGAAATCTTTCAGAGTAGAATTCAGCTCCCAAGACAATGAAGCAAATGAATGGGAGTAAGTGGCTTTAGCTCAGAGTATCCCTCATTCCTAAAATATTGGTCTGAGGTAGGACTTTTCAGCTGTCATGATTTAACCCAGAGCTATAATGGAGAATTTTTACACAGAGAATGAAGACTACAAATTACAATGGGGACAAACTGAACAAAAGGTTGCCCTCATTGAGAGGAAGACTAAGATAGCAGCCACAGTAGGGATACAAATTATGGAATATCAAGTCAACAAGCATTTAGGTGCCTGCCAGTATGAAGCTGGGGGGGCTAGGAGCTGGGATGGGGAGAGGGACAATGGTAATAGAGGAGGTCTCCCCACCAGTCTAACTGGGGAGCTCATTCTGCACTTTAAAGGAATCACCTTTTTCAGTCAGTCAACCCGAATTTATTAAATGACATCCTATGTGCTAAGTGCTAGAGATATAAAGAAAAGCAAAAAAAAACAAAACCCCCACCATTCCCTATTCTCAAGGTGATCACAGTCTAATGGGCAAGACAATTCATAAACAGCTATGCACAAAGAAGATATTTATGGGATAAATTGGAAGTAGTCTCAGAGGGAAGACATTAAGATTAAAAGAGAGTTTCTGGGAAAGGCTTGCAAAATAAATGTAACTTTGGGACTTTTGGTATAAAAGACTGGAAAAGTAGGAAGAGGCCAGGTTTTGAGGCCTTTAAAAGTGAAATGGAGGATTTTATATTTGATTCTGGAAGCAACAGGAAGCTACTGGAATTGTTTGAAGTAAATGTGGCAAGGGAGAGGACATTATTAGGTCAGATCTGGGCTTTAGGAAGATCAACACAGTGACTAAGTGGTGCAAGGATTAGAATACTGGGCCTGGAGTCAGGGAGACCTGAGTTCAAATCCAGTCTCAGACACTTACTAATTGTGTGACCTTAGGCAAGTGACTTTTTTGCCTCGGTTTCCCTATTTGTAAAATGGGGATGATAACACCCCACCTCTTTAGGGTTGTTGTGAAGATCAAATGAGATGGTGATTGTAAAGCAGTAAGCACTATATAAATGTTAGCTATTATTATTAACCATTAGCTGAGTAGGCAATGGAGTGGAACGGGGAGAGGCAGGCTAACAAAATAATCCAGACATGAAGTGATGGGCTTGTGCCAACATCAGTAGAATTGTTGTTGAACTGTTTTAGTTGTGTCTGACTCTTTGTGACCCCATTTGGGATTTCCTTGGCAAAGATACTGGAGTGGTTTGCCATTTTCTTCTCCAACTCATTTTTCATATGAGAAAAGTGAAGCAATCAGGGTTAAATGACCTGCCCAGGATCACACAGATAGTAAGTGACTGAGGCCAGATTTGAACTCAGGAAAATGAATCTTCCTGACTCCAGGCCCAGCAGCCTATCCACTGTACCACCTAGGTGCCCTTGTTAGTAGAGAGATGGGGACTTATAGGATAAATGTTAATGAAAGGTGAAGCAACAAGCCTTGACAATTGACGGGATATAGAATGACAGCTAGGTTGTGAGCCTGGGTGATGAGGAGGATGGTGGAACCCTTGGCAGTAATAGGAAGATTAGGAAAAGGTGGGGGTTTGAGAAAGAAGAGAATGAGCTCAGTTTTAGACAAGTTAAGATATCTACTAGATACCTAGGGTGAGAGGGTTAATTGGCATCTGTGGATGAACTGTCAAGAATTGAATAGTCACTATTGTTCTTCTGGCATCATAGGTGGTCACTGTATTGAACATAATTCTTATACTCTTCAAAGTTCTTGGTCTTTACAGTATTGTCATTGTATGAATTGTTAGGAATCTGATCATTTCATTTTTCAGCAGTTTATCAAAGTCTTTTCAATTGTTCCTTTTCACAATATTGCTGTTACAGTAGAAATGGTTCTGTTTTGCTTATTAGACACCTCACTAGTTCACATCTCTTTCTATGCCTCTTTAAAATAATCTATTTCCTCATTTCTTGCAATTCTATTACAATGCCATTCCCTCACATCCATATACTATACTCATTCCTTGGTTTACAGGCATCCCTCTAATTTCCAGCTTTTTGACTATCAGATCTATGGATAGGAGAAAATTTCAGGACCAAACAAGAAATGGAGAGGATCACAGGTTATAAAATTGACAATTTTCATTACAAAAAATTAAAAAGTTTTTGCATGAACAAATCTAATAAAACTAATATGGAAAGGGAAATAGTTAACTGGTGGAGTGTTGGGAGGAAATTACTATTTGTTTCTCTGATAAAGGTCACATTTCCAAGAAATATAAGCAAATGATCCATTGCTAAGAATAAAAGTCATTCTCCAACTAAGTGGTAGAAATATATAAACAGACAATTCCCAGTGGAAGAAACCCAAACTACCTATAGTTTCCTAGCCATGTGAAAAAAAAAAGCTCCAAATCACCACTAATTAATCTGACTCTCCCCTTCACACCATCTCCCCCTCCATTCTTGAGAATGCAGGGCTGATGAGTATAAAACATCCTTAGATTCATTTCAAGTCCCCACACTTTTCCAAAATTGTGTACAACAGAATTGAAAACAGCTAGCAAGCCACCCCAAATAGTGCTCTGGCCTTGTAACATATCTGGCAGAAGGTGTCTTCCTGCCTATTTGCTTTATGTGCATAAGAGAAGCTGCATATATGGTAAGGAGACATAGAACTCATTTGAACACAGCATACATTTGTGTCACTGACCCTGGGTCGGGACTCAAGATAATTGGGAAAGGGGGGGGAGGAGTTACCTAATAGAAACTTGTAAGTAACACCTGTCCTCTTACTGCATCCCCCACTCACAACACAAACCATTCTATCCAGTCCCATATACATAATTTCATGAGTTAAGAAAAAAATTGTGTGTGTTATATGTATACACACACATATACAAATATATGACTCTCTATGTGTGTGTATAAATAGGTATGTATACATTTTTAATTTCTGAAATGACTGGATATGATATGGAATACTTTATTACTTTGAGTTATTGTTCCAGCCATCTAAGTCATGTTTTGATTGTTGCCGTACTTCTACTATAACCCCATGACCACAGACACTTTCTAAGTAAGCCAATGTTAGATGTCACATTCCCTCAAAAGTCAGGGCATCAATTAGAATCATTCTTAATGGAGGGGACCCATTACCAGCTTATGCCACAAGCCTGGATATTCAAAAGAGCATGGGCCAGGGAGGATAGCATTCCTTCCATTCTTTGATTCTTCAAAAGATCTCAGATCTCCTTGATGTGGGTATCAGGATAGTAATACCTCTTCTACAGCTTTCATCTGCAAATAGTAACATTACCTGGCTCCCTTTCAGGGGTGAAGGAATTAGATGCTCAGAGTCATCATGTGATGCCTCGGTTGCCAGTGTTATCTCCATATTGCCAAGTGACAAGTCCATGTCTGATCTGATAAATGGGAAGAATGTTCGGCCTCCTTTTGCTGCTTAGTTCCCTGTGTCAGCCTTATGTTTCAATTAATTCAATCCAAAAAGCACTTATTAAACTCTTATGATGCACAGAGCACAGTGCTCAACACTGAAATGAGGAGAGCAGTAGAGACTGGACCTATTATTTCATTAATAGGGAGAACACTCAAATGAGAAAACTTCCTCTTCCACACTGCACCTTCCCTAAAAGTTAGAGTTTCCTAGAGCACTGAGGAGTTAAACACCTTACCTAGAGTGATACAGTCCAAAAGTGTCAGAGGCAACACTCAAATCCAGGTCTTATCCACTATACCTTAATGACTTAGAAAAAATATGGCCTCTAACCTAGTGGAATTCACATTCTAGCAGTATATTTCTGGTTTCCTTGTTAAGTATTTATAGGTAGGTACCATATATGAGAGGGAGAGAATTTATTCTTTCCTTACAACATACAATGCCTACACTGCTTTGTTTAAGTTCTTTCAATGTAATGTCTATGCAAACAGATCTAAGTCTAATGCTACAATGGATGTGTGATTCCTGCCAATGGGGTGTCCACCCTTCAAAGATGTAGACAGATCACAGCCTATCCCAGCCTGCCTCACTCTGTCCACACACTTCATCCCCCATAAATTTGACACAGGGTATTATCCTAATCTTCGGGATGTCTTCACTGAGTTTTCTTTACATAGGAAGAACAATAATGGTCAAATGGGTATTTCATCAATTATCACTTGCATTTGCCATGTAACCATCCCATCTTGCTTTTGATCATGCATTTTTTAAAACATACCTTTCAACATTCCTCCTTTGTATTTCCTTGTTTTAATATTTGGCATCCCATTCACATTCACCATGTTCCTTTCCATTGCTCTTTGGGTGAGCATCAACTTCAGTTCTACAGAGACCATAGTGTTATATGACTCATGGACTTACATTATCATAGAAGAATATTAGCATTTAAAAGATGGCCTTTTGTTTCAGGAAGAAGCTTAATATCACTTTATTTTTTTTTTGCTTTTTTGGTGAGCAATTGGGGTTAAGAGACTTGCCCAAAGTCACATGACTAGTGAGTGTGTCAAGTGTCTGAGGCTGAATTTGAACTCAGGTCCTCCTGACTCCAGGGCCGGTGCTCTATTCACTGCACCACCTAGCCACTCCTTAATATCACTTTAAAAAACTGTAATTTCCCAAAAGTAATCTATAGCTCATGTCCTTTTCTGTTCAATTCTGAGCCCAGACTATTATTAATTCTCAGGACCTAAGGTAAATCTATATACTCATAAATGAACATGATAAATTGTCACTCCTAGTGCATATCACAGTCTGAACAAAAGGCACTTTTGAAATGTTTGATTTTTTTCCATGTGGATAGTTAGGTAAAATTCTTAAGAACAATTTTGAATTTCATTTACAGGCAGGTATCTGCAATGCTTTGGAGGTAGATACAATCATCACAACATTATCCATAAACAGAACCATGTGGCAGGCTTCATCATATACAGGGAATACTTATTCAATTTGAACTCTCCTCTGAATCTCTTGAATGACAGTGGAAATAACCTCTGGCAAGTATACAGTTCCATGTTCTGTACCTTGCTGGATATCAATGATCATGGGGTCATCAACCAATATGACATTTTGCATCTTTTGAGAAATCTTGTATGATTTTGGCATGTGAATGGGACACATCTTGTTGGAAGAGTGCCTTTAAGATGGCTTGGTTTTATTTGCTTTATTGAATCAAATGCTTTTTATAGTTAAAAACAAAACAAAAAGCCTACTGGGATCTTGTATTCCCAATACCTTACAGTTAATTATAAAATCGTGATGGTGAAAATGTGGTCTCCTTGGGGTGGCTAGGTGGCACAGTGAATAGAGCACCAGCCCTGGAGTCAGGAGGACCTGAGTTCAAATCTGGCCTCAGACACTTGACACACTTACTAGCCATGTGACTTTGGGCAAGTCACTTAACCCCAATTGCCCTCCAAAAAAAAAAAAAGCAAAAAAAAATGTGGTCTTCTATCGAATATCTCTTTGAGATGTCTATCTATCTTTTTTAATACCCTCATCAAAGATTCCCTTAGTGCAAGGGTACATAATTTTCAAAAACATTTTACATAGATGAGAAAGCAGGGATATGGGTGGGTGGTTATTAATTTTTGGTTGATTTCCCCCACTGTTTTTAGAAATAATGAGGTATGAGATTTTTCCCCATAAACTTCATATTTTTTTCATTTTCATCTTTTTTCATTCTTTTCATTTACCTTGAGAATGAATTCCCCCATGCCTTCAAAATTGTGTTTGCTCCAGCTCACTCCTCTTCTGCCTTTACTTGTTCTAGTCTAGCTGTTCCTCCCATCTTTGTTTACCTTAGCAACATTTCTACATCTTTTAGAAGCACATCTAGGACTTTGTTGTTAGTACACAAAAGTCTAGTGTTTTTGTTAGTAAAATAATTTATCATAAAAATCATCAGATCTTTTCCATCATCAGCTTTCTTTCTGGTCTCATCTTTAAATTATCACAGATTCAATAAATTAGCAAGCACTTATTAAGGACTTACTATGTGCCAAGTACTCCAGTGCCAAGGTGGGCACTGGAAGTACAAAGACTGTCCTGAAACAGTCTCTGCCTTTAAGAAGCTCCCATTTAATAGAGGAAGACATCATGCACATTTAAAAGTACATGCAAAATATAAACAAGGTAATTCTGGGCAGGAAATGGGTGTATAGGGAGGCAGGAAGTCTGGGTTTAGGGGTGGGATGGTATATGGTAATATATCATTACCTCACACTTGGAACACTTAATAGCCTGATGGTTGATCTCTCTACCCAAATCTCTCCCCTACTCCATTCAAATGTCAAAGGGAGAGTGACACAGAAGTTAAATGATTTGCCCAGTATCACGATGACAGTATTAGAGGCAGTAGGTGACATAATGGACAGAGAATTGGATCTGGACTCCGGAAGACCTGAGTTCAAATTTGGTCCCAGACACTTACTAGCTGTGTGACCCTAGGCAAGTCACTTAATTTCTATCTAACTTAATTTGTTGTTGTGAAAATAAAATGAGATAATACTTGTGAAGCTCTTTGAAAACTATTTAAATGCTTGTTGTTGCTGCTGTGGTTGTTATTGTTGTTATTATTATGTATCAAAGGTGGGACTTGAATCCAGGTCGTATTGATGCCAAGTCCAACATTTCAATCCACCATGCCAGGCTGCTTCTTTAAATACTATGAACATTTGAAAAGCATTGTAAGTATCTTTCCCTCCTGGATCACTGCCCTGTTGTGGCACAGGGGCTTGAGTAGCTCAATGAAACTATGAGCTATGCCAAGCAGAGTTATCCAAGAAGGACAGGTCATAGTGGAAAGAGTTCTGACAAAAGGTGATCCACTGGAGAAGGAAAGGGCAAGTCATTCCAGTATTTTCACCAAAAAAACCAAAAAAAAAAAAAAACCAAAACCCCCAAAAACATGGAAAGTACTAAAATGATATAAAAGAGATGATATCCAAAGATAAGCCCCTCAAGTCAGAAGGTGTTCAGCACATTACTGGGAAAGAGCAGAGCACAGCTATAAGTGACTCCAGAAATAATGAAACAGGTGGGCCATAGCTGAAAAGAAGCTACACTGAAGGTGTGTCTGGTGATGAAAGGAAACTCTGATGCTATTAAGATCAATATTGCATAGGAATCTGGAATGTAAGATCAATGAACCAAGGTAATCTGGGTGTGGTCAAACAGGAAATGGAAAGATTAAACATTGATATCTTGGGTGTCAGCGAAGTGAAAGGGACAGGAATGGGTGAATTTAATTCAGGTGATCATTATATATACTATTTTGGCAAGAATCCCTTAGAAGAAATTGAGTAGTCCTTATAGCTAATAAGAGCATGAGAAAAGCAGCATGGGGGGTATAATCTCAAAAATGACAGAATGATATCTGTCTGAACCCAAGGCAAGCCACTTAATGCCATAGTGACACAAATCTATGCTCCAACCACCAATGCCAAAGAATCCAAAATTGATCAATTCTATGAAGACCTACATTTTCTAGAAATAACACCAAAAAAA
Source organism: Gymnobelideus leadbeateri (assembly GCA_011680675.1). NCBI lineage: Eukaryota > Metazoa > Chordata > Mammalia > Diprotodontia > Petauridae > Gymnobelideus > Gymnobelideus leadbeateri. The sequence continues at coordinate 201,409 of WOXC01010248.1, forward strand.
GATGTCACACTCATCATAGGGGATTGGAATGCTAAAGTAGGAACTCAAAAGATGATTGGATTAACAGGCAGATTTGGCCTTAGAACACAAAATGAAGCAAGGAAGAGACTAATAGAGTTTTGTTAAGATAACTCACTGATCATAGTAAACATTCTTTTTCAACAACCGAAAAGACAGCTCTACATACAGACATCACTGGATGGACAATATCAAAATCAAGTTGATTATACGCTTTGCAGTCAAAGGTAGAGAATCTCTATACAGTTAGTCAAAACAAGACCTGGAGCTGACTGTGGCTCAGAACATGAACTTAATGCAAAATTAAACTGAAGAAAGTAGGGAAAACCATTAGACCATATAGGTATTACTTAAATAATATCCCTTATAAATATGAAGTGGAAGTGATGAATAAATATAAGGGATTAGATCTGGTAGATAGAGCACCTGAAGAACTATGTATAGACAGAGGTTCACAATATTGTACAGGAGGCAACAATAAAAAACATTCCAAAGAAAAAAAATAGCAAGAAAGCAAAATGGTTATCTGATAAGGCTTTACATAGAGCTGAAGAAAGAAGGAAAGGGAAAAGAGAAAGGGAAAGATACACCCAACTAAATACATCATTTTGCTTTTAAGGGAATAAAGAAAAAGGAATTTTTAAGAAGGGAACACAATAGGAGAAATGAGGAAGAAAGGGAAGCAGCTTACTATTTCTCACAATTGGGATTCATGAGAAAAGAATATATTAAAATGGTGGGAGGGAATAGGCAACTCATGAACCAAACTTGTAGAGGATAGGGAAAACATGTGGTGGCAAAGAGTGGGAAGTGGAGAGTTTTAGAGGAAGTGAATAGACACAAGCAAAACAAACTTTATCTGTAGAAGATAGACCATAAAGAGAGAAATTAAAAGGAGAGAAAGTTGAAGAACCAGTGTTAAGGATTTGAACTAAGAAAGAAGAAACAATGGAGGGGGATTAGACTATTTTAATTTCAGACTATTCTTGTAAATCTCTTCCCCCCCCACTTCTTTCATCACCTTCTCCTTTATTAAGAGGGGGTTAGGTAGAAATGAAGGAAATAACTCAAAAGAATATGATGGAGAAAAAATACAATTAATAATCAATTATATTTGTAAATGTGAATGAGATAAATTTAGCCATCAAACAAAAGAGATAAAGAATTGATCAGAAAGCAGGATTTAATAATGGGATGTCTAAAAAGAAAGAAAAAAAAACACTTGAAACAAAGATTCACACATAGTTAACAATGACTTATTGAAATAAATTATTCCACAGACATAGATGGTGACATAGTGGATAGAGTTCAGTGGGCCTGGACTCAAGAGGACCTGAGTTCAAATTTGACCTTAGACATTTACTAGCTGTGTAACCTAGGCAAATCATTTAACTTCTGCTTACCTCAGTTTCCTCAATTACCTCATAGAGTTGTTGTGAGGATCAAATGAGATGCTATTTGTAAAGCACTTAGCATAGTGCCTGGCACATAGTCATGCTAGGTAAATGCTTATTCCTTCCTATTACTTTCCCTCCCAAAGTAATTTTTTTTTTAAAGCATGAGTGGCAATTATGATCTAAGACAGAGAAGCAATAAAAACAGACATGGGAAAATGACATAAAAGGAAAAAATATATTATGCTAAAAGGCACTATAAATAATAAAATAATAATAATACAAAAGGTTCATGTAACAAATAGCATGGCACCTACTTACTTAAAGGAAACCTAATTGAATTGCAGAGACAAATATACAACAAAGCTAAATTTGGGAGCTTGATGTGCCCTTTTCAAATCAAACAAAAAGATAAACAAAAAGGAAATTAAGGGTTGAAACAGAAGTTTAGAAAAGTAAGACGTGATACTTCTCTAGTGATTACTAAATGGAATAAAAAAGAGTATACATATTTTTAGTTGTACATGGCATGACATCTTTACAAAAATTGACCATGTGCTAAGATGTAAACTCAAGCAAGAGCAAAAAAGTATACATATTAAACACATCCTTTACTAGTCACATCACAATAAAAATAATCAATACAGTGCATCTGAAAAAATGATTCAAATTTAAATGGAGACTAAATAATAAAATCCAAAGGAAAATGTGGGCCAAAGGATAAATCAAGAATACATAATGCCATGGAAGAGAATCACAGTATACCAAAACTTTTGGGATTCAACCAAAGCAATTATTCAAGGAAAATTTATTCCTTATAACTCTCATCAACAAAACAGTAAAAGAACAGATCAATGCATTGAGCATACGATTAAAAAATAGAAAAGCAACAAACAAAAAACCCCAAGGAGGCACAAAATAAGACATTATGAAGACTCAAAGAAATGAAATTGTAAACAGGCAAAAAAAAAAATCCCCACTGACTTGATAAATGAAGGTGTTTTAGTGGGAGGAGGATAAAAAAGTAAACAGTATTGGCCAAATTTGATTATTTAAAAGAGAGGAAAACAAATTTCCAAAATCAAAACTGAAAAAAATCACAAATGAAGAAGAAATAAAGGAAAGTATTAAAAAATATTTTGTCCAACTGTAAACCACCAAATTTTAAACTTAAATGAAGCAGATAAATGTTTACTAAAAATAGCTAACTCAATAGTACAAGAAATAGAGAGTTTCAATTATGTAAACTCAGAAAAAAATAGAACAAGTCATAAAGGAACTCTAAAGGTGGTGGGAGAACATAACCAGATGGATTTACAAATGAATTCTATCAAATATTCAAAGAATAATTAACTCTAAAATTACATAAGTTATTTTAAAAAATAAGGAAAGGCAACCTACCAAACACCTGAGACAGATATGGTCCAGATACCTAAGCTAGACAGAAAGCAAAAAAAAAATTATTAACCAGTATCTTTAGTAAATATCCATGTAAATATTGACTAAAATATGAAAAAAATTATTGCAATATATTAAAAATATCATACACTATGACCAGGTCAGATTTATTCCAAGAATGCAGAGATAGTTCAATATTTGGAAAGTTATAATCACAATAAACCATACTAATTATAAAATAATATAATCACATTTTCCCCTATAAAAAATAAAGCTTTTTGACAAAATACATTTATATTAAAAGACAGAGGAATAAATGAATGTTTCCTTAATAAAGTAAATAGTTAAGTTATTTAAATATTCAATAGCATATGTTGATAACCATCTGAGAAGGCGTCTCTTTATGTGGAGAGGTTAGGGAGCTGGTTTTCAGGAGTCACTGATGATATGAAAAGTGCCTGGGGGAGAGATTGTGGCCAACTCAGGATGCAGTGAAAGGGAAGTCCTTTGATTAACTAAGGAACCACTCCAAGGGCCTTAGAAAGCTTCTAATATCTCTCTTGCCTCAGTCACTTTAGCGTCTTCTCCCTGTCAAGGCCATCTGGCCCCAAGAAGGTCTTGGCTGCTGTTTGTTCTTTTCCATTTTAGGTAAAGGAAGCTAAGATGAAGGTCAGGAGTGTGAGCCACAGGATTCTGGGATGCAGAGCCCAGGCAGGGTTTTGCAGCCTGCCCAAGATCAATGCCTGGAGGAGTAAGGATCAGACTAGTAGAAACCAGTCTTTTTGGACCCTGACCAGTGGAAACTGAGACAAGGATTTATCTGGCAGTCATGCTCTATCTGGACTTGAAATTGGTGGGACCAATTCAATGTAGGAACTAAGCTAAATTTTGAGCCTACTCCTCCCAGAGACTGAGGGGGTGTAGGGAGTGTATGCCCCCAAGGCATTGGGAGGAAATGTCTTGTTGTTCTTGCTGTGAGCTCCTGGAGAGGAGGTTCTTTTTTTTTTTTTTTTTGGCCTTTCTTTGTATCCCCCAGGGTTGAGCATGGTGCCTTACACATAGTAAACAATGTTTATTGACTGAGTAACTGATTTACTATATATCTGAAGTAAATATCACTTTGTAAATGCTAATTAAGTGGTAAAATGGAACTGAGGCATATGACAGCTTGCCCCTAATCATGGGGGAGGAATACAAACACAACTAAATTGTGGAGCTCAGATAGTGGTGTGCTGGGAAGGTTTAACAACCACCTCTGGGTAAAAAAAAAAATGTGTGCTAGACACTTTGGAGTTTAATCTGCATTATTACCTTTTTCTCCATCACTTTATCAAGTTTAGACAATCAACAAAACAATAAATCAAACACTGATTTGTCACTTTTGCTCATTTTTGAGGCATAAATGCTCACACTGAAAATTTAGCCTCTAAAATCCAGCTCTAGCACAACCTCAAACTCAAGCCAAAGATAGTATAGAAGAGATGCCTCCCAAAATGCCTCAGTGTGCCCAGAACCCTGAGACCCAGATACAAGTTCTCTAGTCCTGTGAGATTAAGGGCAGGAGGTACTCACTGGATAGAAATAAAGGAAGACAGATGACTGAAGAGATTTTATTTGCTTTTGGTGAGATTATGCTAATATAATAAATAATACTGAAATTATAGATAAAATTCCCTACTGATCAAACTATCAAAGGGTTATTTTATAGAACTAGACAAAATAGAAACAAAATTCACCTGGAGGAACAAAAGGTCAAGAATCTCAGGGGAAATAATAAAATCCTGCCTGTATTTCTAGCCTCTTCCTCCTCTGCCTCCTTTCTGGAACTCAGATTCCCATTCCTAGCCTTTTACTGATTAGCTTTTGCCTTATTTGGTTTTGTTCTGGGGTCTAGCACACTACTTTCTGGTTACTTCCATGTCATGGCCACCATGGGCATAATCCTTCCCCTCCCCCCCCCACACACCATTTATATGTATTGTCTTCTTTTGGAACATAAATTCCTTGACTGTAAGGACAGTTTTATTTGCTTGTATGTTTTGGGGGCATTTAGCATAGTGCTTAGAATACAATAAGTACTTTATAAATCTTTTTTCCCTCTCCCTTCACTAGACTAAGCTTTATCTTTTCAGTTTCTTTAGTTGCAAAGTATGGGTAAAAATAACTGTCTTGTCTACCTTAGAGATTTGTTGTGAAAATAAAAAATCTAAGCAGATCCTCCACTAAAGCCATTCTAGTCAGAGTAGACCCTCTACCAGTTCTTCTTAAACTGTGGGTTGTGACCCATAGTGGGTTGCCAAAATTTGGCAACAGTAAAAGTTTTCTGAACTCTCAATGACCAAAAATTATTTCAAAATCAAACACATAATGAATCTGAAGTGTTTCTGACAGTGCTTGCCTGTGTTGCATGGCAGCTTCACTGCAGTCTTGGTTCTGAACACAAAGCATGTGCACTTTGCACTGGGCATGTGCTCAGGCCACACAACACCCCCTAATTCTGCCAAAATGTGAAAAGGGGTCTCAAATGGAAAAAGTTTAAGAAGCCTTGCTTTAGCACACTATCCCCAAACTTAGAGTCCTGGCACCTTAGGCATCCACTCAGGGGCTACATGATCAATCAATTAGAGAATTAGAAGACAAGTGGCATTTCATCTTCCCTACAATAATCAGTCAAATTGGGCTTGTCTCTAACACAACAATCCTCTCCTTTGCTATCCTTGCACATGGATTGTGCATACTCCCAACTCCTTCCTTTCTAACTAAATATGGACAGCTAGGTGGTGCAGTGAATAGAGTGCTGGACTTAGAGTCAGGAAGATCTGAGTTCAAATCTGGATAGAGACACTTACTAGCTGTGTGATCCTGGGCAAGTCATTTAACCCTGTTTGCCTCCGTTTCCTCATCTATAAAATGAGCTGAAGAAGAAAATGGCAAACCACTCCAGTATCATTGCCAAGGAAATCCCAAATGGGGTCACAAAGTGTTGGATATGACTGAAAATGACTGAACAACAACAAAATGAGCCCCTCGGGTCAGTTATAGTGTAACTTTGATGTGGCAGTGTCGATGTTTTAGCTTGGGACACTGGGGGATTAACAGGAAAGATCCCGTTTGCTGTGGCTGAAGGGGACCAGTACAGTATGGGAAATGTCCCAGCAAGCCAGCAGCAAGCCCCACCTCAGCACACCAGTGGGAGATCCTAAACCCCAGGGTAGAGTAGCAGGCAAATGCCAACACGAGGCACACACCAACCACCACCACCAGCTCCACCTCAGCATCAGAGAAACTACCTGACTACTACAATCTCCAGCTGCCAGCACCTGAGGCCCCAGCACACAAAAACAATAAGCAGGCCCCTAGCCCCCAGTACAAGAAGTCTGGGACAGTGCTGCTAGATCCCAGAAGCAGAGATCAAATTTAAAAATCAGAGAAAAGGCAAACAACATGAGCAAGAAGAATCAAAGAAAAACAATGACCATAGAGAAATATCTTGGTTACAGGGAAGATCAAAACACAAATTCAGGAGAGCACAACATGATCAATATACCCACATCTGAAACCTCAAAGGGGAATATGAATTGGTCTCAAGCCTCAAAAGCCTTCTTGGAAGAGGTCAAGAAGGATTTTAAAAGTCAAATAAGAGGAAGTTGGGGGGTGGAGTCAAGATGGTGGAGTAAAAACAGGACCTCTGCACAGTTCCTGCACCCACCACCTCCAATACATGTAAAAAAAAATTACTCTAAACAAATTTTAGGGCTACAGAACCCACAAAGTGACAGAGAGAAACAAATCTCCCACTGAAGATAGACTGGAGCTTGGCAGGTGAACAGGAAGGGGATATCACACTGGGTAGGGAGCCAAGTGCAGTCCCACTTGAGCCTCTTGGTTCTAGCCCCAAGGCGGCCCCAACCAGTAGTGGCCAGAGCAGACTTCAGGAGAGTGAATCACTAGCAGCTGTGGTGGTTTCCAAACTTCTCAACTCATAAATGCCAAAAAGACAGTAAAAGGTCAATTGGGAACTCTTTTGGAACTGGGTGAAGAAGAGAGTGGCCCAGCCCCTGCCCCCAGGGTGAGAAGCAGTTGAGGCACAGCATTTGCAATTGCTGCTATGGGGCTGCTTCCAGAGCTCCTGGCCTGTGGATCTTAGAAGGACCAAGCCACCATTCAGAGGATAAGTGCTCTTGCTTTAACATACTTGGATCTGAATCATGGCCTTGGGTGGTGATCAGTATGCCAGAGCTTGTGGGGTGTGTGGTCAGTGTGCCAGAGCTTGTGGGGGCTGTACAGAGGGCACACTCCTAATACCTCTGCAAGCTGTGAAAACCCCAGTGATTTGGGACATAGCACTTTGCAATCTGGAAACAGAGTTCTACCATGGCAAAGAGCTCAAAAGTCAAGTAATTGGCTGGCAACATAAGCAAGCAGAGGAAGCACATAGACCACAGAATGGAAATCTCACTTTGGGGGAACAAAAAGGATCAAGGCAAGGAGTGGAAGGAAGATGGTGAAAACAGAACTCCTGCACCAAAAGCCTCTAAGAAAAATATGAACTGATTACAGGTCATGGAGGAGCTCAAGAAGGATTTTGAAAAACAAGTAGAAGTGGAGGAAAAATTGGGAAGAGAAATGAGAATAATGCAAGAAAATAATGAAAAGCAAGTCAACAGCATGCTAAAAGAGACCCAAAAATACACTGAAGAAAATAACACCTTAAAAAATAGACTAACTCAAAAAAAAAAAAAAAATGGGGCGGCTAGGTAGCGCAGTGAGTAGAGAGCCGGCCCTGGAGTCAGAAGGACCTGAGTTTGGATCCGGCCTCAGACACTTAACCCACACAAACAAAAACCTAGCCGTGTGACCTTGGGCAAGTTACGTAACCCCAATTGCCCTAAAGGGGCGGCTAGGTGGCACAGTGAGTAAGAGCGCTGGCCTTGGAGTTGGGATGACCCGAGATCAAATCTGGCCTCAGAAAATGAGCACCCACACATAAATAATGACTAGCCGTGTAACCTTGAGCAAGTTACTTAACCCCAATTGCTTTAAAAAAAAAAAAATAGACTAACTCAAATGGCAAAAGAGGCCCAAAAAGCCAATGAGGAGAGGAATGCCTTAAAAAGCCAAATTTGCCAGATGGAAAAGGAATTTCAAAAACTCACTGAAGAGAATAACTCTTTCAAAATTAGATTGGAGCAACTGGAAATTAAAACAGATCCAAACAAATGAAAAAAAATAGAAGGCAATGTGAAATATCTCATTGGAAAAAAACACTGGCCTGGAAAATAGATCCAGGAGAGATAATTTAAAAATTATTGGACTACCTGAAAGCCATGATCAAAAAAAGAGCCTAGACACCATCTTTCAAGAAATTATCAAGCAAAATTGCCCTGATATTCTAGAACCAGAGGGCAAAATAAAAATTGAAAGAATTCACCTATCACCTCTTGAAAAAGATCCCAAAAAGAAAACTCCTAGGAATATTATAGCCAAATCCTAGAGTTCCCAGGTCAAGGAGAAAATACTACAAGCAGTCAGGAAGAAACAATTTGAGTATTGTTGAGTATTGTAGAAACACAATCAGGATAACACAAGAGCCAGCAGCCTCTACATTAAGGAATCAAAGGACTTGGAATATGATAATCCAGCGGTCAAAAGAATTAGGACTAAAACCAAGAATCACCTACCCAGCAAAACTGAGTATAATGCTTCAGGGAAAAATATGATCATTCAATGAAATAGAGGATTTTCAAGCATTGTTGATGAAAAAACCAGAGCTGAACAGAAAATTTGACTTTCAAATATAAGAAGCAAGAGAAGCATGAGAAGGTAAATAGGAAAAAGAAATTATAAGGAACTTATAAAAGTTGAACTATGCACATTCTTACATGGAAAAATGATAATTTTAACTCATAAGCCTTTTCTCAGTATGAGGATAGTTGAAGGGAATATATATGTATGTATATGTATACATTCACATATATGTATGTATAGGAGGGTGTACGTGTGTGTAAATATATGTGTGAGTGTGTGTATATGTATGTACATGTATACATAGACAAAGGGCACAGGATGAGTTGAATATGAAGGGATGGTATCAAAAAAATAAAATTAAGAGGTGAGAGAGGAATATATTAGGAGAAGGAGAAAGGGAGAGATGGATTAGGGTAAATTATCTCATATAAAAGAGGCAGGAGAAAACTGTTACAATGGAGGGGAAGAGCAGGAAGGTGAAAGGGAATAGGTTAACCTTATTCTCATTGAATTTGGCTTGAGGAGGAAATAGCATACACACTCAATTTGGTATCTTACCCTACAGGAAAATAGGGGGGAAGGGGATAAGAGGGAGGATGATAGAAGGGAGGGCAGATTGGGGGAGAGTAGTGAATTGCTTATTTTCCCAGTGGGGGTGGGTGAGGAGGGAAGAAGGGAAAAAATCTGGAACTCAAAGTTTTAAAAACAAATGTTTAAAAAAATTGCTCTTTACATGCACCTGGGAAATAAGATATGTAGGTACTGGGGTATAGAAATCCATCTTGCCCTACTAGAAAGTTGGGGGGGGGGGAATGAGGGAGGATATAAGAGAGAACAGATTGGGGGAAGGGGTATTTAGTAGGCTCATTATTTGGGGATGGGGGTTGGGGAAAGATGGGGAGAAAATTTGTAACTCAAAATCTTGTGGAAATGAATGTTGAAAACTAAAATTAATAAATTGGGAGAAAAAAAGTCAAATAAGAGAGGTAGAAGAAAAATTGAGCAAATTCCTTTAGAATACAATAGACAAAATGGGGGGAGGGGAAGTACATTGAAGAAAAACAACTCCTTAAAAAAAAATAACTCCATAGCATTGGCCAAAGGGAAAAAGAGGTTCAAAAGCTAAATGAAGAAAACAATTTGCTAAAAATTAGAATTGGGCAAGTGGAAGCTAATGATTCTATGAGACACCAAGAATCAGTCAAACACAATTGAAAGAATGAAAAAAAAAATAGAAGAAAATTTAAAATACCTCATTGGAAAAACCAACTGACCTGGAAAATAGATCCAGGAGAAATAATTTAAGAATTATTAGTCTACCTGAGAACCATGATGAAAGAAAGAGTATGGACAGCATCTTTCAAGAAATCATCAAGGAAAACAGTCCTGAGGTCAGCCAATAAAATGGTCATTGAAAGAATCTACCAATCCCCTCCTGAAAGAAATCCCAAATTGAAAACAACAGGGAGAATATTGTAGCCAAATTCCAGAATTATCAAATAAAGGAGAAAAAACTGCAAGCTGTCAAAAAGAAACAATTCAATTATCATGGAACCATAGTCAGGATTATGCAGGACCTTGCAGCATATACATGAAATGATCAGAGGGCTTGGAATATGATATTCCATAAAGCAAAGGAGCTTGGATTACAACCAAGGATCAACTAACTACCCAGTGAAATTGAGCATAATCTTTCAGGGGAGGGGAATAGACATTCAGTGAAATAGGCGACTTCTAGACTTTTCTGATGAAAAGACCAGAGCTCAATGGAAAATTTGATCTTCAAATTCAAGACTCAAGAGAAACATAAAAAGATAAACAGGAAAGGGGAAAAAATTAAACATGTTATTTAATAAGGACAAATTGTTTATATTCCTAAATGGAAGGATGATACTTGCAACTCTTGAGAACTGTATCTTTATTACATCATATAGAAGGGAAATACATAGACAGAGGAGGTGGGTTTAAAGTTGATTTTGATGTGATGATAAAAACCTAATTGAATGCTGAAAAAAAGATTGTAATGGGAGAAGAGAAAAGGAGGTGGCAGAAAAGGATAAATACATCACATGAACAGGCACAAAGACATACTACAGTAGAGGGGAAGAAGGGAGGGAGATGAGCATTTTTTGAACTTTACTCTCATCATATTTGGCTTAAGAAGGGAATAAGATACTCAGTGAGGTTTAGAAATCTAACTTGCCCTATTGGCATTTGGAGAGGAAAAGGGAAAGAAAAAGGAGGGGGGCTGAAAGAAGGGAGGGCAGATTGAGGGAGACGGTTGTCAAAAGCAAAACTCTAATGAGAAGGGAAAGGAAAAAAGGAAAAATAAAAATATAAATGGGGGCAGAAGGGGACAGGATGGAGAGAAAAACACAGATAGTAATCATAATTGTGAATTTTAATGGGATGAACTTTCCCATAAAATGGAAGTGAATAGCAGAATGGGTTAAAAATCATAATCTTACAATATGTTTACAAGAAACACATTTTAAACAGAGGGATACACACAGGGTAAAGGTAAAAGTCTGCAGTAGAATATATTATGCTTCAACTGAAGTAAAAAAAAGCAGAGCTAGCAATCCTGATCTTAAAAAAAAATAAAAGTAAAAATAGATCTAATTTAAAAAGATCAGGAAGGAAACTATATCCTACTTAAAGGCACCATAAACAATGAAGCAATATCATTACTAACTATATATGCACCAAGTGGTATAGCATTCAAATTCTTAGAAAAATTAAAGGAGTTATAGGAAGAAATTGACAGCAAAACTATACTAATGGGGGGCCTCAGCCTCCCCACCTCTGAACTAGATAAATCTAACCACAAAATAAACAAGAAAAAAGTTAAGGAGGTGAATAGAATTTTAGAAAAGTTAGATATGGTAGACCTCTGGAGAAAATTGAATGGGAATAGAAGAATATACCTTTTCCCTGGTGGTACATGGCACCTACACCTAAACCTCACAATCCAATGCAGAAAGGCAGAAATATTAAATGCATCCTTTTCAGATCATGATGCAATAAAAATTTTATGTAATAAAGGGCCATGGAAAGATAGACTAAAAATCAATTGGAAGCTAAATAATCTAATTCCAAAGAATGAGTGGGTCAAATAACAAATCATAGAAACAATCAATAACTTCATTTAATAATGAGACACCATGCCAAAACTTACAGGATGCTGCAAAAGCAGTTCTTAGGGGAAGTTTTATATCTCTAAATGAATAAAATAGAGAAAAAGAAGATCAGTGAATTGGGCATGCAAATCCTGCCTCAGATACTCAGTAGTTGTATAACCCTGGGCAAGTAATTTAACCTCTATGGTTTTCAGTTTTCTGAATTGTAAAACAGGCATGATAATACTACCTACCTTTCCTGGATTGTTGTGCTGCTCAAATAAGACAATATATATATATATATATATTGCAGTTTGCAGAACTTAAAGCCTATGTAATTATTATTACTTGCACTACCACCACTACCATCATAGATTTGTACATTTTAAGAGGGCTTTAGCTTTTGGCTTCCTGAGCATAAAATAGTGTTAAACCTAATTGCCACAGTCCCCTTAGATGAAACCTACTGGGCAAGGATTATTTTCTTGAAATTGTTGTTAGTTTCTTTGCTTCTCAGATATGGGTGGCCCACCAGCTGAGGAGTACATATATCCTTTTCTCCTTTTTCTCCCTGTGTGTGTATGTGTGTGTGTGTGTGAATTTGTATGACTCTAGTAGTTTTCATATTATCAATAAACTGTATACTTAGATTGAAGGACTGGGAGGCTATATTTCAGTTCTTTAAACTCTAGAACCAAACCAACACAGACCTACTTTGATTTCTTACCATGCTGGAGAGGTGACTTTGGAGTCTCAAGTTTATATCAGCAAGTCATTCTGAGCTGAACAGATTTCAAGTATCAACCTGATTGTTGGTACAGTACTTATCAGGCAACCTCCTTAACTGAGTTCACAAAGATTGCTGACAAAAAGGTTGACCACCTGGGTACAAATATCTTGACCACAGCATTCCACAATGTGATTTAAAAGTGTAATGGGACTTGCACCATGTCAGAAGAGGTAACATCTGCCCTAATGAACTCCAAAACCCTTGAAAAATTGAAGCACAAAGACTGGATAAATGTATTAAAATTCAAAATTGGTCAACAAATATAAAGTTTTATTTGTTACCCTGTGCCCTTTAAATAGATGAATTCAATGCAAAGTAAAACCCATTCCCTGGTACAGTAAAGTTTCCATCATGGACTGAATAGATTGTGTCAGGTAACACTGATGAGTGATTTCCTCTGACCAACATTTGAGATCAGGCCTCAAGATTTTGACAGGTTCTTGGATCAGAGGCTAGAAGGGACTTCAGAGCACATCTAGTCCAACTCCTTTGCTTTCTTAGTGATTAAATGACTTGGTCAAGGTCACTTGGCATTTGAACTGGGGTGCTGGGACTCCAAATTCATCTCAAGATGCACTGCCACATTGAAAACAAAACAAACACCTGAGGAAGAAACTATGGTTCTGGAAAATAGTCTAGGAAACAAATCTGGTTCAGTTCAATTCAACAAGTATTTTTAAGTGCCTAATATATGGTAGGCATTTTGCTAGATGCCCAGGGATACAGAGATGAAATAACCCTTGCCCCAAGGAGACAATTTTACTAACATGAAGTACATGGAATGGCAGTAAATTTCTTCCACCCCTCAGGAGTCACTAAAACCTTCTGAACTACCTTTAAGGCGCACCTGAGTCTTCAGAGCCAATGATAGGGAAGTTCCATCTCTCTCTGCAAGCTTCTGCTTGATATTTCAGCTCAGACAGGGGTGTGTGTGTGTGTGTGTGTGTGTGTGTGTGTGTGTGTGTGTGTGTGTGTGTGTGTGTGTGTATGTTTTTTTAAGCCTTGGCAGGACGACTAGACTAGGTAATCCACACAAGCAGCTGCTGCAATGTGATCTTTCTCTAACCTTTTAATGTAGCGTCGGGAACTGTTCTGGCTTTAGGAACATTTGGAGCAAAATTTCTTGATCTAAAGGTTATTGTTGTAAGACCAACTGTCTGATCTGCCCCGGCTGCAAGCACCAGAGGTGCTTCCGGCAGGCAGAACACATAAGTCTAACATTGGCTTCAAATTGCCTGGTGGTGAAAAGTGATTGTTATAGCAATGATTAGCAAGAGATGATAGTCAGACACTTGTAAAAATATTTATCTCAGCCTGGGTCAGTTTCCTCAAATTCAGTATCATTCTGCTTTCTAAATATCAGGGTGTTTGTTTATATTCCAATAATAATGCATGGCATTTGGCATCTTTTACAGTGCAATGAAAGTACCAAAGTGCCCGTGAGTCAGTGGAAGACTTTTACATCGATATTAAAATAATATTCTTTATGTCAAATCAGAATCCTCAGGTTGGAAGGGACTTTGGAGGTCATCTAGCCAAACCCTTTCCCAAAGATGAAATCCCATTTATAGCCACCTATGCTATATTTATAGCCACCTGGCCCCTGCTTGAGGCCCTCCTCAATGATGGAGAACTCACAACTTCCCAAGGCAGTTCATTCTATCAGGGGACACCTCTAGTTGTTGATGTGGCATTTTAAAAAGTTCAAGAGACATAATTTCTGGGTAATTTAATCATTTTGCAATAATGCTAACATTTTAATAAAAGGATGGTTATTTGGTCATCTCTCAGACCAATCATGGTGGGGCTCACAGTTTTTATATTCTTCAAAGGGTAGGTATTCCCCAAAGTGGCAATCACCCATGATTGTTTAAAAATTAATGAGAGAATGAGTATTACAATGAGAGTCTAGACTTGAACTTGATCCACTTCTAAATCCCCTAAATCTCCCCCATCCCCATCCCCCAGCCTTGGGCAATCTATTCAAAGAATTTATGCCTCACCCAAGCCTGAGCAGAACACAATGGCTGCCCCACCTGGGTGTGTCTATTGGTCTGGAAATAAGAGCTTAAAAAGAGGGGAGAATCGAAATCTTCCCAAATCTTTGGTTATTAATAATAATTTCTCACATTGGGAAACTGATGTGATCATGTTTATTTAAAAAGATTTGATTTGACTTGAAGTGTTTAAAAATCTGTATGATATTAAGTAGTGTTTAATGCAATCTTACTGTATTTGCAAAGTATTAAAGTATTTTCAATCTGAGAATCTCCTTGTAAAGCACTGTGAAAGAATTATAGTCATTTCACATATGGTGCACAGCATGACTATTTTCTGCAAGGTACCACAATATTTTAACTTAGGAGGCCAAACTCCAATCCCTTAGGTCTATTCCTGTATTTAGTAACCTACTCAGAGAAGCATAACCTATTGAAAGCTGATGTTTCTTCTCTCTCTTTATAGAGGTAACTAGTGGCACAGTGCATAGAGGGCTAAGCCAACAATTAGGAAGTTCTGAGTTCAAATCCAGCCTTGTGTACTTACTAGTTGTGTGACCATGGGCAAGTCACTTAATCTCTGCTTGTTTCCTAGACTGTAAGATGGAAAAATAATAACATCTAGCTCCCAGGGTTATCATGAGGATCAAATAAAGTATTGGGAAGAAAAAGCAAAAAGAAAAAGGTCTTAACACAGTACCTGGTGCATAGTAAGTATTATATAAATACTTATCCCCTCCTTCCTTGGAGATCACATCAACTTATATGGGTTCCCTTATCACCTCTCTGCAGGTGACTCCTAAATCTGTATATCTAGTCCCCATCTCTTTCTTGAGCATTTCCAACCACCAGCTAAAATTTCTAGCCAAATGTCTCTCTCCAGTTCAGGCTTGGCATATCCAAAATTGATCCATCATCTTGTTCACTAAACTTGACCGCCCACCCAGCTTCCTTATTTCTGTTATTGGCCTCTCCATATCTAAGATGACCTGGACTCAAAACCTCAGCAACATATTTCATTCTTCCCTTTTCCTCATCCCCTACATCCAATCAATTTCAAAGTCTTGTTGAATTCAATTCCTCAACATCTCTTCCTTCCCCTCCTCTCCCCTCTTTTATATGGCCACCTTTATAGCTCAGGCTGTTATCCACACCTAGCTTAGCTCTTCCAACAGACACATAACTAATCTCCTTGTATCCAGTCTTTCCCCTCTCCAATCCATCCTTCACACACTTAACAAAATAATCTTACAACAACTCTGATACTGTCACTTCTCTTGCTTAAAATATATTTCCTATTGCTAATAAGATAAAATGTGAACTTCTTAGCTTAGAATTTAAAGCCCTTTACAACAGAGGTATCAAACACATGGCCTGAAGCAGCCCACAAAACTCTCAGTACAGCCTAAACCTAATTATAATGTAATCTAGAAATGTTTAATGAAATAAATAAAAAGCTAAGAAAAGATAGATAAAATAATATTTAAACCTAAGTCAACATGTGAGCTACAGATATCCTTATGTACAGATTAGTACACTTCTTTCCATTTTTTTTTGTGAGTTTGAAACCACTTGTCTATAACATGGCTCCAATCTATCCTTCCAACCTTATTTCACATTAGATCTTTTTATACACTATGCTCCAGCAAAAGTGGACTACTAGATGGTCTTCAAACTTATCCTGTCGTTTCTTTCCTCCATAAATTGGTATAGGCCATCACCCATGACCAAACTGGACTCTCTCTTCATCTCCACCTACTTAAATCCTTTTCTTCCTTCAAAGACCAGCTCAGGTCCTGTTTCTTCAATAAAAACACCTTTGATCTGAAAGTGTTCTTCCCCTTCCTTTATTTTCCTAGACCCAGACTACTTTACCTGAATTTCTCTTTTGTACGTACATCACATTCTATTTTGTATCATATTTATATAAATACATGTTGCATCCTCCCAGGAAGTCCTTGAGGATAAAAAACGATGTTGTTTTTCAGAACCTATCATAGAACCTTTGCACATAATGGGCACTTAATACATGAGTCAAAATAAATTGTCCCCAGCTACATGTGAAATTGGACTATGAATAACAGATATACTTTGTTTCTTCCGATGGCTATTCTATTTCCTCTTCATGTAACTACTGTTGGCCTAGCTTCCCAGAATAGAAAACAGTACAAAATGCTGCTGGATGAGGACTAAATGTTTTCTTCTTGTTGTTGTTGTTGATATAAATCCGGGGCAGTGGTTAACAAAATCATCCTTTAGTCCACTGTGTTGGCTACATCTATGGTAGCACAATATACACAAGCCCTTTTATGGAAAAACCCCCAATGTCTTCTTCCAATTTAACAGGTAAAATCAAGCTCTGGGACTAGTAGAACACCAGAGAAAGTAATCTCTTCTGAATAATTAGAAGGACTAGCAGTCAAGAGATTAGTATTCACATATCCTTTCTGCTAGTGATTAACAGAAAGATTAACAAAAAGTAAATCATTTATTCCCTGTGAGCCTCCATTTCTCCATTGAGTAAACTGGGACTGTAGAACCTATCCTGCCATATTTTATATGGAATGAAGTCCAAAAGATGTATCTTCCTTCCTCTAGTATCTTAGTTAAACACATTACTTCAGAGCAGGAAGAATTTCTCTCAACTCTACCTGCCCCATTCTAATCGGGGGAAAATGGGGAATTGTTGCAAGGGATTCAACAGTATTACAAGGAATAGAATCGTCTTTTTCCTAATGTTCTAATTCTGTTCTTCACTTAATGCCTAGGTTTCTTCCTAAAGAAAACTCAACCACCATGACCCAGCTGTGGAAGGGTAGTAAAAAGTAGTCTCCCTAATGGGATATGAGAGGTACTGGAAAGGTCCCTTTGTCCCAAAATATATCCACCTGCCATAGTACTTGATTCATCCATTTGGACTAAATATATTGCTCTACAACATCAAACTCAGGGCCCATGGGCAGTATTCCTGAGTAAATGTAATTGGGAAATATTTAACAAAATAAAGAAAAATATGATAGAATATAGATAATGCTAATATGGTTAATAATGTTAATATTGGGGTCACAAAGTAGTATAGTCATACAGTACCTGCCCTGAGGTCAGAAAGACCTGAGGACCTTAGATACTTACTAGCTATGTGACCTTGAGCAAGTCACTTGATCCTGTTTGCCTCAGTTTCCTCATCTGGAAAATGAGCTGGAGAAGGAAATGACAAACTACTCCAGTATCTTTGCCAACAAAACCCCAAGTGAGGTCATGGAGTTGGATATGATTGAAATGACTCAACAATAAATGTTAATATGTGGTTTTCCAAGTCAATATGCACTGAGATCCTTATGTACAGTTTAGTAGGACCCTACTGACCCTGTTTCTTTTTGAGTTTGACACCACTGATCTATAAGTCATCTTTAAAACCCAACTACTCCTAGGAGGATTAATGCATAGAATCACTAACCCTTTAATGTGTTAATCCCATTGAATTGTTTGAGTCCCAAATACCAGGACAATGCAAAAATTCCTGAGGAGAGAGGATTACAGCAAAAGGAAAAAGAGATAGCAGCAGTATAGCGAAAATACTACTGGATTGGCAAGGAGGAGGCCAGGTTTCCAGTCCTAGTTCTACAGCTCATTCAGTCATTGACTTTGGATGTGTCCAATCACTTAACCTCTGCTTGGACTCATTATCTGCAAAATGAGATAAGACCCTTTCAGCTCTGAAGCTCCTGGTATATAGCTCAATATAGCCAGAGTCAGAGTCAATAAATATACAGTAAACACCAACCTTAGCAGAGAATTCTATGAAAAGGATGGTTATGTTTTAGGCCCTCTTGGCTCAGAGTGAATGTCAACGGTAACTGCTTCTCTTTTGTCCAGCAACCCTGAGGGTCTTCCCCTCCTAGTTTGATTTTTTAAATTATTTTTATTATTAATATTATTATTATTATTATTATTAAAAGGAACATTCCTTGACTCATTTTTTAATCAAATGCTTTATTAACTTCTAGTTTACATCATTCATTTCCACAAGATTTGGAGTTACAAATTTTCTCCCTCTTTTTTCCCCTACCCACCACCCCAAAATAGCCATCCCACTAGATATCGCCCCCTCCAATCTGCTCTCTCCCATATCTTCTTTCATACCCTCTCCAACTTTCCAGTATGGCGCGATGGATCTCTATACCCCAGTGCCTGTATATCTTATTTACCATTTACATGTAAAACAATATTGATTAAGGGGCAGAGTAGAGCGCCAGCCCTGGATTCAGAAGGACCTGAGTTCGGATCCGGCCTCAGACACTTAACCCACACAAACAAAAACCTAGCCGTGTGACCTTGGACAAGTTACTTAACCCCAATTGCCCTAAAGGGGCGGCTAGGTGGCACAGTGAGTAAGAGCGCTGGCCTTGGAGTTGGGATGACCCGAGATCAAATCCAGCCTCAGAAAATGAGCACCCACACATATATAATGACTAGCCATATAACCTTGAGCAAGTTACTTAACCCCAATTGCTTTAAAAAAAAAAACAATATTGATTTTATATATATATATATATTTTTTTGTTTTTAACATTTTATTTGAAAACTTTGAATTCCAGATTCATTCTCTTCCTCCCTTGTCACCCACCCTTATTGGGAAGATAAGCAATTCAATATAGGTTGTACACGTGTAGCTATGCAAAACATTTCCATAGTAGACATATTGTAGAAGACTGACCATATTTCCCTCCCTTTTATCCCACCTCCCACTTGTTCTATTCTCTACTTTGATCCTGTCCATTTTCAAAAGTGGGTGCTTCCAACATCCCTCCCCACATCCTGCCCTCCCTACCATCATCCCCTCCTCTCATCCCCTCCCCCGCTACTCTCCTGTAGGGTGAAATACCGTATATAGTGTGTATGTCATTCCCTTCCTAAGCCAAATTCAATGAGAATAAGGTTGACCCATTCCCTTTTGACTTCCTGTTCTTCCCCTCTTTTGTAACCATTTTCCCTTACCTCTTCTATATGAGATAATTTACCCCAATCTGTCTCTCCTTATCTCCTCTCATTATATTCCTCTCTCACCTCTTAATTTCACCTTTTTAAGTATCATCCCTTCCCATTAAACTGGTCCTGTGCCATCTATCTATGTATACCTGTACATATATATACAAACATTTACATATGTATTCATATGCCCATATACCCTCCTATACATATATATATGTATGTGTGTGTGTGTGTGTGTGTGAGAGAGAGAGAGAGAGAGAGAGAGACAGACAGACAGACAGATAGCTAGGGAAGGGAAGGGAAAAGTAAAGGAGAAGAGGAGAGGAGAAGGAAAGAGTAAAGAAAGAGGGAAGAAAGGGAGCAAAAGAGAAGGGGAAGGGAGAGAGAAAGAGGGAAGAGAAAGAAAAACAAATGAAGAAAGTAGGAGCAAGGAAGAAAGAAGGAAGGAAGGAAGGAAGAAAAGAAGAAAAAGTAGCAGAGAAAGAAAGAGAAAAAGAAGAGGAAGAGACAGGCAGGCAGGCAGACATATGCATACATGTATACATTCATACCTTCATATATACATACATGGATACATAAAAAGAGGGAAGGAGCTAATCATCCAGCTGCATTTCTTTTTTTCCCTCAGACTTTTGATTTCTTCTCTTTAGAGAACTCAGGTGTTGAAATTTGCTCCATCAAAAAGTATAAGTATTAAGAATTTCTGGCCAAGGTGGCGGAGTAGAAACAGCTCATCCAAGCCACTCTCCCCCCAAATCACCTCCAAACTATGTAAAAGGGGACTCTGAACAACTTCTGGAGCCCTAGCACCCACAGAACAACACAGAGAAGCTAACCTCCTGCTGAGGACAGCCCAGCAGCCCTGCAGGAAGGACCAGCGCAGCGCTCTGTCAGCCAGCAGCGCAGTGCGCAGTGTGCGGGGAGCTGAGCACAGGTCTGCCTGAGTTGTGATTTTAGCCCCAGGGCTGCCGGGCCAGCAGCTGGCTGAAGGGACCCCAGAACACCAGCAGCTGTGGCGATTCCAGAATTATCAACACAGACATGCCTAGGACAAAGTGAGAGGTTAGTGCCCTATGGACTTTGGGACCAGTATTTGGGGAATGCGTCGGCTTCCTCCCCTGGGGGCTAGAAGCCCCTGAGGAGACATGCCATTTTGTAGTTTTTAGAGGCAGCTCCAGCTCCTGGCCTGTGAACTGTAGGGAGATCCAGCGATCAGTCTCGAGGGGTAATCACTCTTGCTTTAACCTCCCTGGATCTGGATTGTGATCTGGGGTGGAGGTGGTGGGTGGGTTTCCAGCCTTCCAGAAACGGAAGTTGTCCCCCCACAGATCAGGACAAAAGTCTTCCTGTCTGGCGGCAAAGCCATAGTGTGGCAACAAGCCCAAAAGTCAAGTAATTAAGTGGCAACATGCCAAGGCAAAGGAAACAAAATAAACAGAAAAATGCAACCTTAGACTCCTACTTTGGGGGCAAAGAGGATGGAAGCATAGAACAGGAGGAGGACTGTGAGGTCAGAAATCCTGCTACAAAAGCCCCAAAGGAAAACATGAGCAGGTTACAGGCCATAGAGGACCTTAAGAAGGACTTTAAAAATCAAATAAGAGAAGCGGAGGAAAAATTAGGAAGAGGAATGAAAAGGATGCAGGAAAAGTATGAAATGAGGGTCAACAGCCTGACTGAGGAAAACAACACCTTAAAAAATAGACTAACTCAAATGGCAAAGGAGGCCCAAAAGGGCAATGAGGAGAAGAATGCCTTAAAAAGTCGAATTTGCCAGATGGAAAAAGAATATCAAAAGTTCACTGAGGAGATTCATTCCTTCAGAGGTAGACTGGAGCAAATGGAAGCTAATGACTTTATGAGAAATCAAGATGCTGTTAAGCAGATCCAAACAAATGAAAGATTAGAAGGCAATGCGAAATAGCTCATGGGAAAAACCACTGACCTGGAAAATTGATCCAGGAGAGACAATTTAAAAATTATTGGACTACCTGAAAGCCATGATCAAAGAAAGAACCTAGAAATCACCCTTCAAGAAATTCTCAAGGAAAATTGCCTGATGTTTTAGATCCAGAGGGCAAAATAGAGGTTGAAAGAATCCACAGATCACCTCCTGAAAAAGATCCTAAAAAAGAAAACTCCCAGGAATATCATAGCCAGGTTCCAGAATCCCCAGATCAAGGATAAAATACTACAAGCAGTCAGGAAGAAACAATTTCAATATTGTGGAAACACAATCAGAATAGCACAGGACCTGGCAGCCTCTACACTGACAGATCGAAGGGCATGGAATATGATATTCCAGAGGGCAAAAGAGCTGGGACTGAACCCAAGGGTCACCTACCCAGCAAAACTGAGTATTTTGTTTCAGGGGAAAATATGGTCATTCAGTGGAATAGAGGACTTTCAAGCATTCTTGAGGAAAAAACCAGAGTTGAATAGAAAATTTGACATCCATACACAAGAAGCAAGAGATGCCTGAGAAGGTAATCAGGGAAAAGAAATCAAAAGGAACTTATCAAAGTTGAACTATTTACATTCCTATATGGAAAAACAATAACTGTGACTGATGAGACCTTTCTCAGTATGAAAATAATGGAAGAAGGGTATATGGTCATATAAATACATATGTGAATGTGTGTGTATATGGTTACAGTTATATATGGATAGAGGGCATAAGTTGAATTTGTTGGGAAGGGAGGATACTCAAGGGGTGAAATTATGAGGTGAGAGAGGAAAGTGGCAAGAGGAGATGTAGAGAGACAGGGTAGGATAAACTATCTCATGTGGAAGAAGCAAGGGGAAGTGGCTGCAAGGGAGGGGAAGAATAGGAAGGCAAAAAGGCAAAACCACATTCTCATTGAATTTGGTTCAGGGAGAGAATGACATACATACTAAATGGGATATCTCAACCTGCAGCAGAATAGGGGGAAGGGGGATGAGAGGAGGGATGATGGATGGGAGGGCATCCTTGGGGGGAGGGGAGGTTGGAAGTACCCACTATAGAAGAGGGACAGGATCATGTAGGGAATGGACCAGGTTGGGGGTGGGATGAGTGGGAGGGAATTATAAGCAGCCTTGTACAATATATCTACTATGGTAATGTTTTGCATAGCTAGACATGTACAACATATACTGAATTACTTATCTTCCCAGAGGGAATGGGTGACAAGGGAGGAAGGGAATGGATCTGAAATTCGAGGTCTTAAAATTAAATGTTTCAAATATATATAAATACTATTATTAATACTTTTTTGCTTGTAATTGGGAGATAAGATGTGCAGGCATTGGGACACAGAGATTCACCTTCCTCTAATGGAAAAGTCGAAGGGGGTATGGGAGAAGATATGGGAGAGAGCAGATTGGAGGAAGTGATATCTTGTGGGACTGCTATTCTGGGAGGGTGGGTAGGGGAAAAACGGGGGAAAATGATTGTAACTCAAAATCTGGCAGAAATGAATGCTGTAAAACAGAAGTTAACAAAGCATTTGTTTAAATGAAAAAAAAAAGAATTTCCTGGGTCACTGAGAAATTAAGCACCTTGCTCCTGGTCCCACAGCTGCTATGTATCAAAAGCAGGACTTGAATTCAAATCTGCTCAATCCAAGCCTGTCCCTCCATCACCTGTTTCTCCACAAGTCAGTCAATATATCTTTGTTTAGTTCGAAGCACTAGGCTAACCTCTGAGGATACAAAGAAAAGTGAAAAAAAATAGTTCCTTCCCTCAAGGAGTATACATTTTAACAGGGAATGCCACATAGAAATATCTATGCCCACATAAGATGTATGCAGAGTAGATGGTATATGGAAGATAATCTAACAGGGGAAGACCAAAGTAGCTCAGGAGAGTAGCCCGAGTTGTTGGCAGAAGTTGAGCTCAGTCTTGAAGCCAGGGAAACAAAGGGGTGAAACTAGAGAAGAATAGTCCAGGTGTGTACACCCATCAGTGAGAAGGTACACTGATGAGAGAAGGACAGACCAGTGTGTCCAGACTGTAGAGAATCATGAATTCAAAAGAATTCACGAAGTACCTACTATGTATGTAGATACAGAAGATAGGAAAGTGAAATATTCCCTGTCCTCAAAGAGCTTACATACTACTGGCTTCTATGGTTTCTTTCAGCTCTGAGATTTTGTGATTCTGAAATTCTAGAAATCCCTAGTTTGTTATTTAAATTACCATCTTCCCTTGAATGAATGATACATTTCATTCCCCAAAAGAGTTCCATTCCAGGCCCTTTGCCCCCACCCCCATAGGATTAGGGATATAAAGGAGTTAACAGGAACATACAGATTTTACAAAGGTTCAATTTTCAAAATAATTCTTTTTTTTTTTTTAATTTCAAAGTGCCAGGTGACTCAAGGCAGTTGAAGCTTAGGGAAAGAGTAAAAAAAGAAATTGGTGACACTAATGCGACCATATGGGCATCTCTGGGGATGCAGATGTATTGTGAAAAGAGTCAGGAAACCTGGGTTCAGATCCCAGCTCTTCCACTTAATTCTGTGGCTGGTATAGGCTCCCTTTCTCCTCACTTCCCCCTTCTCTCATGCTTTTTGTTGTTTGTTTGTTTGGTTGGTTTTTTTTTGCTTTTTGGAGGGCAATTGGGGTTAAGTAACTTGCCCAAGGTCACACGGTTAGGTTTTTGTTTGTGTGTGCATTGTATCTGAGGCCCGATCTGAACTCAGGTCCTTCTGACTCCAGGGCCGACGCTCTACTCACTGCGCCACCTAGCTGCCCCCCTCTCATGCTTTCTTTACTCTCTCCCCTCCTCTCCTATTCCCTTCTCTTTTCACCTGGTCTCAGTTTCTTCATCTGTAAAATGAAGGACATTTGCTAGATGACCTCTAAGATCCTTTTCATATCTAAATCCATGGAATTACATCATAGCTCCTTCTTTCCTCCCATCCATCTATCAATCTAGGAGATATTGCTTTGTATGCAACTTAATTTTTAAAAATAATGTATAACTTTTGAAAATTCCCACTTTTCACTACAGGATGTTAGTGAACTGAATATCCTTTTGAATTTTTCCTTTGTTTCCTGGGCTGGTCCTCTGTGAAGGATTTATGGAAGAACATTAAAGAGAGCTGTATAGGAGTTGATGTAGGAGTTGAGATTTGCATCATTAAAAGGAGTACTTATATGAATAAATTATAAAACCATTTATTAATAATTTGTGTGCTGATGAACTCAGTACAATATGAAGAATATTTTTTTAAACTTGTTTTGCTAAGCTAAGAGAGAAATATGTTTTACATGACTTCTCATGTATAATGCGTTTGCCTTCTTTATGAGGATGAGGACTAGAGGGAAGAAGATTTGGAACTCAAAATTTAAAAAAAAAGAATTTTTTTAAAAAAGAACTTTGATGTGCCAAGAACTATGCTAAATGCTTGGGGTACAAATATAAAAGGAGACAGTCCTTTCTCTCAAGGCACTGACACTATAATTGGGGAATTGGGGTGGGGAGAGATAACGCAAAAGAAATTTTAACTGAAGGACAGATGAAAAAATCAGAAGTTTTAAAGATGAGTTAATAGGTCAGATGGCAAGCTTCAGGGGTTCTTAGGTTATGTCAGCAGATAATAAATATTCAATAACATTTATTAGCACCTACTATATGTCAGACACTGGGCTAAGTGCTGTAATGGGAATGTAAAGGGAATGTAAATTTAAGATCTTCCCTGCCCCTAGGCCCTTGGATAGCCTTAAATGCACCTGGAGCCCATGGTGGGAGGCTTGTTTTTCAGGAGATACTTTGTGATTGGGCAGTGGGTCAAGAGGGTTGTTCTCTTCTCTGAGCCAGGAGAAGGCTATATAAACCCTGATGTGAGGCTTTGTTTTGGGACTCACTTTGAGAAGTGCTGTGTGATTTGACCAGATGAGATTCTGGGCAGCTGTTGAGAGCCCCCTGGCTTTGAAAAACCTAGATGTTGATTTTTCCCTCTCTGGTAACTGACTAGGTATGGATGTAATGATTGGACAGTTGGAGGCCTGTCTGTTTGCTATGTTTGTTTCTCTGTCTTCTTGTAATTTCTGCTTGTAACCCCTGTATACTCTGAAGCTGGGGGTGTTTTTTCCCCTGAACTAGGTAAATGATATGTTTGATTGATTAAAGCAAGACTGTTAATCCATTTTGAGTTGCTTTCCTTTAGAAAAGCAGATATAAGAACCTGTGTTGGCAGCCACCCTGGGAATGCTGGGGTGCTTGCTGGGTATATAAAAAGAATTACAAACAGTACCTGCCCTCAAGGAGCTTACAATATAATGGGAAGGCAACATGCAAATAAATACATACAAGGCAAGCTATATACAGGATAAAAAGGAAAGGATTTGAATTAAGAGGGATTAGGGAAGGCTTCCTGTAGAAAGAGGGATTTTAGTTCAGACATAAAGGAAGCCAGGGAGGTCAGCAGTTAGAGCAGAGCAGGGAGAGTGTTCCAAGCAAGGAGAACAGCCAGAGAAAACGCCCGGAGCCCAGAGATCAGATGACAATGTTGGGAGTCTGGATAGCACAGATACAGGAAAAACAATAAGGTCTAGAAGACCATAGGAGGCAGAGACAGGGCAGATAACACAGCCTGATGGTCCTTACCTCTCCAGAAGCAATTCTGTGAGATGACAGTCACAGAAATATTAAATTATTGATCTTAGAAATCATGTCGTAAAGCAGATTAATAGAAAATGAATCTTTTAAAAATATAGCAACAATATTATATTTCATAGTCATAAAAGCTTAGAGTTGGGAAGGAGGTCAGAGACCATTTGTTCCAGGTATGAACAAGTGTTGCTCCTATAGCATACTTGACAAGAAGTAGAAATCTGGCCATTGCTTGAGGATCTCTGGTGAGGACAAAACTATTGCTTCCCATAGTAGCCCATTTCCCTTTTAGGTGCAATCAAGAAATCATCGAATAAAACATAGATTTCTCCAAAAGTACAGATAAAATAACCAAGAATCTCTATAAACATTTAAAACAGTAAAGAGCAAACATCTAAGCCCTTTAAAATGGTCATAAATGCAGTGTATATGTGAAGTGGAGGTCACCTTAAAGAATAGATGGCTTGGAATAAGAAGATCTGGGGAAGAATCCCAGGATGGCCCCTTGTTACATGCAAGACTCTGGGAAAATTGCTTCCTATCTCTGAGCCTCATTCATATATTCTTTAAAATGGAGGTAATATTTGTACTACCTACATCACTGGGTTGTAAAGAAAATGTTTTAAAAATGTTAAGCCCTAAATAAATTTGAGCTGTCATATGAAGTGTGCCAGTAAGTTCTAAAATACACATGCACGCATAGCACACTTACTGTAACATGCTTGCAAGTCACTTAGCCTCTATGTGCCTCAGTTTCCTCATCTGTAAAATGACACGGTTGGACTTGGTGGCCTTTAATTTGCCTTCCAGCTCTAAATCTATGATCCTTATTTATACCAACATTAATTAACAATAATTTTATTTTCCTTGTTAGAATTTAGAAGTACTTCAAGTAAGGAGGGGGATAATTTGGATGGCCCAGGTCTCTTTTATTAAAGCTGTCCAAGGATGTTTGAACAGATGCTATTTTTCTCTTGAAAATTTCCATGTAGCAAATTGAGTCAATCAAAATTATTCCACTGACATTAGAACTGCTTCAAAGCACTGTAGCATTTATTCGTTAAGTGTTTGTTGTTGATGATGGCATTTCTCCCACTGAAAATCTTTCTTAAAAGAGAGATCTGATCCAACATTTATCACCTTCAAATGTGGTATATTGAAAAGAACACTGGATTTGCAGTCAGAAGGCCTGGATTCAAATTTCACCTCTGTTACTTATGTGACCAAGGTGAACCCCAGGTCCATTTCCTCATGTGTGAAATGAGAAGACTGGACAAGACCCCTCAAACTCCAAACATTATGAAACTTTAGGGGAAGATTTGTCTCCCTGTTCTATGCCTGGTTTGATATTAATACCCAGTGGAGTACTGAGCAAAGCTGTCTCTATAGTATATTTGTCATGCAATTTTAATGTGACAAATAGAAGTACATATAGATACACACACATGCCTATTTGTGTCAAATGGTAGCCATCTCTAGAGTAGGGGAGGAGGAGGGGAGAAAAAAAGATATTTACATGATAACTTTATTATATATCTGAAAGGAATAGTAAGTTGTTGTAATGTTAATGGGATTTAAGATCTTCCTCCCCCATTAATAGGCCTCACATGGAGCCCATTAAGGGAAGCTTGCCTAGGGGAGGCTTGCTTGTAGGAAGGTTTTCACACCTTTTGCTCATTTATAATTAGGCACTGATTCAGGAGGGTTGTGAGGCCTTCTGGCTCTGAGAAGTGTATATACACTTTGAGTTGGTATTTTGCTTTGGGGGCTCTCTTATGAGAAGGATCTTGTGATTCCCTGGTTGAGATCCTGAGTGGTCATATGTTCAGAGCTCCCCAACTGCTCAGATGTAAAGGCTCTCTTGATCTAGGTAGGTATGTATATAAAGTGTATGGTTGATTCAGGCAGTCAGAGCCCTGTCTGTTGGTCTTTATTTCTCTGCTTGTATTTTCTCTGAAATTCAGCGTGCTGATTTTTCCCCTGAACTAGTGAATGTAATTAAAAAAGATTGCTGACCCCTTAAAACAACTATCTTTCCCAGTAAAGCCAATCAAAGAACCTGTGCTAGCAGCCATCCTGGGTATAACAGTGTGGTTGCTCCTCCAGTTGTACATAATGGATTTGTAGTTTCATGAGCAATCATCTTTTTTTTTTATTATGTTACACTATGGAAATGCTTATTTTATTCCATAAATTAAAAGTAAATCAATTAAATTTGGAAAAATACATGAGAGGCACCTGAATTATTTAAGTGGAGAGAGAGCTGGCCTTGAAGCCAGGAATACCTGAATTCAACACTCACTTTGGACACATAATGACTGTGTGATGCTCTGTGACTTCTCAGTACTTTAGGCAGCTCTTTAATACTATCAGTTGTAGAGGGATAAAAAGTGCTGACTTGCTTTGGTAAAGGGAGTTTCCTCATCCAGAAATTCCCTGCACCAATGAAATCATAGGGAGAGATCCTCTCCTATGGGAGGCACCTGCGTTTTTTTAGGTCAAATTATTTTTAAGATCAATAACAATAGACATAGCAGAATCCTATATTTATTACATCTCTCAATTAGTTATATGATTATAAAGGATGTTCTGCAGAAATTTTTAAGCAAAAAAGTTTCCAGTGCCCTCTTTTTACTCCCCCTTTCTCTCTCTCTCTCTCTCTCTCTCTCTCTCTCTCTATATATATATATATATATATACACACACACACACATATATACATATATGTATATATACACACATATATACATATATGTGTATATATACACATATGTATGTATTTGACTGTATTATACATTTGACTGTATGTATGTATACATGGACCATTTTAGTAAAGATTTTGCAGAGACATAAAAGCAGGCATGAACTAATGTTTCTGATGTCTTCTTGCCCACCTTGTGGGGATAAATATCATCCATGGTCTTTTCCATTCTTTTGGAATCTTCTCTAATTTTCAATATCTTAAGAATAAATCACTGAGTACCTTTAAAATCATGGCATTTCCAGTATGTCCAATTGTTCTTCTTAACATTACTCCCTTGAGTGTTATTGTAAGATCTTTAAATAGACTATTAGTACTGAGGTGATAAGATCTAGATATAGTGGTTCTATCACCATAATTGTTAAAAATTAATCATTAATAAAAAAGACACCAGTAGAACTATTCTATATTTCTTTTATTGTCCTCCTAATTTCTTCTACAAATGTTCTAGAGGTGCTCAGTCTTCAGTAGGTCTGGCACCAATTTATTTGCTTATTTCCTACTTTTCATTCCTTTGAGAGCCTCCACCTTCAAAATGCTTTGCAAATGATATACCCCCACACCGTTGTTGTCCTGTCTCTTTTCTTAGCAAGGAAAGCAAGTATTTGCTCACTGAGGTAGTTTCTAAGCAGATGGTAGTCAAAGTCAATATTTTTACTTTGTCCATTTCCCATTTTCCAAGTCAACTGTCTGTTTAAACAGGTTGTGTTAGAACTGCTGTCATTATGAGCAGTATCTTCTCCTCTTTATCTTTTCTTTTAATGTGGCTTTGACCTTTGCTATAACCAGTCAATGATTTAGTCACACAGAGAAAATTAAGTTTGTGCTTTGTTCATAACCAGTTACATCCTGCCTGTTAATATATGGTTAATTCGATTTTTAACGTGAATGTCTCTAGGCAAATAAACTATTGGTTACATTAATTTCTCAAACTAAAAACCTGCCATATTTTAAATGTGTATGCATTTTATTCTGCTTTCTTCTACCCCCAAGGTGGGAGGAGGAAAAGAGAGGGTAGATTTGAAATAGGTTCACACACTTCATCTCACTCTTTTCTCATCTATCTCCTCTCCCACCCCCCACTGGCATCTGTGGCCCTTGTGAAATTACACATTCTTTCACATGCCTCATTTTCTTACATTGTCTGCCATTTCGCAGCTGCTCAGATTTTTTTTTCCTTTCTCAGCTTTGCTTAGTGCCAAGGAGCTGTTTGTTCTAACACTTTAAAAACAAATGGCACTTTTTTCCAGGGACAAATATCTTCACTTCTGTCAAATAAAAAGTTGAGTAATAGTGAAAACATTTTAAGCATGTAGGTGTTTTGAAAGAAAATAAGGAATCTACTGTTTTTTAATGCAATGCCTAAGGAGAGAATAAAACCATAGAATGAACATTGAATGTGCTTTTAAGAACATTTATTTGTCATTGGCTTTTCAGTCACCATGATATTTACTGGTTATTTGTCAATTTCTTGGATTAATCAGCTTCACACACTGGACTGTATGAGACAGAGAGAGAGAGAGAGAGAGAGAGAGAGAGAGAGAGAGAGAGAGAGAAGGTGGTATATAATAGATGGTAGATACATAGAAGATAGATGATAGGTAGATAATAGAGATACATGTAGTAGACAGATGGATAGATAGATGAAAATTAATGTATATGTAAATCCTTCCCCAAATTTTATTTTGTGTGACCTTAGGCAAGTCACTTAATCTCTCTGATCTTCATTTGCCTCATCTGTAAAATGATATAGGTTGGACTAAATTGCCACTGAGGTCCCTTATGGCTGTAGATCTGTGATTCTATGATCCTCATTCAAAGTCATTAGAAACAATTTCATGCTAATTTAAATAAGATCAAAGTTCATTTTGTAGCTAAACACCCATCTTCTGACACAAGAGTTAAACATGAGCTTGACTTGTTAAAAATATATATATTTTTTTTTACCAGCCTTATCACAATGTGATCCCACTTGTTCAATTAAATTTGCACAGGAGTATTCAAAAGTAAATACCTTGGGTGCCTTATTATACACCCTTTAAATGTGAAGCTTTGGGTGATTTTTAGAAATTATTAACTCATTTATATCATGTGTTTTTATATTGCCTTCATTTCCGAATAGATCCTTTTCCTTTACCTACTCAGCATAACTTCTCTTATAACAACATTTTTTAAAAGGGGGGAGGAGAAGAAAGCTGGTTAGAAAAACCTACATATCAATTAAGTTTGATAGTATATTCAATTTTTGACCATCTCTGTAAAGAAGGGAGGGAAGTCTATACTCTCACTCTTTTAAGGTCATGTTTGGTCATTGTAAATGACCAAAATTAAATGTTAGTCTTTTTGTTCTTTCCATTAATGTTGTAGTTAGTCATTGTTTATATTGTTTTCCTGTTTCTACTTACTCTGTAATAGTTCACAGAAGTCTTCTCATGGTTCTCTGAATTATTAGTCATTTCATACAGCACAGTTATATTAAATTATATACATGTGCCACAATTTTCTTAGATATTGCCCAATCGATGGGAAGCTACCATTTCAAGCTTTTGCTACCATGAAAATAAGTTCTGCTATGAATATCTGATATGTATGTGACTTTTCTTGTCTTTCACCTCCTTGGGATATATGCCTAGCAGTATAATATCTGAATCAAAGGATATGGACATTTTAATCACTTGCTTAGCATAATTCCAAATTGCTTTCCAGAGCAGCTGAGCCAAGTGATAACTCCATTAACAGTATATTAATGTTCTTATCTTTGCACAGTCCCTCAGACATTGACTATTCCCATCTTTTGTCATGTACCTCTGCTAATTTTCTGAGTACTGAATGACAATAATTTTTTTATTATAGTAATGTTTTTAACATATTGTACAATAGTATGAAGACCCATCACCATTGCTGTCTCAATTTCTTTCATCAGAGTCATGAATTCTTTACCATTCACTTTTCTTTACATTCACAATCTTTCATTCTATGGACGATGGCCAAATGGATGTGGTGAAAATTGCTGAACAAATCCCAAGTGCTATCTCCACCCCTCTCCTCAAAAACTACAGGAATCTACTATTACCAATTTTAAAAGTAATTTTAAAATTGCCATTAGTAGGTTTCTTAAAGTCCTGGATTTTCCATCATGTGCATTCATCAGAGTCCCTCCCAGCTTTCTCCTCTTCTCTTTAAGCAGCAGCATCTCTGGGCTCCCACGAGACTCTATCTGATTGAATAGCTGTAACACCAGGCATTTACACAGTACCTATCTCTTAAAGGAAATAGTTCAGAGAAAAAGAAATAATTCAAAAACACTTTTACATGTATTCTCTTATTTGTTCTTCTAATCCTATGAAGTGGAAGTTCAAATTTTACAAAGAGGTTAAAAAACAAGGGACCATAGAGTGTGAGCCATGTGTACCCAGGTGTGCTGGCACACCCTGAGGTGAGCATTACTTCTTATGGGGGTGCTTCCCCATGTACAATACAAAGAGAGTAAGTTACTTGTTCATGGAGACAGGACTAGACCTGCAGTCTTCTTACTCTTAGCCTAGTATTCTTTTCAACAAACTACATTGAATTCAACAGGAAGTTTTATATCAATATACCAATGTTCAAAAGTATCTTTACTTCCAGAAATATGTCAACAAGGTACAAGGCACTGTGCTTGCCCCAGAATGCTAAGCAAATCTTTCACTACTTGGTGCCAACCTGTCTTCCTCATCTGATAGCAGATTTCTCCCTCTCTTACATTTTATGTTCCAGCAAAATTGGCCTATGGTTTTCCCCTAAGGAACATTCAATCTCCCATCCCTGTTCCTTTGCATAGGCTTTCTTCATGCCTGGAATGTTCTCCTTTACCTCATTCCTCACAGAACATTTCTCTTGCCTCAAACCATGGTTCAGGATCTGCTTCCTAAACCAGGCCCTTCCTGATGCCCTGGGTTGTTAGCCCTCTCTCACCCAATATTATTTTGAATTTCCTCAGCCATGTATTTTATATATAGCTATTTGTGGGCATATTGTTTACTCCCAGTAGATTGGAAGTCTTCTGAAGGCAGACATAATTCACTTTTTGTCTTTGTAACTCGAGTACCCGGAACATTTCCTAGTGCATTGTGGACACAAAATACATACTTGTTTAATTAGGTTCACGGTAGAATTTTCCTTGTTTTGGAGCAGCTCTATTAACTGAAATATTCTCTCTTTGGAGAAAAAATAGTACTTGTGATGATGGGAATCTTTGCCATAATTACCTGATTTCTGCTCCTTTTTAATTCTTCTCTTGCTAAGGAGGTTACAACATTCTTAGTCATTCTGGAAGAACTAGAATTGTAATTTCATTGGTTTAAGGAAAGCCTGTAGGGGAACCTCCCCCCTCTTCCAAAGCATATTTACATGTATACGAAATTTAGAATTTTGGCATGTCATTTAGGACAATGAGTTGGTTTTTTTAATTCAATTTTTATTTTAATTTATGGAAAAAGACAAGCATTTCCAGAACATAGTGCAATAAAAAAGATGATTGTACAAGAAACTGCAAATCTACTATGCACAACTTGCTATTCCTTTCAAATATACAACAAAATTATCATGTAATTTTTTCCTTGTTTTCTTCCCTCTGCCCTCTCCCTCCCGATCCTAGAGATGTCTATCATTAGACACAAAAAGAGATAGATATTTAAAATTACTCTATACATACTTCTATTTATCCGTTCTTTCTCTGGATGTATATAGGGCCTTTATTTGTATGTATTTAGAATTAATTTGGGTATTTATAATAGTCAAAATAACTTATTTGCTCTTAAAACAAAATTGCTGGTTTTTATCAATATTATCAATATACAACATTTTCTTGGTTCTACTCATTTTGCTCTGTTATTTCCTGTAAGTCTTTCCATGTTTTTTTTTCTGAAATTATTGAGCTCATCATTTCTTATAGCACAGTAGTACTCCATCACAATCATACACTACAACACTTCAAGTGAGTTGCCCATTCATTGTTACATAGCCAATAGGTATCATGGGTTAAATTTAAACCCAGGTCTTCCTGACTCTGAAGCCAGCTGTATATCTATCCAATGCTACCTCTTATCCTTAATTATAATTGGAAATCATAACTTAAAAGTTTCATTAGCAGTCAATTCAATGGCTCTGAAATTATGACTTGCCCTTAGTGGTAAGTTTTCCAAAGCTTATAGAACTAAACTTCTTTTTCGCATCTTCTGTTCCAGAATCACAGAATTTAAGGATCAGAAAGGACCACAGGGACTATCTGGTTTAACCCTACATTCAAGGAATGCCCTCGATAACATAACTGACTAGTGGCCTCACAGCATTGGCTTGAAGACCTCCAAGGAAAGACCTCAACCCTTCTGTAGGCCATCCTTTTTATTTTTGGATAATCCTAAATGTTAAAAGGACAACTAGGTGGCGCTATAGTGCACAGAGCACCAGGTCTGGAGTTAGGGAGATCCATCTTCCTGAGTTCAGATGTGGCCTTAGACACTTATTAGCTGTGTGACCTTGGGCAAGTCACTTATCTCTGTTTGCCTCAGTTTCCTCATCTGCAAAATGAGCTGGAGAAGGAAATAGAAAACTACTCCAATATCTTTTCCAAGAAAATCCCAATGGGGTCAGAGAGTCAGGCACAACCTAAAAACAACTGAAAGAAAAAATATAAAGAACTTTTGTCCTGACATCAAACCCAAATCAGTTTCTTTGCCACTTCTGCTAGTTGCTCCTGGTTCTGTCCTCTGGGGCTAAGCTGAATACGTCCTCCACACTAGAGTCCTTCAATGATGTGAAGGTAGAGATTATAATTCTCCTCCTCCACCTCACCACACACACACACACACACACACACACACACACACACACACACACACACACACACACTGTCTTCTCCAGGTTAAACACACCCAGTTATTTCAACATGTTTAAATTATAAGAATGATAACTTTGCTATATTGCAAAATGATTGTTCTAGTGAATGAGGCAAGTTATTGGAGTAAAGACTGAAGAGAAGACAGCAGTTAAGTCGCAAAATCATGTTAGAGCTGGAAAAGAGCTCATAGAACATCTAGTTCATGTTGTATTTCATTTTCCCAAGAGCCTCCCATGGTGTTCTGCACAGTCATTTAATAAATGTTTGATGAATTGAATTTTGTAAATAAAGAAACTGGGGATCAGTGAGGTGAATCAATGTGCTTGGTCTCAGACACCATGGACAATAGATAGGAAAAAAGGGACTAGACCTGGAGTCTTCCTGAATTACCATCCAGTATTCTTTCCCCTTTCAGTTACTTTGAGCTCATAAGAGGCATGGCTGCTGCCTCCCTGGTCCCTGAACAGATTCTAAAATCAGAAAACTCAGAAATTAAATGTCTCAGTCTGGTAACTTACCTGTGAAGGGCCCAGATGCCAGCCAAATCATACTCCACAGATGCCCCCAAACTATCTAGAGAACATAAATCTACATCAAATCTAAGCACTTATTCCTCTCCTTTTCCCTTTCCACACAGAGAAACAAACAATATCTCTTGGAGTTGAAAAACCCTGGCCTTGATTCAGAACACAGAGACCTGGACTACTTGCAGTATCAGCACAAAAGTCCGTCAAAAGTAGAAACATGGTCTTTTTGACTATATCTAACTGCCAAGAAATTTCCAACAACAGAGGCCTTAATTTCCAAGGCTCTTTCATAGCCAAATATGAGAAATAAACAAACACAAATGAATAATGCTGACTGGAATCATAAATTTTACTTATCAATCAGGAAAGATCATGCAATCTTTTCTTCAACAATTCAAGAAGCAAATTTAAAGCCCCTACTCTGTACCAGGCACTGTCCCAGGTGCTGAGAATGCAAGGACAAAAACAAAAACCAAAAAAAATTCCCCGCCCTCAAGGAGCTTACAGTCTAGTGAGGGAAGAGAAGAGGAAGAGAATGTAGTATATACAATAACGAAACTCTACCAGTGGAGATCAGTAAATGTTCCACAGTATAGTCTGAGAAGTGTCTGAGGCCCTGAGAGGTAAAATGACTTACCCAGGGTCACACAGCCAATCTGTGACAGTGGCAGGGCTTCAACCCAGGGCTTTTTGACTTTTAATCAGCTCCCTATGCATTAAGCCAAGTTGCTTTTAAATAATAAGTAAGAAATGATTTAAGATGTAAATGAATTTATTTGATACCCTGTGTGCAGAGACCATGCTAATTTCTTCTCTATGTTCCAATTTTTTTTACATGCACTTAATTTTGACATGAAAGAAAAATATTAGTTTGTAGGCTTGGCTCTACATGTAAGTGTAATAAAAATAGTGTGAATTGATGGGAACCAAAAATGACCAACTGCCCAGAAATGCCTGCCACAGTGCCTATTATTCCCAGAATTTTAATTAATCCGTTAGTTTCAGGCATTGTCTTCAGGAGACCATTATAAAAATATAAATCTGTTTCATAGGAAGGATAACACATTAACCCATTAACATGTATTCATTTTTCATATCAAGTAGTGGAAAGAGAGTCCCTAGAAGAATGACCCAGGAGACAATAATTCTGATGGGAATGAGATCAGGAAAGCCTGGCAGCAAAGAGCAGCACTAGCTAAGGCAGCCTTGGAAAAGATACAGTACTGAGGGCAATGGGCAGCAGGAGGCAGGTTAACAGAGAAGGAGAAGGAAAATGAAGGCAAATTTCACTTACTTCAAAATTTCACTTAGGTCAGACTCTGTTCTTGTGACATCTAAAAATTATTCAGGAGGCATGAGAACAAAGCACCAAAAGAAAGAGTGGCCATCGATCTGCAACAACCGCATCCATCATGAAGTTAAGATCAGTATAAACTTATTATCAGTATTGCTACAGTGAACAGTGTGTTTCACAGAACCATTTATGAAAAACTCTAAAAGGAGTAAACTTCTTTTGATCAACATAGGTATGACAGTGGACAAAGATAACTTTCTTTATCTGAATAATGTACTAAAATCCCTTCCTTCCCCTCCCCTCCCCCTCCCTCCTCCCTTCCCCTTCCATCCTCCCTTCCCCTTCCCCTTCCCCTCCTTTCCTCCTCTTGTCATCTCCTCGCCTCTCCTCTCCTCTCCTCTCTTCTCCTCTCCTCTCCTCTCTTCTCCTCCCCTCCCTTCTCTCCCCTCCCCTCCCCTCCCTTCTCCTCCCCCTCCCCTCCCCTCCCTTCCCCTCCCTTCCCATCCTCTTCTCTCCTCTCCTCTCCTCTCCTCTCCTCTCCTCTCCTCTCCTCTCCTCTCCTCTTCTCTCCTCCCTTCCCCTCCCCTCCCTTCTCCTCCCCCTCCCCTCCCCTCCCCTCCATTCCCCTCCCTTCCCATCCTCTTCTCTCCTCTCCTCTCCTCTCCTCTCCTCTCCTCTCCTCTTCTCTCCTTCCCTCCCCTCCCCTCCCCTCCCTTCCCCTCCTCTCTTCTCCTCCATCTCCTCTCCTCTCTTCTCCTCCTCTTTCTCACTGTGTCCCCCTTTCTATCTACTGCTTTCTTTTCCTCCTACCCCCTGCATACCAGTTCTGAAATTTAGGTGATCCAAAGTACATAGTGTATAAAAAATTGACAAGAAATCCTACCTTACAATGATTATATAGATATGAAGCCACCACTCTTCCCCACCCCCATTTTAAATATGAAGATTCTGAGACCCAGAAAGATTGAGTGAATTAGTTGGGTAGTAAGTAGCAGAGCTAGAATTCAAACCCAGGTCTCTAAATTTGATCTTCTTTCCATTGGACCCTGATGCTATGATTTCTAATGGTAGGAAGCAATCCCTTCAGGACTAAGCCTCTGGACTTAAAGGGAAAGTGGTCAGACTAAAGAAGGTAGCCCTCTGTTGTGGGGCCTGCAATTTCAAAGTATTTCCCTGGTTTGCAAAGGGGGGTAG
The DNA here is from genome assembly GCA_011680675.1 of Gymnobelideus leadbeateri. Taxonomy (NCBI): domain Eukaryota; kingdom Metazoa; phylum Chordata; class Mammalia; order Diprotodontia; family Petauridae; genus Gymnobelideus; species Gymnobelideus leadbeateri. The sequence continues at coordinate 239,121 of WOXC01010248.1, forward strand.
GGTGAATATAGATCTGTTGAGAACTAGGTATACTACTAATTCTCGGGCACAAGTCTTTGGCTCACCTCTTTGTCTACCTACTTCTAGAGAATCCACAAACTCAGAAATCTTAGGATTCTGCAGTTCCTCCTCTGAAGGGTAAGGGGTGTTAATTGAGTGGTGCTTGGAACACAAACAGGGAAATATGGGGATATAAAAAAGCATTCATACAAAGGAGGAGAGTGTTAGTGCTAAATACTGAATCTTGTAAAAGAGACCTGTTGAATTTTAATCATCTTTGCTCCAGTCTTTGTAATGGAAGCTCTTGTACCCGATCTAATAGTTCTAATGAAAAATGGGTTAAGCCTTGGGTCCAAAGATATCATCATTATGAATGTATAAGTGCCTAGGACAATATAATTCCCTCCATGGTGCAGCTGCCACGGCCTTTGATCCGTGCTGTATTACTTACTTATTTATTGATTTATAAAAACGAGCTGTTGAGCTTTTCCTAAGAAGTCCAAGGGCACATGAACAAAAAGTAGGAAATATACAACCACAAAAAATAAACCACGAAGCATAAACCAGACCCACTAATGACCAGGGCACTTTGCCTAGGTGAGGAGGATAAATCAAAAATACACTTTCTGAACACACCCTGAACATCAACAAACAGGGACTTTGTAAGACCCAAAGAAGAAAGTTATATAACAAGGGCCTATATGACATATAATATATGTTGGCAAAAACTTGGTCTGCACACTATGAATTTATTTATATTTGGCCCTTCTTCAGAGACGGGTCAAAGATTCTCACCAGAAAGTATGAGGAGTATGATGTCTTAAACACAAACAAGGCCAGGGGTTGCATACTTCCCTCTGAGTATTTAGTATTCTTTTAAGCCAATTAAAATAATTTGGTTTCACAGTGGAATGATTCCATTAAATAATAAATAATAACTCTGCTCACTGTGAGAATGGGCCATGAAGTCCTTTACTCAGTAGGATGGAGATGAAGGAACAGAGAATGAGTGTAAATGAAACTCAGTCCCAGGGCAAAGAGAAGTGTCTGAGTGCCTCTTGACCAAACAACCAATTAAAACAAAGATTGGTGAATTTGGTCTAGAGAGACAACCAACCCAGATGGGTCAGAGTTGAATTCAGGGTTGAAAAACAACAAAAATTTTACTTCTGTATGACCTAGATTTGGACAGCATTTAACTTACTTTTAAAGAAAAAGTTTGGGTTTTCTGCATACAAAACTCCTCTCCCCATACACACACATACACACAGCTCACCCAAATACATGTTGTACATCCCTCTTCCTTTTCATCCCAGCTGGAACTTTTGGGACTTTGTGCTTTCTCCGAACATAACTCCATTTAATTCTGCCAACGATAGTCCCTTGTCAAAAAACCCATTATCTTCTGTTGTCTTTGGTCTGTGTAGACAGCCAATTGAGATCCTCCAAGCCAAAGACAATTACCTGGGGTCCTGAATGATCCAGTTTGGCTTTAAGCATGAATTCACCAGATAATTGCTAAACTCTTCACTTGATATTGGCGGGCGGTGCACAGTTATTGACCAAAAGCATACCAGAGTCTTCAGGCAGCTATTGAACATTAAACCTTTCCTGAAAGGGGTTAGGCAAGGGTAGGGGGTAAGGAGTTTGAATTTAAAGATACAGAGCCTCTTCAGGGTTGTATCCTGGAGACCTGAGGGCATGATTTAATTAGAGATTTAAATATTAACCTTCATCCCATCAATCTTTTGATAGATACTAGACGTATTGGGTTGATTACTTAGTCCTGGCATAGAACTCTCTATGTGGCCGAAACCTCTGTGCTTTGTCTCTCTCTCTCATCATTCCCACTGTCACCACCCTAGTCAAGGCCCTCACCACCTTATAAACAGATTAGTACTGCTGCTTCCTTACTGGCTTCCCTGCCTCCAGCCACTTTGAATCCATCATTCATGCTTCAGCCAAACGCTTTCAGTGGGTCATTTGTCTGCTCAAAAATAGTCAATGGCCTCCCTTTCCTACTATTTTAAATCTACAACATTCCTTGGCCTGTGTGTAGCTATGGGAAAGAGCATGGAGTTCTGAAGGGCTTAGAGATGGAACAGAATTCATGTGGCACCTTGCCCAGCAAAGAACTCATTTGGGACACTTCTGCTGTACCAGGGAAGGAAAGAAACAAGTATGTATTAAATCTATTATGTGCCTGGCGCTCTGCTAAGCACAGGGATAGAAATACAAACAGAGAAAAAGTAAATTCCTGCCCTTAAAAAGCTTACACTCTATTGGTGAAAAAATAACACAACAACAACAACCAAGAAGGAAATTGAAAGGAAGGAGAACAGGGCATTATTTTGGAATCTAGAAAGTCAGGAATATTCCAGGAGGGGAAGGAAGGCAAACTAGCCTTCACAAAATGGAGACTCCAGGAGGAATTCTCAGTTGGAGCAGGGGGATGGACCTCTAGGAGGGATATTCCATGACGACAAACCACCAGGTGACAGGATGTTCCAGGATGAGGAGCCCCAGCCACTGAGGGAAACTCAAATGAAACAATGGCAGGAGTGTGATTTTGAAGTCTGAAAGGTTAGGAACATGGTTGGGAAGGAAGTTAACCCAGGGCTTCAGGAGACAGCTGATTCAAGTTCACATTGCATTGCCTTTGAGTATTCAGGAGATCCAAATAATGTGGAGGAGGCTGGTATATCTTGGATCAGGAGGCCTAGTACAGTTAGCAGTTAAAACTAGTGGATAAGCAGAGGGAAGGACAGTGGAGTTGTGGTACTTGAGACCCAGGTCTCTAACCCATCAGGTCTTTATTGCAGGGAACAGGCATATTCACAAATGTTTATTTTGGCCTCGGGTTGAGAATCATGCTCATGCATAACATGTAGGAGGAGGGATAATGGGGTATTTTAACCTACAACTGGCTGCTCATATGAATTGTCCTGGCGTTTCTAGGAATGCCTTTCAAGGTTCTCCATAGTTTACTTCCACCCTACTAATACTTTGATGCTTTGATTGGGGACTACCACTTCCATTGGTGCAAATCATAACTGTCTTCTCATCTTTTGAAACTTCTATTTCTTTAAAAAGAAATATATCAAGGATCTATGCAACATGTTAGAGGCCTTCCTTGGGGCCTCTTAATATTTTATGGGTACCAGTGTAACACTTGAGTTCTCTATCCACTATTTCTTTCTCTTGCTCTCTAACTGGTATAACTGTTCTCAACATACATGTCCTTGATGATGTATTTTAAACCACTTCTTCATTCAAGTTACCACTAGTAGTGTGTTACAGTCTATTGATGCTTATTGTGGGTCCTTCCATTGTTTTCTGAGTCCCCTGAAATTGCTATTTTTTTTTTTTTGCTTTTTGGAGGGCAATTGGGGTTAAGTAACTTGCCCAAGGTCACACAGCTAGGTTTTTGTTTGTGTGTGTTAAATGTCTGAGGCTGGATCCGAACTCAGGTCCTTCTGACTCCAGGGCTGGTGCTCTACTCACTGCGCCACCTAGCCGCCCCAATTGCTATATTTTTAAGGTCAGCCAAATAGCAGTTGTAGGTTAAATAGTAACACAGAGAGAGTGGTGGCCCATAGAAAGTGCTTAATAAATAATTGATTGAGTGATAAAGAAGTTTGGATTACATTCTATAGACTATAGAACTTTATCCAGCAATATTTCTCACCATTTCCTTAGAATCAACTGCTTTAGTCATAGTTGTCTCATAATTCCATATAAACATTCATCTGCATATTCATTCTTCCCTCTATCTTACTTTATTTTGTCCTTTTTGCCTGGAAATGAGTGAAATTCTATTTTTTTGAAAATGTGTATATAGTGTCTACCATGTGCAAAGTATTGTTTGTAAGGAATACAAAGGTAAATGAAACATAACCCCTCCCTTCAAGGAGCTTATAATTTAGTAGAGGATAAAATAACTTCTGTACAGAGTAAAAGATGGTAAATGCTACCCAAAAGGTTCAAGGTTCAGAGAAGGGAATGATCAAGTCTAATCACTCTCCCTTCACTTCAAGCAGCCAGTGAAACAGTGGATAGAGTCCAGTGGGCCTGGAGTTAGGAAACTGGAGTTCAAATCTGGTCTCAGACACCTACTAGCTATAAAACCCCAGGCAAGTCACTTAACCTCTGCCTCAGTTTCCTTAACTATAAAAATGGGGATAACAATAGTGCCTACCTCCCAGGGTTGTTGTGAGGATCAAATGAGAGAATATTTGTAAAGCATGTAGCACAGTGCTAGGCAAATAGGAGGCATTATATAAATGTTTATTTCCCCCTTCCCCTTTCTCTTTTCCGACCCTAAACCTTCTTTAAGGCCCAACTTAAGTCCCACCATTTGTGATTGAATGAATGAAAGAAGTTAAAAGGATCTAGGGTGACTCCAAATAAACAGAACCACATTACCCTAAAGAATGTTGGTACCTTGCTGTCAGACAAAAAAAAATAATACTAAATTAAATTCCCATTTAAATTGTGCTGTCAAGAAGAAAAAGTATCTTTTTCGGAAAAGAGCTGGGTGACTTGGTGGGGTTTGGAGCAGAATGCCTGTCTGTGGCTTGTAATATCCCTGTGAAAAATAATGGAAGTTGCTTAAAGTCTTTAAAAAAACTTATTGAGCCAATATTTGAGTCAGCACATATTATACAGAGGATATAATATGCCCAAGAGCACTCCTTAGCAAGGCATTCAAGATTCTCCACCATCTGACTCTATCTATTCTTCCTAAATCCTGCATTATAGCCAGGTATGCCTACTCAGTCTCCAAAATGTACTTCATGCTTATTTGCTTCCATTCTTTTTTCCCTTCATCAAAAGCTCCCACCTCCTTGCTCATGTTCTCTTTTCCTATACTCAAATCCTATCTAACCTTCAAAGTTCAGTTCAAGCTCCATCTCCTTGGTGAAGTGTAAGCATCTCACTCTCAGCTCTCAGTGAGCTTTCCATCCTCAGAGCTCCTAGAACACTGTCCATAGTTCTTTACCCCACTATCTCGTAAGCTAATAGTCCTGACCTTTATCTTGCCAGTGGACCCCGATGACTCCAGAGGAGAAAGTTTGGCTGGTGACTTTGCACAGCCCTGCCTCACTTAACACCAATTCATTTGCAAGTCATGGTATCCTCTTCCTGACGTCATGGTTGGTTTTTGTCTACAAGAATGAAGAACAAACAACAATCTTGTAAGCTGTTTCTTAGGAGAACAAGCAATGAGTTTAGGATGTTTATCTTGTGATTTCTAGGACTGGATGGAAAGAATTCACAGGAATCTATACAGAATTCCCAGGATCAGAGAATCTCAAAACTGAAAAGAACTTCAAAAGTCACTTGAGGTGGGGAGAAGGAAGAAGAAAAAAGAAATTTACACAATAATGTTGTTGTGTATTTGAAAGGAATGGCAATTTGTGCATAGTAGATTTGCATTTTTATGCACAAGCATCTTTCATTATACTAAATTATGTAAATGCTTGTTTTATTCCATAAATTAAAAATAAAAGTTAAAACAAAAACACTTAGTCCAAGCTATTTCCAAAAAAAAAAAAAACCAAAACCCTCAGCAACAGAGGTGTCCAACACACAAACTGGGGTTTGAATGCAGCCCATAGTACTTCTGAGTGCTATCCAAACCAGATTAAAATATATTTGGAAATTATTTAACAAAATATGATAAAATATAGGTTATTTTACATTTTAAAACTATGTCAATAGGTAGCCCATAGGGATCTTTATGTACAATTGAATGGCTCCCATTTCTATCTGAGTTTGACACTCCTGCTCTACACCATCCTCAGCAAACAACCATCTACCTTTTCACAGAAGATCCTCAAGTAAAGAGAAACCTACTCATTTCTCTCATAGATTCAGAGCTGGAGATGGCTGAGCAGGGATTATTTACCAAGGTCCACAAGATATAGACAGATTCCAATAGGTCTAAGAATTTACATTTTTAAAATATTTTCATAACTTTAATATAACGTTTTTTCCTTTGTAGTATTTTATGTATTTCAATAGGGCAGCTAGGTGGCAAGGTGGATAGAACATTGGGCCTGGAGTCAGGAAGTTCTAAGTTCAAATCCAACCTCAGACACTTACTAGCTTTGTGACCTTGGCAAGTCACTTCACCCCGTTTGCCCTAGTTTCCTCATCTGGAAAATGAACTGGAGAAGGAAATGGCAAATCTCTCCAGCACCTATGCCAAGAAAGTCCTAAAGGGGGTCATGAAGAGTAGAACATAATTGGACATGACTGAAAACAACTAAACAACAACAAATGCATTATTCTAAGAATGAGTCCTTAGGCTTCTACAGAGTACCAAATGGATTAATGACATACAAGAAAGGTTAACAACCCCTTCCTTAGGGATTATTCTAGTTGAAACTCCTTATTTTATATAAGGGGAAATTAAGGCCCAGAAATTTGATGTGTCTTGACCAAGATCACATACACAATTGTGGGAGAATTGGGATTTGAATCCAGGTTCTCTGAATCTAAATCCAGTGTTCTTTCCACTTGACCATAATGCTTTTTCAATTTACCCCAAAACTTAAGAGGTTAAAAAAAACTTAATAATAGGACAAAACTAGTTTGGAAAGGATATTTCTAATCACGGGAAAGAGGAGTACAGTACTCAAAGGACGAGAGAAATCATTTACAGTGCACTTGATCAAGAAAGTCTCTTTGTAGTAAGAATAAAAATAATTCAATGAACATTAATCAAGTGCCTGTTATAAGCGAGGCACTGTGCTAATTGCTGGGGATACAGAAAGAGGCAAAAGACAGTGCCTGCCCTTAAGGAGCTTATAATCTAATAGAAGAGACAACATGCAAAGAAGCATATACAAAACAAGCTATATATGAGACAAATAGGAAAAATTTAGCAGAGGGGAAGCACTGGATTTGAGAAGAGAAGGCTTTCTGTAGAAGGTAGGATTTCATTGGGGACTTAAGGAAAGCCAGTAAGATCAGTAGTGGGAGCAGAGAAGGGAAAGCATTGCAGGCAAGGGGGACAGGCAGAGAATAAAAGACCTTCATACCAACTGCTTCTTGTAGTCAGAGAATGTAGAGGGGAGTTGGGGGAAAGGGTCCTTTATGTGGAGGGAAGAGATTTAATGAAAGCATGAGGCAAAATAAGGCAGACATGTCTGGGGAGTGGCAAGAAGTTCAGGTAGGCCAAAGCATATGGTGCCTGAAGATAATAGTTTCAGATAAGGTAGATTGGAGCAAGACTAGAGAGCCTTGAATAATAACTTACAGACTGGACTTTATACAACAGATGGTGAAAATCTTTCATGTTTTTTGAGCACACAATTTAAGTAACACAGTCAGAACACTATTAAAGAAAGGATATTCTATTCATAATGTGTAAGATGGATAAAAAGATAAATAAAGGTAAAAAATCATAGGAATACAGAATTTCAGAGTTGGAGGTTCCAATTCTCACTGATGGAACCCCTTTACAAGAGCCCCCAACAGACCAAGGTTACAAATTCCATTGATTGGGAGCTTATGAAGCTAACCATTCTATTTAAAACTGATCATAAAAAGTCAATCTCACAGCCAGGAAATCCTGGGCTCAGGTCCCATCTTTCATATATACTAGATCTGTGAACCTGGACAAGTAACAACCTCTAAGAACTCAAGCAACACTTAGTACTCTAAACTGCAAAGCATTTATAATCTATGTTGGTAGAGGGAGTTTCCTTAAGGAAGTTCTATATATTAATGAAATCCCACAGATGCAATCCCCAAACAGTAATTACTTCTTTAAATTGACACAAAATCTGCCTCCCTTTAACTTCCATATACTGTCCTTAATTCTGCCATTTAGAATCGCAGAGATTAGGTTTCCTCTCCCTTCTGAATTAGTCTCTTCACATATTAAAATATAGGATCATATCTTTCCTCTCTTTGTTTTATAGGCAAAACATTCCCAGTCTTTTTTGTCTGTTCCTGATATGCTGTTGCTTTCTAATTCCTTTATTATCTTACCTCCCTCATCTGAACCTGCTCCAGTTTGTTATTATTGACCACAGCAGAGCCTGGTGGGCTTTTCACTCTTCTTTAGGAAGAGCTTCATGCCTTTTGTAGAGCTACAGCACTGCTAACTCTTCTCTTTTGTGTCATTCTTGACACTGTCTTTGATTGACATTCTACTAAAACCCTCTTGCTCAGGTCATTGAGTTGTCTGCCAAGCACATTCTTTCCAGTACTCATGAGATGAACTCCTTTCCTGCCAGGAGTCCATCATTCTGGTATCATAAGCCAAGGTCCAAAAAAATAAATCCTGTTCTTCAACACCATCTATATAGCCAACTCTTCTTTTCCCATATCTTCCCTCCTTTTTCCAAAGGCATAACCTGGAAAGGCAGAAGAAACTAAAAAGGTATATGTGTCCCCTAAGTCCTTCAATTTCCTGCCCAAGATTTAAAGGTCACCAGAAATTCATTCTGTGTTTATTTGGTTCTTGTTGTTCAGTGGTATCTGACTCTTTGTGACCTCATGGACCATATTGTCCACAGGATTTTCTTGGCAAAGATACTGAATGGTTTATTATTTCATTCTCTAGTGGATTAAGGCAAACAGAGGTTAAGTGACTTGCCCAGAATCATGTAGCTATTAAGTGTCTAAGGCCATATTTGAACTCAGGTCTTCTTGACTCCAATCCCAGCATTCTGTCTATCTATTAAGTCACTTAGCTACCTCCCATTTTTGGTAGGTATAATTAATTTTTGTGTTTATAATATATATGTATATGTACATATATGATATATATGTATGTACATTTATATGTATGTATATTTATATTATGTTGTATACGTATGTAAATATGCAGAATTGGGTAGCAGTCAATAGGTGGTCTTGAAAGATTTTTTTAACTATATCTCAAATACATGTTTCAGAAAGCCAGTATAGCCTTCTAGACCCACATATAACTGTTATTGTGACCTTCAGGAGACAGAATCATGACTAGAAATTTTTTCTTCCTAGGGAAGTATGATAAACCACATCTAGGGAGAACAGGATATGCATGCCTTCAGTTGAACAGAAGGAGACAGGTACCCTGGGATATGTGCCATTGTGCCCGTAGGGAAGAGGATGGAGTAGGGAGAGGAGCTGGTAGCTTACTTCCAATCTTGCTAACTAGGTACCAAGCTCTATCATTTCTGCATTGCTGGAGGTTGTAAGTGATGTCAGGATGCTCCAAATTGGGGGCCATCTAAATTTTCTGCCTTGGGGTAAAACCCTATGGAATCAATACTAGTTACATCCCTGCCATGGAGTCACCAGTTGCCACTAAGTGTCTTTCCCTTCTTGGGGCTGGAAACAGAATTCCTCATACCTGTTAGCAGCTGGGAAACTTCCTGATTCTTCTATGGAGAGTGGCACCATCCTGCATCTTATACAAGGTTTCCAAATTCATTCTCTATGGTAAGAGTCTGTAGCTTAATAGATCTGCATTTCTTCTCTTTTTCTTCCTCTGTGTCATTTGCCAACCTCTCGACTCTAGTATTTACTCCCCTTATCCTCTTTAGATTATCTTTCCTGGTTTACCTATTGAATTACTTCTTCAATTATGTCTGAAATCTCATACGCTCTTTACTAAGATGGTGGCAATAAAGAACGAGAGTAAGCATTTATACTGTACCTACTATGTACCAAGTACCACTGTGCTAAGTGCTTCACAAATATTATCTCATTTGATCCTAACAACCCTCTGTTATTATGCTCATTCTAGTTATGGAAATAAAAACAAATAGAAGTTAAATGACTTCCCCAGGGTCACACAGCTAGTAAGTTTCCAAAGCCAAATTTGAACTCAAGTCTCCCTGTTTCCAGATCCAGCAATTTATCCACTGTATTACCTAAGAAGAAAAGGTAGACTAAATGTAAAAATGTAAAGGAAAATTTAGCAAGATTTGCTAAATTTCAATTAGTAGCCATTTACATATAACAATCCGTATTCCTAGGGTCTAAAGTAAATTAAATTTAAAGTTCCTGGTTTTATCCAGGATCCTGGCTACAGGCAAATGCTTATGTTTCTTATCCCTAAACCCTATGAGAAGACTTGAAGGAAGTGAGGGCATAAGAAGAGAAAAAGGTAGTACTTGAATAAATGGGCAAAATTAGCCAACTTTGTACATCAAGCAGAATTTTATGGAATATTCCCATGCAATTTAAACCTATAGTTTTAATTAATTTTTATCATATATTCATAGAAATACATTTGAGAGTATTTATGCCAAATGTTAGATAACAAATTAGATGCCAGCAAAAAAAGAAAAGACTGATAATCTTTGCAAGTTATACACCCCTTGGGCGGCTAGGTGGCACAGTGAATAGAGTACCGGCCCAGAAGTAAGGAGGACCTGAGTTCAAATTCGGCCTCAGACACTTAACACAAAAACTAGCCACGTGACCTTGGGCAAGTCACTTAACCCCAATTGCCCTCCAAATAGCAAAAAAAAAAATTGTACCCCCCTACACAATACAATACATACACAAAATGACATAAACATACAGGCAAACGTATGGAATATGCATATATTTTTTCTGGTGCTGGGCACTTAAAATCACACATAAAGTTTTTATGCCAATTTTACAAAAGTCATGTATCCTAAAAAAGAAAGTCACAGTCATAAAGAAAATATGGCCTAGCTCACTTTGGAAAAAAAAATTAGCTAACTATCTCTTCTGTGTTTCCTTCCACCCAATGTGATTCAAATACGAATATAAATAAGTGCTCTGAGAACAAAATTATGTGAAATTATGGAAGAAAAGTCCAAATATTTGCAAATTCTTCCTTTGGGAGTGATTTGGAGGCTTAGTGGAAAAGAAAGGAAAGAGGGAGAGAGAGAGAGAGAGAGAGAGAGAGAGAGAGAGAGAGAGAGAGAGAGAGAGAGAGGAGAGAGAGGAGGGAGAGGGAGAGGGAGAGGGAGAGAGAGAGAGAGAGAGAGAGAGAGAGAGAGAGAGAGAGAGAGAGAGAGAGTAAGAATGAGAATGGAGGGAGGAAAGGAAGGGAGGGGTGGGAAGAGGAGGGGAGGGAAGGAGAGGAGGAGAGGAGAAAGGCTGTACTATAAAGAGTAGTCCAAACTTGGACTGTTACATGTGGGGACGAGTGAACCTCCAAGACTTGACAGGTTTAGTTTATCAAGGCATCTAAATATTAGTGCTGATATAAACTGACAATAGATTTCTTTGTTCTGGAAATTAAACCAGAAATCTCAGGACTGCATTTTCCAGTGTTTCTTGGCTTTGGTTGTGTTAGAAATCTTGCCACATTTGAGTATTTTCCTTTCTTATTCTGGATAAAATCAGAAAGCAGAGAGACACTTGAGAATTCTGTTTTTAAATAAAAGCAAACATTTCCAAGTGAGTTTGGGTCTCTGTTTAGTATTGGGTAACCCAATTATTGTACTTAAATGTTCCCCAGACATCAAATTTCTATGTGGCAAGGATATATTGCAACAAGGTCAGGTTAATATTAATGCTAATGTTAATAGTACTCTGCAAGGAGCTTAATGGGTAGTTATCATATCATCTTTGGTTATATGCAGTATAAATTGTAGATTTTTAAGGTTGTCACATTCTTCCCCTCAGCAGACAGCTCCAAGTTGACTAGAGAGGTCAGGTGTATCCATAATGTTATGGCACATGTTTTAAGAAAAATCTTTTTCTGAACAACTTCCCATCATTTGCATAAAAAACCATATAGATGAGATCCCTGGATTCTTCCAAAGTCTTTATCTTTAACTGGCAAGTATATTGTTCTTGGTCCCCCGGGTATGGTCAGGACTCTTCCAGATGCAATGTCCCTAAAAGTCTCGGAGAGTAACTTTGGAACAGAAAAAGCTGACTCATGAAAATTTGTTTTTCTGTTGTGTTCATGGTGGAATGTGTCTTTGTGTTTGGACCTGGCACTGTTGAATTGTTATTGGTCACTCTGTTATCTAACACCACATTACTGGGCAGTTGTTCCACATACAGCATTTCACGGACTGACTCTCAACTGAGGATTACACAGAGATGGGGAAGGTTGAAGCCTGGACAAGCAATCCAGATAACTTTGGAAAATAACTGCTCCTTCCTCTGCCTCACTTACTCTCTTTTTTGTCATATAGTCCCAAATGGTTGCCCTTTTGATTTTATATCACAGTCATTTTTCAGTGACTTTCCTTTTTCCCTAACCCCCTCCCTCAGAACTTTACCTTGAACAACAAATCGATATATTGTCCAGGTTCAAGTGGCAATATGTGTGTATTATAAAAACACCACACAAAAAAACCAAGAAGTTACATATATGTATGTATGTGTATATCTACACAATTGACATATTGGTATTGTTTGGTCATTTTCAGTCATGTCTGAGTCTTTGTGACCCCATTTGGGGTTTTCCTGGCAAAGAGACTGGAGTGATTTGACATTTCCTTCTCCAGCTCATTTTACATATGAGGAAACTAAAACTAACAAGTTTAAGTGACTTGCCCAGGATTACACAGCTAATAAGTATCTGAGGCCAGATGTGAGCTCAGGAAGACTCATATTCATGACTCCAGGCACAGCAATCTACTCACTGTGTCACCTAGCTGTCCCAACTTACATATATAACTTTTATTTCATTTATATATGTTACCAATGTATAGATATGTATACATATCTATATATGCTTTTGTATATAACATGTGTATATACAGGGTGATCCAAAAAGTCTTAATTTAGTTTTAAGCTGTAATAGTTTAAACTGGCACTAAGACTTTTAGAATGCTTTTGGGATTTCTTTTCCTATCTTTTTTTAATTATCAAGCATTTAGCTTCAGAAGGTCATTGTAAAAATTTGATCTCTGAAACATGTTTTACACCGTATATGATGACATCTGCTTGTAATCCCTAATGTTGGGGAAGCTGAGACAGGCTGATTGCTTTTGAAAAGGAGTTAATTCAAGGGTCACATACTGATGGGAGGGTTGAGGCCATGAGGAGAAAGAGAGGGAGAGAGAGAGAGAGAGAGAGAGAGAAAGGAAGGAAGGAAGGAAGGAAGGAAGGAAGGAAGGAAGGAAGGAAGGAAGGAAGGAAGGAAGGAAAGAAGGAAGGAAGGAAGGAAGGAGGGAGGAAGGGAGGGAGGAAAATTATTCACTATCCTTAAGCTATCATTATTATTATATTTAGTTATAGGTAGTGAATGTGAGAAGAGGATCTCTGTGACTATATGTCATGTCATTTTTACAATACTATCCTTCAATTTCTAATTCAGTAATCATTTTTAAAGCTCTTATTATATGCAGAACACCATACTAGGTGCTGGAGGAGTTTAAAAGATAAAACAAATGATGATCTCTGCCCTCATGGAGTGTATAATTTAGGGGCGAGGGGTTAGGGGCATATACACAATGCTAATGTTTCAAATAGAACATATAAAGATCATATAACAACATAAGTGGATGGAGGACTTGGCAAGCCTGGAAGAATGAGAGCACATTTATGACTTGAACCATCAGAGGTGGCATCAAAGAACATTGTATGACATTGGGATTAAATCTTTGAGTATGGTTAGGATTTCAACAGACAGAAATGGGGGAATTAAATAATATATTAATTAAATTATATAAATAAAATATAGGGAGAAGTAAAGGCATCCCAAATATATTTTTCAATTCTTCAGATCCCTTGATCAAAAAGACTTCAGAAACTCAAATTTCAAAGCTCACAGACTGTTTCTGAATTCAGTATGAGGCACTTTACTTCTACCATGCAGCCACCTCCAAGCTGGTTTATACCACAGAAGGCTACTACCAAATACACATAGTGCCATTTTTGCTGATGATCAGATAGATAGTTTGTGATTTTTACTGGCATGAAAACTAATGAAGTTACTCTTTCCCAAAAAATTCCCTCTTTCTGTTGAAGGTACCACCATCCTTCCAATGCTACAAGTTCATAATCTCAGCATTATCCTCAAGTCCTTGCTCTATCACCTCCCATGTTCAATCAGTTGCCAAATCTTGCATTTCTACCTTTATAATATCTCTTGCTTATGACCCCTCCTCCTTTTTATTTACACACCTACCACCTTAGTTCAAGCTCCCATCAACTCTCACCAAAATTATTACAACAGCTTCTTAATTGGTCTCCCTGCCTCAAGTCCCCACCATCACTACGCTCCATCCTACACACTGCTTGCTGCCAGAATGCTTGTCCTTTAAGCTCAGATCTGACCATGTGACTACCCCATTCAAACAACTCCAGTCACTTCCTATTGCTTTTAGGATAAAGTAGAAACTCTTCTCTTTAGCTTTTAAAGCTCTACACAACCTGACCCCAACCTATCTTTCTATCCTTATTGGGCATTATCACCCCTCATACACTCCAATTCAGCTAAACTGGCCTTTTTCTGCTCCTCACTCACAGGTCTCCACCTCCCATCTCTGTGCCTTTGCTCTGGCCATTCCCCTATACCTGGAATGATCTCCCTCCTTATCTCTAGTTTCATAGATTCTTTTTCTTTCTTAAAGATGCAGCTCGAATGTTCTTTTATGGATGCAGTCTTTCCTAATCTCCCCAAATACAAGTGCCCTTCATCCCAAACTCTCTTGTATTTAATTATTTTGTGTATAGATGTGCACTTTTAAACTCTGTATTTATGTCATATGTTATATGTGTTATAACATGTTATAATAATATGTATATGTTATCATAATGTTATATGTTTTAATAATAACAATAATTATTATTACATGTGATTGTTGTTTCCCCCATTAGAATGTAAAGCATATTCCCTTGGAAGTAGGGATTGCTTCATTCTTTCTATTTATATCTCCAGCACTTAGCATGATACCTGTATATAGGTAATAAACACTTGTTTTGGTAATAAATATTTATTGATTAATTTTTAAAAATACCAATGCAGAAAGGTAACTGATATACAGTCTTGTAGATTTGTCCAGGGTTACACAGCCAGTATGTGGTTAAGAGATAAGACTTTAATGCAGGTCTTCCTAACTCTGAGTCCCACTATCTGTCCATTATACCAAACTGAATCTTCTAGCACATTAATAAATGAAAAACAAAAGGTCATAGAAAAGCAGGAAGAGAGCTTAGTAAGAATCAAGTCAAAGAGCATCATTTCACAGAGGTTGAGTACTGAAGAAAGGGAGCACCTTGTCCATTGTGATAGAATTAGCAAGTGGACAAATCAGCACAGATGGATCTAGATGCCAGGTCTGTTGGAAAGACTGATGCACTTTCTACCATACCCCCTGCCTCCCATGAGCACAGCAGGGAAGCAAAACACAGAGCAGTTTCTTGGGCCAGAGATAGATTGACCATTAAAAAGAACTATTCCTCTTCTATTCTTCCTCAGGACCTCAACTTCAGTCAGACTAAGCTGTAATAATAGCTTTGAAGCAAGACTTAGATTTAACTCCCTAGAAATCATTTTTACCCTCAAATAGAATAAAATCATGCTAGCAAATGTAACAACCTTTTAAAACCATGTATCTAAGTGAGAAATGATCCAGAAGGGTATAAAGCAGACAAGAATGACCATGATTACTATCAGCCTGCTTTTTGCACATCTCAAACATACTGAAGGCTACCTTAGTCTGGTGACCTGGTGGCCTTAGGAACTATCTTAATCTGACTCTTTTTGCTAATTAAGATTTCCTTTCCCTCTGCTACCCTTCTTCCTCCCCATTGTCTTTTTATAGATCTAGAAGGTGAGATAGAATTTTCTTTCCCTCTCCTTGAATCCTTCTATCCCATACTGGTCTTGAACTGGTCTCCCCTGGTCTCTTCCAACAGTGCCTACAGTCCCAAGTACTTTTACTACCTGTGCAACCTTTCTGGCTTTCCATTTCGTCACCTATAAAATGAGTGTCTTGATTAAAATTACCTCCAACTTCTCTTTCAGCTCTGACTCCTGAGCTTCTGAAGTCACATAAAAGCTCACAAACAAGCAAAAAGTCATTGGGTTTTTTTTACATTTGTTTTATGGGCTGTCCATGATTATACTTCTTGGTTTCGTCCAAAGTAAATCATCTAAAGATTCATCTAGGTATAATGCAGCAAGGCTGAACATCTGGGAACTCCAACCCTAGACAGAGTAAGGAAGAACAAGCTGTACCTGGAAAAAAGGCTTAATGTTGATACTGCCATCAGTGTTAAGTTGGACTGAGGACAGAATGGTTCCTCATTCCTTCCCATGTAAAAACCCAATGTAAGTTTCACATCTGTTGTAGTTGAAGTAGTAACTTTCCCCTAAAAGGCTTTGAACTGCATCCCAACCACATGAAGGGCTCCAAACTGTCTTCTGTCTGATCATGTTCAGGGAATTTGGGGCAAGAGTATGGTGTTAGAGTACTAGGAAATGGTGGGCCAGGCTGCCACACAGAGAAAATGTAACATTTCAACAAGATCTTGAAATGGAACCATTTGTTCCTGGAAATTAAACAGAGGGGCCGGAAAAGAGCACTTGGATGAAAATCTGACTTTGAAAGTCCTGTGTAAATCACCATAGGGAAAATGAGGCCGGGAAACATCCTCTCTGCTGTGCCTCTGACACCGTGTTAGTCAGTGAGAAGGTAGGGTGGGTTTTCTGTCCAAATCTATGCCAGAGCGAGAGCTAATTTAAAGTAATTCAGTGGCACGCAACAGAGAAGAGTTTCCCAACTCCTGAGGGGCAAACCCAAGCCAGGACTAACCCCCACTGCAGATCTGGGCTTGAAAACATTCAGTTTCATTGTCGTGGAGTAGTTTCGGACATTAATTCAGCTCAGCATATCTGCTGCAACTGATTAGAAAAGATGGTAGTTAGAGTGTGGTGGCAGAAGCAGACATTCCAGAACTCTGACTGTATAATGTCAGTTCAGAGCATGTGAAACAAAACTGTGCTTTTATCTGCCTAATTTCTTTCCTATTACTTTTGACTCCCGATGACAAATGTGCAAGGAAGGGTGCCAAAATCCAGTTGGCACTTCATTATCTGAATTTGTTCCCTGATGCCTAAGTTTTAAAATATTTTGATTTTGTTGTAGTGAAATGAAAACAAGGTAGTCATTAAAACTGAAGGGAACATTGGGGTGTCATGGGAGCTGCTAAAATAGAGGGAAAAGCTCTGAGAGGCAGCATGACAGAGGAGAAAGAATGCTAGTCTTGGAGTCATGGGAGGATTGGGTTCAAATCTCCATTTTGAAGACTACTAGCTATGCAAGCTCAGGCAAATTATTTAAGGTCTCTGAGCTTCAGTGGCCTCATATGTAAAATGCAGAAAATAAAAACTTGCACTGTCTACTTTACAATATGGAGCTGTGAGTCCAGGATCAAAAAAATCTTTGATCAATTCATAGAACCGGAAAGTCACAATGGACCATTTGCTCCCACATTCTCACGTGACATAGGAAGAAATTGAGACCTGGCGGGACTAAGTGACCTTCCCAGTGTCTTATAGGCAAAAGCAAGACCAACATTTGTATCTCATGTTCTCTGATTCCAGATGCAGTGGTCTGTTATTGTGCTTCATCTTTTACAGACAGATTCATGCTTTCTGATTGTTCCCCTTTCTCCATGAGGGTGTAAAGAATTCCTTCATTTAAAAAAAGAACACATAAAACTACTGTCTCTTCATCCAGAAAGCAATACTCACCTAGTGGGACTGAGGTTTTAGATGGAACAACTAATAAAAACCATAAGTACTATTCTAGTGTTGGCACCAGCAACTCACAATCATCCAAGTTAATGGAAGGGAAAAGAAGCTGGGATAATGCAAGATAACATACAACCTAAAAATACTATATACTGTATTAAGCTTTGGAATGTGCTCACTCAGGGACCACCACCACCACACACACACACACACACACACACACACACACACACACACACACACACACACGTGCATGCGCTTAGATCTTCTGATATTCACTCTATGTCTGGCCTAGACCCCTCCCTAATCTGACTGACCTGTTGTCAGTGGTTCCCAGCCTAGCTGAGCAGTACAAGTTGACCGTAGGGAACTTTGAGTCCTTGGGCAACAAGCCATCAAAATTCAAAACATTTTATGTTAAAGCATTATGAGATTTTTAGCATTCTTCCATTAATCAATCAGAGCCCTCATTTGGAAACCAATCTGGACAGGACACTCACTTTGATCATAAAAGAAAGCATGCTATGAATTGCACAGGGATTCCCACTTGAGGGTAGGATTCTTGGTCAAAGAGTTGCACAGCTTAATAACTGTATTACACACTTCTGGGAAGAAAACAAGGAGAGCCCATTTCTTCCTAAAACAAGACTGGGAATACAGTACATGTCTTGAAGCAAATAGAGTCCTCAAACCAAAGACAGGCTGATGCTTGGGAATGAAGGACTTCATCCAAAGCCATCTGCCAGCCCACTGAGCATCAAGAATGCTCACTGTACCCAGGGGTTGTGGTGCACATGCTGCTATCATCTTAGGGGTGCTGCTTTTCCTGGCTCCCAGATCCCCCCTGCCAACCCTGTTTGTCCCCACCCATTCATTCAGGCATTCCAAGTGTCTTCAGAGAGAGGTTCCAGCTCCCTTCTTCCACAATGTTTTGACTCTGGTTTTTCAGCATGTGTACTTTTAGTCACTGTGTATCTAAATAAAATTCAAGGAATAAGAATTCAAATTGTTGCCTCTCGTACCTTAAATGAGGTCTTCTTGGACCTTAGTCTCCTCTTCAATAAAATGAAGATGTGGTTAATTCCTTAACTTGAGCATTTTTGTGAAAGGGTATTTATAAGCTACCAGCCATATTTTGATGGATCTACGAGCTCACTCATGTAAGGGATATGAGGACTCCCTGTCAATTCAGATTTCAACCCAAACATGTGGTTTTACGTGGAAGAAAGATTTTCCTCTAGTTCAGCCATTCTCCACCTAACTTTGTGTCATGGACCCCTAGGGTAATTTGGACTCCTTAGGATAATGTTTTTAAATGAACACAATAAATTACATAGCATTACAAAGAAAGCCAGTTATATTTTAAAAGTAATAAAAATATTTAACAAAATATTTTCAGATCCCAAGTTCAGAACCCCTGCTCTAGATCTCTTGAGATTGCCTGGATAGCAGTGAAGCATTATAGATATTCATTAATCCTCCCTCAGTCTCTCTGACTAGAATTTTCTTTTCCTGGTCATATAATTCACTGAAGATATTTTTTACAACCTCTTTTGCAGAGTTCTTCATTAGTGAGATACTGCAGCCTACTCATACCCACCCTGTGTCTCCCCATTGCCTTTTGGATGACCTGCAATTTTAATCCTTCAGAGATTATGGGATTCCATATTGATAGCCATACAAAATTACCCAAAAGAATATTGATGCTAAAAGGAAACGTTTTAAAAGAATTTGGGGGTCATTACATCATTGAATAATTTCCCAAAGGAACACAACGCCTTCTCATTCAAATCAACCCTGGGTCCAGTTCACCATCTCTTCACAGTGTCTATCAAAAGCACAGGTACTGAGGCACCACGTCTATAAATTGTTCATAGGTAGGTCCTACTTCTAAATTTTATGACATCCTTTTTCTAAAAATTAGTACAACTAACTCACTATTGTCCAAGGCAATGGAAAGGAGAATTGGTTGCATTTAAATGTATCTACATATCTACATTTCAAAATTATCTGATAGTCCTACATATATATTAAAGATAAGATTCAGGTCTGAATTTGTGATTTCATTGGCTTAGGGAACTCCTTGGGAAAGGAATTCCCTCTACTAATCCAAATCGGTAACTTCTCCAACTTATTTTTGTGGTTGTTCAGTTATTTCAGTCATATCTGACTCTTTATGACCCCATTTGGGGTCTTTTCAGCAAAGATACTGAAATGGTTTGCTATTTCCTTCTCCAGTTAATTTTACAGAAGAGGAAACTCAGGCAAACAGGATTGAGTGACTTACCCAACTAGTAAGTATCTGAAGATATATTTGAATTCATATCCCCAACTTATAGTCAAAGCATATAGTCTCAAGTACTGAGAAATAAAATGACTTGCCCATTGTGATACAACCAAGACATGTCAGAGGTTATACTTAAACTCAGGCCTTAATACCTTCAAGGCAAGGTCTCTATCCCCTACCTAACCACATCTTACATGTATAATAATACACAAAATCCTCAATTTGAAAATGAAGATCCTAACTCATAAATGCCAGTCATAGAAAATTAGTACATTTTCATATTCTCCCCGTATTTTAGTTACAATATTACCTACATAGGGAGACCTACTTTCTAGGCAAAGTGAGCATCAGTGACTGGTTGCCCTTGCATGCTCTGATCATTGGCTTGAAATCATGGAAAATTTCCGAACTTGTTTTACATCTGTTATACAAACCTCAGTAAAATATATATATAGTGAATAGCTTTGTGGCCATGGTCAAAGTATTGAAACTCACGGAACTTCGGTTTCCTCATCAGAGGCAATGCTATTTACTATTAGCTATTTGCCTCACATAGGGCTGTTCATAGTTTAAAAGTACCTTTCAACCCTTAAAGTGCTACATAAATGTGAGTAACTATAATTGGGCCAACAGGTGAGACAGAGCTCTTCGGTGTCATACTGACTATTTTTTCCTGCATCGTTTAAAAATATTCCTGTCATTAGCAGCTGGTCAGCCCTAAACCATTGATGAGGCACTACTCACAGCCAACTACTTTCCAACAGAGCTTTTAAAGGGTTTTGTTTGTTTGTTTATATGTTTGCATGCTTGTCTTTTGAAAAGATATTAGTCTTCAGTCTCCATACTAACAGAGGTGTCTCTTGATTACAATATTTGTCAAAAGATGATTGCTCAGAGAACACTGAGTTCTTGGGCTGCTCCAGAATGGAAGGCCAACTAGGGCAGGTCTAGGCATTTGGCTTATCCTAGAATCTGGAGTGACCATGGATCAGACCGACTTCTCTGGGTTTCTCTAAACTGGTAAAGCCCCAAGATTTGCTGGGTCTGCTCTGAGTCAGATTAGATTGTTTAAGTTTAGTCTGATGGAGAAGCCTACCTGGGATTGAGCTTGGTGGGAGTTGAGAAAGGTGCCATTCATAGAAACAAACTCACCTTGTTTGTTAAGACTGTTTTTTCTTAAGGACAGTCATTGATGTCACAGTCCCCCAGCTGTTGCCCTGTATTTTCTGACTGATACCACACACACATACACACAAACACACACACACACACACACACACACACACACCATCCTGAATAATTCAGAAATGTAATAATTGAATCCTAGGGAGCCTCTATTGGGTTCTGCCACTGACACCCTGTGTGACCTTGGCCTAGTTATTTCACCTCTCTTGAGTCCAGCTTTCTCAGCCATGAAATGAAGGGTTTGTACTAGGGTTCCTTTAAGATCTTGTGTGAAAAACAGAGTTGCAAGTAAAATTTGGAGGTATTAATACAACGTATTAATAATGTAACCCATGGGAATGAACCCAAGGGTCACCTACCCAGCAAAACTGAGTATTTTGTTTCAGGGGAAAATATGGTCATTCAGTGGAATAGAGGACTTTCAAGCATTCTTGAGGAAAAAAACCAGAGTTGAATAGAAAATTTGACATCCAGACACAAGAAGGAAGAGATGCCTGAGAAGGTAATCAGGGAAAAGAAATCAAAAGGAACTTATCAAAGTTGAACTATTTACATTCCTATATGGAAAGGCAATAACTGTGACTGATGATATCTTTCTCACTATGAAAATAATGGAAGAAGGGTGTGTGGTCATATGAATACATATGTGAATGTGTGTGTATATGGTTACAGTTATATATGGATAGAGGGCATAGGTTGAATTTGTTGGGAAGGGAGAATACTCGAGGGATGAAATTATGAGGTGAGAGAGGAAAGTGGCAAGAGGAGATGGGGAGAGACAGGGTAGGGTAAACTATCTTATGTAGAAGAAGCAAGGGGAAGTGGTTGCAAGGGAGGGGGAGAAAAGGAAGGCAAAAAAGGCAAAACCACATTCTCATTGAATTTGGTTCAGGGAGAGAATGACATACATACTAAATGGGATATCTCAACCTGCAGCAGAATAGGGGGAAGGGGGATGAGAGGAGGGATGATGGATGGGAGGGCATCCTTGGGGGGAGGGAGGTTGGAAGTACCCACTATAGAAGAGGGACAGGATCAAGTAGGGAATGGACCAGGCGGGGGGTGGGATGAGTGGGAGGGAATTATAAGCAGCCTTGTACAATATATCTACTATGATAATGTTTTGCATAGCTAGACATGTACAACATATACTGAATTACTTATCTCCCCAGAGGGAATGGGTGACAAGGGAGGAAGGAAATGGATCTGAAATTCGAGGTCTTAACATTAAATATTTCAAATATATATAAATACTATTATTAATACTCTTGCTTATAATTGGGAGATAAGATGTGCAGGCATTGGGACACAAAGATCCACCTTCCTCTAATGGAAAAGTCGAAGGGGGTATGGGAGAGAGCAGATTGGAGGAAGTGATATCTTGTGGGACTGCTATTCTGGGAGGTTGGGTAGGGGAATAACAGGGGGAAAATGATTGTAACTCAAAATCTGGCGGAAATGAATGATGTAAAACAGAAGTTAATAAAGCATTTGTTTAAAAAAAAAATTCTACTGACCCTTTAAGGTCCAGCGCTCATGCCATGTCTGCCAGACCCTCTCTGATCACCCCTGCCAGATCTGATTCCTTGTGTATCTTTTTTACTAAAAGGGTTAAATGAGATATTTGTAAAGCAAAAAAAAAAAAAATAATGTAACCCAACTCCTAGACAAATTATGAATCTTTCCTGCAATATCTTACAAGGTCCATTGACTCTCTGCAACAAGAGAGATTTCCAGCAACTGAGATTTACCTTTCTTTTACATTTTTGGACAACTTTCCCTATAGTGGCTGGGAAGTCATCCCCAAAGCTAAAAGGAGCTGGGTTCAAGTCCTGTCATGACTTACACTGGCTATGTGACCCTGGGCAATCTCTGGACTCTCTAGCTAACTCTAAGTAAGTTCCAGAGGAGATACTGACCTTCACTGGTACAGTGAGTTTTCTCCCCAGTAGTTCCATAAACTAGGGAAATCACAGATCTAGTTCCTGTCTCTATTCCAATCCCCCATTTAATGTTAAAAGTTTTTCCTTATGTTGTACCAAAGTATTCCTCCTGTAACTTCCACTCATTAGTCCTAGCTCTGTCCTCCTGGGCCAAGCAGAATAAACCTAATTCCTCTTTCACAGGAAAACCCTTAAAATATTTGAAGACTCATCATGTCACTTCCATATCCTCCTTCCTTCCTTCCTTCCTTCCTTCCTTCCTTCCTTCCTTCCTTTCTTTCTCCCTCTCTGTCTTTCTTTCTGGAGAGTGGGGTTAAGTGACTTGCCAGGGTCATACAATTAATAAGTGTCTGAGGCCAGATCTGAACTCAGAAAAAGTCTTCCTGACTCCAGACCCAGCACTCTATCCACTGCACTACCTAGCTGCCCCAGGCACATAGTAGATGCTTAACAAATGTTTGTTGATTAATTGATCTGCCTCCTGAAGAAGTTTATTCTAATTTATAGCATCTATTAACACCCTGATATCAGAAAGGTTTGAGATGAATAAATCACTCTTTCTGGAGTTCAGGAGTGAAGGAAAATGGGAGTAAATGATACAGCTGCCGCCCTCACAAACCTCTTGGGAATACTGCAGCCTCTGAGTATTAATGATGCCACTATTCCTGCCAGCTTGGGGATGGAGAAGCTGCCACTATGAGGTTCACCATGGCTGGCTTTGCATGCAAATGTCCATCTCTGGATAGAACTGAAGTTTACCTCTATAATGTACATATACCTGTATAATGAGACAGCAGTGAATAGCTCCTGTTGTAGAGTTGGCCATCTTGTTCTGGTGTAATGATCGTTCATTACATATCACATATAGTCATTACAATCATATTTTTCCATTTTATATTAACTATTCTCTCTCAGATAGTAGTTAGACTTTCCAGACATAGGATCCAAATTCTGTCCATAGTTGTTGATTCAGATGACAATGGGGTACATCTTGAGCAAGCCCTTGGGCAGCATGGTGTGACTGAATGAGCTCTGGACTGAGTGAGGAGGTCTCAGCAATGGCTTTACTGTGAACTCACTGTGTGACCTTGGGCAAATTACTCTGGATCAATTAATTTTCTTCATTTATGAAGGGCATGGGGGAGGAATTAAATGGTTTCTAAGAGCTCTTCCAAACCTCTCATCCCTTGACTAGATTTTAGAACAGGAATCAGAGGCAGAATTTAACCCTGTTCTTTCATATGAGAAAATGTAGAATTCTCACCTCCAAACTATCTCTGCTATAAAATGAAAATGGGTTTTACTTTAAACTCTATGTTGTTACAAATGTATTGGAAGTCAAACAATAAAAACAACAACAAAAAATGTTCTCCTCATGACAAGTTGGTTCACTAGTACATCTGTGTGTCACCAGAATTTCAGTGTTCTGGTTTTTTTTTTTCTTCAGAACAATTTAGGGATTTAGCCAGAGTGAGCAGCCAGAATTATTCCTGGTTATTAGATAGATAACATCAAAAATATGTTCCTTTCCCCATGCAAAAAGAAACATTCAGTTGATCTTACATCTTCTTGGTCTGAACAGGTGAGTCTTGTAAACACATACAGCATATGGGTCTGTTTGTATGCTTTAGTTGCCACTTAACTATTTCCTTTAGCCTGAGTACTTGGAGGTAAATTTGAGGTCAAACTCTAGCTGAGTCAGCCCGCCATAGTGACACAGCAACAAATCCAGGACATCTGTTAAGTAAGGCAGCCAGAGAAAAGGGGGCTGGGAATGAAGACTCTAGCTTCAGGCTGGAGGCTGATCACAAGTCTTCAAAATAGGCGGGAGGCACTTTCCTGAAACATGCCATTTCTCACCAGCTTAACTAACTCAAGAGACATTTACCTCAGGAAACAATCTCCAGTGCCCAAATCTAAGTCCATGAGAGTCATTTTGATGCTTGCATTAAAAAGCATTAGTCTTGAGAGAGAGAGACTGGAGGAGTTTCTTTTTTTGTTTGTTTTTTTGCTTAATTTCAGGGATTGTGGAGAACACCAAGAAAGTGTTGAATATGGCTCAAACAGAGGACTGCTCCATCTCAGTGGAAAGTTGTTCAGGAAGTGAGCAAGAGAAAGAACTCAACAAACAACCAATCTTTGCCAAGGGTGGTACTAGAGGGCCAGGAGATGGGCAGTGAAACCAACTTCTAGTCATGTACTATTAAAAAGTTCCCACCTGGGGGCAGAGCCAAGATGGCAGAGTAGAAACAGCTCATCCAAGCCACTCTGCCCCCACATTCCCCCCAAACGATGTAAAAGGGGACTTTGAACAACTTCTGGAGCCCCAGCACCCACAGAATGACACAGAGAAGCTAAACTCCCGCTGAGGACAGCCCAGCAGCCCTGCAGGAAGGACCAGCGCAGCAGTCTGGGACCTGGCAGTGTGCAGAGCGCAAGAGCCGAGCCAAGCCGAGCCGAGCCCAGGTCCACCTGAGCCGAGGTTTTAGCCCCAGGGCGGCAGGGCCAGCAGCCAGCTGGAGGAACCCCAGAACTCCAGGAGCTGTAGCGACTCCAGATTTATCAACATAGACTTGCCTGGGACAAAGTAAGAGGTTAGTGTCCCATGAACTTTGGGACTGGTATTAGGGAATGCGTCGGCTCCCTCCCCTGGGGGCTAGAAGCCGCTGAGGACAAACTCCATTATGTAGTTTTCAGAGGCAGCTCCCACTCCCAGCCTGCAAATTTGTAGGGAGATCCAGCGATCAGTCTTGGGGGGTAATCGCTCTTGCTTTAACCTCCCTGAATCTGGATTGTGATCTAGGGTGGAAGTCGTGGGTGGGTTTACAGCTTGCCAGAAACGGAAGTTGCCCCCCACACGTTCGGGACGAAAATTCCTCTATCTGGCCTTAAAGCCATAGTGTGGCAACAAGCCCAAAAGTCAAGTAATTAAGTGGCAACATGCCAAGGCAAAGGAAACAGAAAAATGCAACCCTAGACTCCTATTTTGGGGGCATAGAGCGGGAAAAGGACTGTGAGGTCAGAAGTCCTGCTCCAAAAGCCCCAGGGGAAAACATGAGCGGGTTGCAGGCCATAGAGGACCTTAAGAAGGACTTTAAAAATCAAATAAGAGAAGTGGAGGAAAAATTGGAAAGAGAAATGAGAAGGATGCAGGAAAAGTATGAAATGAGGGTCAACAGCCTGACTGAGGAAAACAACACCTTAAAAAATAGACTAACTCAAATGGCAAAGGAGGCCCAAAAGGGCAATGAGGAGAAGAATGCCTTAAAAAGTCGAATTTGCCAGATGAAAAAAGAATCTCAAAAGTTCACTGAGGAGATTCATTCCTTCAGAGTTAGACTGGAGCAAATGGAAGCTAATGACTTTATGAGAAATCAAGATGCTGTTAAGCAGATCCAAACAAACGAAAGATTAGAAGGCAATGTGAAATATCTCATGGGAAAAACCACTGACCTGGAAAATAGATCCAGGAGAGACAATTTAAAAATTATTGGACTACCTGAAAGCCATGATCAAAGAAAGAACCTAGAAATCACCCTTCAAGAAATTCTCAAGGAAAATTGCCCTGATGTTTTAGATCCAGAGGGCAAAATAGAGGTTGAAAGAATCCACAGATCACCTCCTGAAAAAGATCCCAAAAAGAAAACTCCCAGGAATATTATAGCCAGGTTCCAGAATCCCCAGATCAAGGAGAAAATACTTCAAGCAACCAGGAAGAAACAATTTCAATATTGTGGAAACACAATCTGAATAGCCCAGGACCTGGCAGCTTCTACACTGAGGGATCGAAGGGCATGGAATATGATATTCCAGAGGGCAAAAGAACTGGGAATGAAACCACGGGTCACCTACCCAGCAAAACTGAGTATTCTGTTTCAGGGGAAAATATGGTCATTCAGTGGAATAGAGGACTTTCAAGCATTCTTGAGGAAAAAACCAGAATTGAATAGAAAATTTGACATCCAGACACAAGAAGGAAGAGATGCCTGAGAAGGTAATCAGGGAAAAGAAATCAAAAGGAACTTATCAAAGTTGAACTATTTACATTCCTATTTGGAAAAGCAATAACTGTGACTGATGATATCTTTCTCACTATGAAAATAATGGAAGAAGGGGGTGTGGCCATATGAATACATATGAGAATCTGTGTGTATATGGTTACGGTTATATATGGATAGAGGGCATAAGTTGAATTTGTTGGGAAGGGAGAATACTCAAGGGATGAAATTATGAGGTGAGAGAGGAAAGTGGCAAGAGGAGATGGGGAGAGACAGGGTAGTGTAAACTATCCCATGCAGAAGAAGCAAGGGGAAGTGGTTGCAAAAGAGGGGGAGAATAAGGAAGGCTAAAAAGGCAAAACCACATTCACATTGAATTTGGTTCAGGGAGAAAATGACATACATACTAAATGGGATATCTCAACCTGCAGCAGGATAGGGGGAAGGGGGATGGGAGGAGGGATGATGGATGGGAGGGCATCCTTGGGGTGAGGGGAGGTTGGAAGTACCCACTATAAAAGAGGGACAGGATCATGTAGGGAATGGACCAGGTGGGGGGTGGGATGAGTGGGAGGGAATTATAAGCAGCCTTGTACAATATATCTACTATGATAATGTTTTGCATAGCTAGACATGTACAACATACACTGAATTACTTATCTCCCCAGAGGGAATGGGTGACAAGGGAGGAAGGAAATGGATCTGAAATTTGAGGTCTTAACATTAAATGTTTCAAATATATATAAATACTATTATTAATACTCTTTTGCTTGTAATTGGGAGATAAGATGTGCAGGCATTGGGACACAAAGATTCACCTTCCTCTAATGGAAAAGTCGATGGGGGTATGGGAGAAGGTATGGGAGAGAGCAGATTGGAGGAAGCGATATCTTGTGGGACTACTATTCTGGGAGGTTGGGTAGGGGAATAATGGGGGGAAAATGATTGTAACTCAAAATCTGGTGGAAATGAATGATGTAAAACAGAAGTTAATAAAGCATTTGCTTAAAAATAAAAAAAAAAAAGTTCCCACCTCTCCAAGTTCCAGTCCTGCAACTGGTAACATGGCTAAATGGACCAAGAAAGTTGGAATTGTTGGTAAATATGGAACACATAATGGTGCATTCCTCAGAAAAACGGTTATTAAAATTGAAATTAGCCAGCATGCCAAGTATACCTACTCTCTCTGCTGTAAGACCAAGACGGGTTATGGGTATCTGGCATTGTGGGTCCTGATGGAAACAGTAGTTGGTGATGCATGAACCTACAATACCACCACCTCTGCAGGCACAGTCAAATCTGCCATCAGAAGACTGAAGAAATTGTAAGACCAGTATCAAATATTATCAAATATCTGTAGCCCATAATCCAACAATAAATGGGTTAATTTATGGAAAAAACAATATCTCTTTAGCACCTTACTCACTGACTGTTAATGAGGTTTCTGGAGGAAAGAATTTTCTACCTAAAAAGAAACATAAAAATTGAACTTTAAAGACTTGGCCAACAATGATAAAATATATTGCACTGAAATCCTCAAAAGCTTGCATTGTTACTCTCTTGGCATGCCATTTCTGATGGGATGTAGCACATTATGACTAATGTAAGTCCTCACAATGCAAGAAAAGGTCTTTGATCTAGGACCAATTTCAAGTCATGTTTGTTTCCATTAAATTTCCTGGGTGAGATATTGTGTTTGGAGAGGTCCCATTTTTTCATTTGTCTTTATTTTTCATTGTTTGTTGTTTTAAGCAAGCCCGTGGGCAATAGAAGAGGCAGTATGGGTAGTGGAAAGAGGAAGACCATGAAGTCAAAGAAAACTGGGTTCAAGTCTATCTTCTTACATATACTGTTACATAACTTATGAGCAAGTCACTTAACCTCTTAGCAATCCAGGAAACTCTATATTGGTGGAAGGAGTTTCCACTCTAGGAGTTTCCCAGTCTGCTGAATTCGTTGGTCTGAATCAAAAATAAAAGCCATGACTTCCATCTTGACTTTAGCTACACCAATGTCTCTTGATATGCTGTTTTAGGGAATCTGAAGGTTTAAATAGTAGGCTGATTTATTTTCAGGACCCAAAGGATATTGGGATTACTGTAGCTCTGTGTGGTCCCCAGTGCTGAACTGACAATTACTTGTTGGTCTCCAACCACTAATTAGCAATATAACCAGAGAATCACCAAGTAGCAACAATCCTCACACACCTCCCAAACTGACCCCTTCTAGAAACTGTTAATAGTTGCCTTGAAGCAGAAACACATGGTTTCATAATCCATAGCACCTCCTCCAACGATGAGGTGGGTCACATTAGTGAAAATAAGGTACTAGGTAATGGAGGAAAAATTACTACCCAGGATAATGTCTCTTGGAGAAAGAAGAGGATTATACAAATAGTTCCCCTTAGATGGAATGATAATCAACAAGACATTTAAAGCCACAGCATGAGAGAGCAGAAGACCTATACTTAGCTCCCCATAACACACACACACAAACACACACAGACACACAGACAGACAGACACACACACACACACACACACACACACACACACACACACCTATTACTGTTAGTTAGTCAGACAATATAAGCCCTGAGTATGGGGAGGGAGAGGGGGAGTTGCCTGTCCAGCAGCTCCAAAGTGTGTTTGTCTTCCAAGGGGTATCCAAGCCATAGGGTGGCACTATGCATCTGGGGAGGGATTATAAAGTATCCTGTGGAAGAGAGGTTTTCACCAAAAAATTAATATATTGCCCGATATAAAATCAAAGATCAATTCTCTTCCAAAAGGAAATTTTATTGATTGTGCGTACATGCGTGTGTGTGTATGTGTGTGAGAGAGAGAGAGAGAGAGAGAGAGAGAGAGAGAGAGAGAGAGAGAGGGAGAGAGTGTTGTAAAATGAGGGTCTTAGTTGTTTTTTGTAACCATTCATGGGCTCCTAGAACTCTATTATACTTTCTGTATTTTTGATGTGATGAAATAAAGTCTATCCTCAATTTGATAATCATTTGTTACCTTGAGAGTTGTAGAGGAGCTGGTTCCAATATTTGTGGAAATTTAGAGATTAACTATACATAAACTATATTTGGAGAATTCCCAAAGTAAACACTGGATGAGAACATATCTAGCTAATGAAAATATGATCTGTTAGGGGAAGCTCCCAATATTGGACCTGGTTCATGAAATCCCAGGCTATGTAGAGCCCTGGGCCATGGATTCCATCTTGAGAGCTCATTCAAGATCATTTAATTTTTTTTTAACCAGAAGGTAAGAGATTGACTTCAAACAAATCTTAGTTGCCAAATATATTTTAGGAGAGCCCTACATAATTCAGGAGCTTTGTCTATATTATTTTTTTTTCTTATTAAGCTAGAAAGAAGTGTGTTGAGATAACTTTCCCAGAATATTTTTTCTTTTTTGACAGTTGGACTTTTTGCCTTTACATAGCATGAGTCAAATCAGCTCAGGAAAGACCCCCTGAAGGCTGTACTACAACAAAAAAATTTGGGGGGATCATCTGAATGTTTTACTTTTTAGTAAGGAAAGGTTTTTTTTTTCCTTTTTTTCACTATTATTTATTTCAAATCTTTGTTTCTAATTTTTCCCTCTTTGTTTGGGGTGTTTAGAACAAAATCTTAAAAGAACCAAGGTAGCTATCAATCTATATGAACTTTACAAAATTTTCTTGAATTTATTCAATTATGTGTTGGGTGTAAGTAGAAGCTCCCAGACTACTCAGATGTAGGAGTCCTAGATCATCACAAAAGATGGCTAATTTGGTCACTATTTAAGAACCCCATGAACACTACTGGTTTATTGTTTGTTGTTCAGTTGTGTCTGACTCTTCATTTTCTTGGAAAATACTGGAATGGTTTGCCCTTTGCTTCTCCAGCTTATTTTACAGATGAAGAAACTGAGGCAAACAGGGTTAAATGACTTGCCCAGGGTCACACAGCTAGTAAGTATCTGAAGCCATATTTGAACTTAGGAAGGTTAGTCTTTCTGACTTCAGAACTAGCGCTCTAGCCACTGGGCCACCTAAGCTACCCTCTGACTATAAGCCACTGGTGGAGACAATCAAGAAGAGAACTGTTAGAGTTCTCCTCAGTACCCAGAGAGCTCTCCAAAATTGGAGCTATGGATCAATACTGTATGCTCAAAGTTCAATACTGTATACTCAAAGTTACTGCAGTGGATTTTCTTCAATAGTTTTAAAATACCTTCTACTGCATAGGATAGAGTATTTAGCAAGCACAGAGAACTTGCTTAGTTAAATGCAGCACCATATTTCTAACTAGTCAGATCTTGGGACTCCACAGATTTAGAGGCAGAAAGAAGCTTAGAGGTGATCCAGTCTAATCCCCTCATTTTACAGATGAGGGGCCTTAGAAATGATATTCAGAGAAATTAAGTGAGTTATACAATCACATAGGTAGGAAGTGGCTGAGCTAGGATTCAGACCTAGGCCTTTTGATTCTGAATCAATGCTCCCTCCTAAAATATTCCTCCATATGTATCTTTCTGTGTATATGTTGTGTCCCCCCTTCTATCCCTCCTTCTAGTAGAATGTAAGTATCTAAGAGCAGGAATTTTTTTTTAAATCTTGATTTTATATCCCCAGGATCTAGCTGAATACCTTACACATATCATGTACCTAATAAATACTCATTTAATTTGACATTAATGACATCTATTTGTGGTGTTCCATATCTCTTTGTCCAAAAGAACCTCAGATTTCTCAGTTCAATTCCACAAACTTATCGATTCTTAGGTAAGGTAAATATTGATGCACAGGTAAACTCACCTCTAGGATCCTCTGAGGAGGGTACAGGGGTTCCAGTAGGGATAAGGGAGAGAGAGCATTGAAAGGGCAGGACAGGAATATAGTTAATAGAGAGGGGTGGGGAGGGAGGGAGGAAGAAAGAAACAAAGAAAGGAAAGACGAAAGAAGGGAAGGAGGAAGGGAAGGAAGGAAGGAAGGAAAGAAGGAAGGAAGGAAGGAAGGAAGGAAGGAAGGAAGGAAGGAAGGAAGGAAGGAAGGAAGGAAGGAAGGAAGGAAGGATGGGTGGAAGGAAGGAAAGAACAGGAGAGGAGAGGAGAAATGTTCATGACAAGACCAATGGGACACTTACATTTAGAGGACATTATTTGGAGGAGGATCCAGTAAAGGATACAGAGAAGATGTCAGATAGGTAGGAAGGGAACCAGGAGAGATTGGTATCCCCAAAACCTAGAGAAATTAGTATCAAGGAGTAGAGAAAAGGAAACTTTCATTTGAATAGGAGGCATGGTATATGGATAGAACACTGAACTTGGAGTCAGGAAGACCTGAGTTCAAAATATGTCTCTGGCACTAAATACTTTTGTAGCACTAAAAACTGATGAAGTCTGAAGCCAAGATTAGAACCTAGACCTGGGAACCAGAAGCCATAAGCCACTAGAAGCATAAAGGAGAAAAGTTTAACTCACACCCAGAAAGTAGCATCCAAACAAATGATGGGTCTTGACAACCATTTTCTAAGCCTGAGTCTACTACGATCGGGATTTCTCAACCTCAAGTCCATAAACATATATGTGTATACACACATAAATATATACTGCCTCAGATACCAGCTCTGTATGTGTATATGTAATGGCAAGCAAAGGAGTACTTAGTTCTTTGTTTCAGTGCTTAGCTCCTCCTTTCAGTTCTTCAAGTGTCTTTGAGCCTCACCTGTGATTATATCAAGTTTTTGTTAGAAACAGAACCTGTGAAGCCCAAAGTGGGAGGAACTTGCCATATAAAAGCAGGAGCACAAGCTGGGACCAAGCTGAACTGGGAAGAAAGATGGCTGTGGTGCCTGCACTCTGTCTGTCTGTGTTGATGTTGCTTTGTCAGACCTGTCTGCTGATAGAGGATGTTGCTGCTGTTACAGAAGCCCTGGGATCTTACTACTGGTTTAGAAGCCCTGTAAGGGGAGCAACTAGGTGGTTCAGTGAATAGAGCACTGGCCCTGGAGTCAGGAGGACCTGAGTTCAAATCCAGCCTCAGACACTTGACATACTTACTAGCCATGTGACTTTGGGCAAGTCACTTAACCCTAATTGCCCTCCAAAAAGCAAACAAAAAGATAATAAAGATAATAGAAAAAGCCCTGTAAGAGAACTTTTTTGTTGTCTGTTTATAGAAGTCCTGAAGGAGGATTTTACTGATGTTTTCAGAGGTCCTGGGACTTTACTGGTGATTTGTGTTGATTTCTCAGACTGAGACGCTGTTTGTGAGGCTGTGTCGATTTCACAGGCAAAAGGTGAATTGATGATGGTGCCAGCAATGTGTATGAATGTTGTTGCGATTCTGCTAAGCTTGATGTGTGTAGTTGAACCAGGAGCTGGACCAGGGGCTGGGAGTTGCCTACCTGTGAATCCAGGTGATGGTTGAGTGAATTCAGGCAAGAGTTGGGAGCATGGAAGGGGAACCATGGAGTCTGGGAGTCAGCCTTGAGTCAAAATGAAAGGATCTTTCCTTGGGTACTTAGTACTGACTGACAAGATCATGATTTACTGTGACCTAGGGGTGAGAGAAGTTTGTACTTTGTACTCCTTAAGGATTATTGAGTTAAGGATTTACTGAATGATTTCTTTTGTTTAAGACTATGTGGCCACTTTAGTAATAAGTTGTTACGTGACATTGTTGTGAATGTTGTACTTTGATTTCTGTGAATGTTTTGCTTTAGTTTATTGCTGAATAAATAGATAGTTAACTATACTATGTAATCAGAACCTTAAAGTTATTCACAGCAGCAGTCCTCAGGAGATCTGCTCATGCTCAACTATATAGTATACAACCCAATACTTAACATTAAGGAAATTACATTCTGATATATGTATGTATGTATGTATGTATGTATATATACAGGAGAATATAATTTTAATGTCAAGTACCAGACATTTTTGAGTTCTATTTCCAGTGCCTAGTATAAAGTTTGCTGCATTTTTTTGAATTTAATAAATGCATGTTGAATAAGAAAGTAAATACATGAATGGTATCATAAGATCCACCAACATGTTAAATTAAAACCAGAAAAATATAAACGAATGGATGAATGAAAAAGCTCACATTATGTACTTACTATGTAACGAGCACAAGATTGAATATGATGGTTGAGAGAGTGAGGAATACAGGATTAACTCCTGCTAAGTGCTGGTATGCAAATATAAAAACAGATGCTCTAAGTCTCCAAGGAGCTTACAATTTCCCTAAGGTCCCACAGCACAGGAAGCCTCCTAGATGAATATCATGAAAAATAAGCAAAATAAGATAAAGTAATAAAAACAAAACAAGAACCTTTTTAGAAATAAATATGGGCAGGGGTGACTACATGGTGCAACGAATAGAGCACCAGCCCTGGAGTCAGGAGCACCTGGGTCTGGATCTGGCCTCAGACACTTAACACACACACAAAAAAACCCCTAGCCATGTGACCTTGGGCAAGTCACTTAACCCCAATTGCCCTCCAAAAAGCAAAAAAGAAAGAAAGAAAGAGAAAGAGAGAGAAAGAGAGAAAGAGAGAAAGAAAGAAATATGGGCAGCTAGATGTAAAGTGCCTAGATTGAACTTAGAGTACAGAGCCTGAAGTCAGGAAGACTCATCTTCCTGAGTTCAAATCTGGCCTCAGACATTTATTGCCTGTGTGACCCTGGGCAAGTCACTTAACCCTGTTTGCCTCAGTTTCCTCATCTATAAAATGAATTGGAGAAGCAAATGGCAAACCATTCCAGTATCTTTGCCAAGAAAACTCTAAATGGGCTCACAAAGATTCAGAAATTACTAAAACAATTGAACCAAAGTAATAAATATCCATTCCTTTGAGAAGGGACCAAATCAGATCAGTCAACCATTGTTTCAGTGGTCTTTTGGATGCCTATATGAAATAAAATTTATGTGAATTTTACTTGTAGAAATAAATTTATTCATCCTTAAAATTCATTACTAAAGGATACCCCTTCTAGAATCATGGAGACATAAATTTAGAACTAAAAGGGACCTCAGAGATCATAAAGTACAACCTAATATTTTACATGTGAGGAAACTGAGACATAAAGAGGTGAAGGTTATACAGGGTTATACAGCTAATATGTGAGACAGGATTTGGATCTATGGCTACCTGACTATAAGTCCTATGCCCTGGCTATTATGCCACCAAACTGCCTGGATTCTTTAGATTTAATGAAAAACTCATATAATGTAAAATGAGTGAAGAAATATATAGGAGAATCAATGAAGACATAGCTTCCTCATCCCATTGAAGTTATCTCCCAAATACAACTCAATAGGTGAGTAATCCAATTACAACATAAGGCTGAAGTCAGCCACCTTATCCATATAGCTATTGTAAAGCCAATCACGAGTAGCTCTCCTGAGGACTGCTGCTGTGAATAACTTTAACGATCTAATCATATAGTATAGTGAACTCTCTATTTATTCAGCAATAAACTAAAGTAAAACATTCAAGAAACTAAAACACAACATTCACAACAATGTAACATAACAACTTATTATTAAGGTGGCCATATAGTCTTAAACAAAACATATCATTCAGTAAGTCATAATCTCCTCAATCAATACAGAGTACCCAAGTCAATTTTTCTTTCATCTTGACTCCAGGCTGGCTTCCAATCATGCTTAAAGGGTAATCATCCTTAAGTCAATCGTCCTGAAGGGGTAGAGGAAAGCACAAAGGCCATCCACCCCAAGGTCACAGTAAGTTACAATATCATCAGTCAGCACTGAGTACCCAAGTCTAGTCTCCTTTCATCTTAACTCAAGACTGATATCCAAACCCCATGGCTCCTCTTCTATACTCCCAGCTCTTGGCTGGATTCACCCAACTGTTGTCTGGATTTACAGGTAGGCAGCTCTCCACTCCTGTTCCATATCTAAGTGCATGGGGACTGCTCCACTCCAAGCTCTTCACAGTTTCTGTTTCTAGGAAACAAAGCTCAACAGGGCTACAACAACATTTATACGCATTTTGATTACGATCATTTCAATTCACTTTCCATCTGAGAAATCAACAGAGTGCTTCTGTCTGACAAAATAACACCAACATAGAACAACATTCAGATCAACAAACAGAGCACTGACACCACAAACATTCTCTCTCTCAGTTCTACTTGGTCCCAGCTTGTGCTTGAACTTTTATCTGCTCTGCTCTTTCTTGTTCCACCCTTCCTGTTCTGCCCTTCCTGTTTCACTCTTTCAGCAAGCTCCTCCCCCTGTGGACTCCATGTGATTATATTTGACCTATTAAGGGCAGGGAAGATCTCCAAACTCCCTATTAAGTTCAACACAAATGTATACTGTTTCCAACAAATCTTGACACAATCAAAGGCGAGGCTCAAAGGCACTTGAATAGCTGAAACAAGGAGCAAAGTACTACTTTGCTTGCCATTATAACTGGTAACCCCAGTCATTCCTCAGAGGAGAAAGATTGGGTTGGAGAACAGAAGGAACAAAGCTAGAGGACTAATAAGAATCATCATCATCATCATGTTTATATAGCATGTTAGTTTCAAAGATATAAAAAAATTTCAGTTGATCTTATCTATGAGGTGAGTGCTATTAATATCTCCATCTTCCAGATGAAGAACTGAGGCTAAGAAAGGTAAGGGTCTTGCCCAGTATTACAGAACTACTAGGTGATTGAAGCAGTATTTGAACTCAGGTGTTCATGACATAAAATCCAATACTATCCCCATGCCACCTACCTGCCACTTGCTATAATCAAAGGAGGAAAGAAATAAGAAAGGAAATGAGTTTATAGCATCTAAAGAAAGTTATTTTTCTTCCTTTTTATTAAAGGAGTTATACATATTCAAGCTTTCAGATCTTTCAATGTTCCTAAAGGGAAAAGGCAACTTTGC
The DNA here is from genome assembly GCA_011680675.1 of Gymnobelideus leadbeateri. Lineage (NCBI taxonomy): Eukaryota > Metazoa > Chordata > Mammalia > Diprotodontia > Petauridae > Gymnobelideus > Gymnobelideus leadbeateri. The sequence goes on from WOXC01010248.1 coordinate 276,088, forward strand.
TCATGGAAAAGGGGAGATAAATCATGACCTGCATATTTTGATCCTTTTAGATGCAATTTGATTCATTTTGTTTAATTTTAAAAAATTTAATCATGAGGCCTTCAAAAATAGAAAGTCCAAAAGATTGATTTCATTTAATTCTTTAAAAAAAAAGTTGGCTGGAGCTGTAGCTCAAAGGAAGACTCCTTTATTTGCTTTATTGTACTAGAAGGGAGATTTCAATATGGCTTCTGCTAACTGGCAGTTGGGAGTCTCTCCACAAGTCAGGGACAAGAAAAGGAAAAGAAATTGTGTGTTGTGGGGGAGGGGGCAGGGAAACCTAAGGGAAAATTTCCAAGGAAGACGGCATGTAATGCAGAGTTGTGTTGTGACAGGCATCCTTGGGGAAAGACTGCAGAGAATTTGCCTGGCATAACCTTGGGTGATTTTCAGGTCATCCACAGAGGTGAAATGAGGATAAAAGAACTGTTAAAAGAGAAAATACAATGCTGGCTTGATTTTCTCATATTTTGCTGTTTGTGTAATCTCAGGCACATAGGTGGGGCGGGGATGTCAGAACGAGAACAGAGTGGGGATTCAAATATGTTTACAACACCTCTGCCCATTAAATCCCACAGAGCTGACCCTTTGTGCCCTTCAAAATAGGGGAGAATTGAGCTAGTTACCCTCAGAGGCCTGCATGAGTTTAATAGCTCTGTTATGGACACCAGTAATTACAAAAATGACAGAGAAGATCAAAGTCACCCAAATCTACTGCAGGGTAGCTCTAATTCTTAAATATAAAAGCTAAATCTTAGAAAAAATAAGCATTTTAAAACTCTTAATAGGACTTATAATATATAAATATTTTATAATAGACAGATGTCTCTAAGATACTGCTAAAACTGGAAATCAATGTCTATAATTCATCATTTCCTTCCATCTGCCACCCCAAACATGCTCTATCCAAGCCCTTTCTATACTACTATAGAACTGTAGCAGCACAGAGAGCAGGACTTAAAATCAGAAAGACCCGGGTTGAAGTCACATCTCAGATTGATATTGCCTTTGTGACTCTGGACAAGTGACATAATTTCCCTTTGTCCCAGGCTAATCTTTAATGCCACATAGAGCAGAAATTGCCAATGTGCATCTGTAGAAGAGATTTGGCATCTAGGTGTCATAGTGGATAAAGTACTAGACCTAGAGTCAGGAAAACTCATCTGAGTGCAAATCTGTCCTCAGACACTTAATGGCTATGTGATCCTAGGCAATCACTTAACTCCTATTTGCTTTTAGTAAAATGAGCTGGCAAAGGAAATGGTGAACCACTCTAGTATATTTGCCAAGAAGACCCTAAATGAGGTCACAAAGAGTCAGATGTGACTGAAAAATGACTAACAACAACAAGAGAAAGCTTGCTCTCAGAAAGTTCCCTACACCAAAGACATCATAGGTCTGAATGCTCCCTACCCCTAAAATATGTAACTTACTAGTTATAATGGGTCTGTTAGTTCTGGCCAAACATTACCCCCAAGAAAATGGATAACCCAATAGCTTATCCCAACTTTCTATTCTTTCAAAATATGAGCCTAAGACCCAATATATCATCATATTACTCCTAAGAATGCCATGATGGAAAATAATCAAACCAATTAAAGCACAGAGAATAGTACCACAAAGAGTCAAGAATAGAAGCAATATAAACTTTGGCAATTGCCATGCATCCATCTCAAGTTATGATTCAGACTTGATCTGTCCACAATGTGGACAATCTTTCTCACAGGAGAAATCAAATTTCATCCATGCCTTCCCATCGGGTGTAATTTCAGTCCATGTCATCTCACAGAACTTCCACAGGTCTACCCAACACATTAGGATCCTTGGGTTATAGGCTCATAGGATCATAAGACATAAAGTTGGAAGGAACCTCAGAGACCATCTAATACAACCACATTTTCTAGGTGAGCCACTGAAGCCCAGGAAATTCAAAGGACTTGGTCAAGGGTGCCTAGGTGGTGCAGTGAATAGAATACCAGTCCTGGAGTTAGGAGGACCTGAGTTCAAATTGGCCTTAGACACTTAACACAAAACTAGCCATGTGACCTTAGGCAAGTCACTTAACCCCAATTGCCCTATTTTGCCCCCTCAAAAAAAAAAAAGGCAAAAAGACTTGGTCAAGATCACAAAGGTAACAAATGTCCAAGGCAGGATTTGAACTCTTGGCCCTCTGACTCCAGCCAGAACCAGAACTCTTTCCACTGTAACATTCTGTCTACCAGCCTTTCATGGATATTAGTAAAGAGCTCAGGTTGATTAATTGCTATCCATCATTCTCATGATATGACCAGCCCCTTCTGTTCTGATCATACATTTCCTAATTTAGATCTTTTAGATTTTGTTATACAAGTCATCTTTGTAATATATTACAATCTACTTACAGCCTTAATGTTAATTCTCTTTAGGTGATATGTAATTTTAACTATTCACAGATTGTGGAATCCAGTGATTTGCAGCCATATAGCATTACAAGAAGAGCACTATGGTGATAAAGATAGGTTTTTGTATTGAGGAGCAGCTCAGGAATATTGAAAGCCTCATGTAGCTCACCAAATGCAATCCAGCCTGCTCTTTTCCTCCTCTTCAATTCTGGGCCCAGATCACAGTCTATCTATAGTGCCTGTCTAAGAAAGATGTGTATAAAATCTATTTTTCAACTGATTTTATTTTTATGTATGGATTGTTAAACCAATCTTTTTTTAAAATAGTTTTCATTGAGGAAATCCTATAGTAGTCTAGGGTTTGATTCAATCAACACAATATGATCTGCCAACTGGAGCATCTGGAGGATGTCTCTATGCATAGCAAACTCCTCTTCCATTTGGACTCTGTACAGAGCATCCTCTGTGACGGTGGCACGGTTGTCTGGCAAGTATCTGCCTCCTTGTTTTATGCCTGGCTTGATATTAATAATTAGAAACTCACAGAACAAAGTCGTCTGTCATTGCATTTATCAAAGAATCTAGGAGGATCTTGTTATGTGTATGAGAGACATCTTTTAAGCAGACTCTTACGGCCTGTGCTTGGCTCTGGGCAGGCAATTTTTTTTTCTTTATAATAAATAATAAACACAATGGGATATTGTATTTACTGCACCTTTAAATTGATTGTGAATCATGGCTTTAGAGATATAGATCTCTGCTGTTAGAGATAAAGACTTGATAAAGACTTCATGTTCTTTTCTAATATTTTCTTCAAGGCTACCCCAGGGTTATGTGCGTGTGTGCATGTGTGTGTGTGTGTGTGTGTGTGTGTGTGTGTGTGTGTGTGTACTTCCTTCTCATAGATTTTACAGAGATAAGAAAAGGCAATAATAACTGACATTGATGAAATGCTTTAAAGTTTGCTTCCTACATAGTATTCCTATTTGTGCCTCACAAAATAACCAAGTGAGAATGTGTAGGAAGAAGGTCTATGAAAGAGCCTGGGATACGCCCACAGTTAATGGTTGTGACACAAATGAAGAAACTGATAAGATAAGAAGATAATAACAAGAGGGAAGTATCATGAAAACTCAGACAAGAGAGGCAATCCAGGAAATACTCAACAGCTAGTAGATAAAATTTGCTGAAAACAAAGTGTTTATTAAAATGGTATAGTAAGAAGAATGGCTACAAAAACTCCCCATAAACCTGGGGCTTACTCTCCCACAGAAGCATGCTATGTCATAGGAAGAGCAAGAAAATATATGTAGAGAGCACTGGTAGTGACATACATACGTTTCACACATGTAACAAATGCATTTAGCCAAGGCAAGTCCCTCTTTAGGCACTAAAGGGTCCCTTAATACTTTCTTTCCTTGTGCTGCTGTGGAGATACACTTACCTAAGTATATCATCTCTACTGTATAGGACTCTTTTTTGAGAACTGTCTGTTCATACCTATTTACTACTTTTCTGTTTGAAAACATTCCTTGGTCTTATATATGTCTCCATAATTTTAATAATTATATGAATATTAATATATTGATCTTTTGTTTTTATCTCGAATTTATTTCCAATATATGCTCCCCTACCCAGTACATCAATACTTATAAAAAAAAAGGAAATGGAAAAAAAAAGCAGTTCAGCAAACCTAACCAACTCATCAGAGGAACCTGACAGTATCTGCAATGTTTCCCATCCACAGCTCTCCCACTCCCACCTCTTCAGGGAAGGGAGAGGGGTTCATTTTTCATCTCTTCTTCCTATACAAGCAAAGTCATTATAATAAAATAATTTCAACAATTACTGCTTTATAATATATTTTGAGGCTTGGAAAAGCTATTCCTCCTTCACCACTACTCATTATTTCCCTCAATATCCTACATCTATTATACCTCAAAATGAATTTTGTAATTATTTTATCTGGCTCTAGAATGTAACATTTTGGTAGTTTAATTTGTCTAGCATTAAAACTGTAAATTAGCTTTGTTAGTATCGAATATTTTATTATGTTGACATGACCATGAAGACTAGATATTACTTTAGCTCAGGGCTGGGGAACCTGTGGCCACATGGGAAGCTGCAGGTTTCCCACCCCTGCTTTAGCTATTTCAGTGGTTATTTCTTTAATGAAGACTATCATTGAATCTATGTATTAGGTGTGCCTTGGTAGGTCATTTCCCAATTTTTTTCACATTTCATAGTTATTTTTAATGTTATTTCCCTTTCTATTATTGTCTCTTGGATTTTGTTGTTATTACATAAAAATGCCATTTATTTTTGTGGGTTTATTTTATAGACTGTAACTTTGTTGATGTTTCAAATAGTTTCTTTGCTATTTCCCTAGGATTTTTAGAGCAAATCATCATATCATCAGCAAATAAGAATTGTTTTGTCTCTTTTTTTGCCTATATTTATGTCTTTATTATTATGTCTTATTGTTCTTGCTAACATTACTAGAACTATATCAAATAATAGTGAGAAAAGGGGGGTATCCCTGCTTTACTCTTGTATTTATTGAGAAAACTTCTCATAGATAGCATAAGATTCTTGCTTTTGGCTTGTAGACAGATGCTTCTATGATATTAAATTAGATTTCCTTATGCCTATACTTTGTAGGATTTTAGCATGAATGAATATTGTGTTTTGTTTTATTTGAGAGGGTTTATTCATTTAATATAATATATGATAAAATAGTATATGGCCAATATGGAAATATTATTTCCTTAACTCTACTTGTTTGTTACAAGGGTTTTGTCTTTTTCTTTTTTTCCAAGGGGGTGGGGAGAGGTGGGAGGGATAGAAAATAAATGTTTGACAACTGAAAATTTCCACAACTGTCTAGAGAAAAAGTTCTTTCTTAAAAAATAAGTTTTATTGATAGCTTTTATATTAACATGACTTAGGTATCCTCCTGTATTCCTTTCTTTAGTCCTTCTAGAGAACCATACCTTATAAGAACAATGTTTTTTAAAGTGTAATGAGTGTCTAGCTCATAAACCCCCATGTAGAAGAGGATGGGGAGCCTGCTTCAAAAAAGGTATAATGAGGTGTAATCACAGTGCCCTGATCTCTGGTTTGGAGCATGTGCAAACAACCTGTAGCTGATCCAGTTTGCTAACCACTTGAGGAAGACTAGAAACTATTGATTGGCTATGTAGCTGCCGGGGGAGGGAGGATGCATTTGAAAGGTCTCACTTGAACAGCAATTGGTCTAGAGAGCAATAGGGCCAAACAAGTGGTAGGTTTTGACTGATTAACCGTTCAAGAGAGGCAAGGATATGACGGGGAGCAGCTTCAGGCCCTGAGGTTGATGTAGCTCCTGGGAATATCAGTCTCTGTTCTTTTTCTCTTTTCACTTGTTCTTTCCTATGCAGGTGAAGGAGATGGGAAATGAATATGACCTTGTGGGCTTTGAAAGCTCTAGAAAATAAGCCAGCAGATCTAGTAGCTATGGTCCCTGCTGGGATTTGCTGAAAGCCAGATGGTAGAGACTGAGGTTACTAGGGACTTGTTTGACCTAGCCCAGCAGTAAGAGAGATGCTGACTCATCATCCAGTGGCCATGCCACATTTGGAAGGGAACGTGGTGGCATGAATACTATGTGGAAATTGTGTTAATGATAAATCACCTTTCATCAAAGACCAAAGTGATATAGGTAACAGTGTATCCTTGTGCATTGAGAGGAGATGTACTTTGTACTTCTGCTTCTATTTTTATCTTTTCAGTAAATATGCTTTTGTAAAAGCCTATTGATGTTACTTGGCTAAATCAAAGTAAATATTAATCATTGGAGTTTAACAGTGAGGAAAAGAAGAACACATTAGTATGAGGGTTCAATTTGATAGCATTTGAGAACAGACATTCCCAATTCTTCAGGAGTACCCTAGCATCCTGAAGGGGAAGTGTAGCATGGAACGCTCTAGGAGAGTATTCATTGCAAAAGAGAAAGAAGAGGAAAAATCAGCAAAACCAATCAATACAACAAAAATAATCCAGTTTTGAAACATGCCTGTGTGTCGCTGAATCATTCCAGAGGAGTGGAGGGGCTGGGGCAGATGTCTTCTCATATTTCTTTTTGGGACCAAGCTCATTCCATTCTGACTCCTCCAGCATATTATCTCTTCTATCATCTCCATTCTCACATATATCTTTACTCTTTCCATGTCTACTGGCTGTTTCCCTGCTGTCTAAAAACATGTCTGTGTCTCCTTTAGTCCCCTCTCGCCTCAAAAAACCTTTACTTGATTCATCCATTCCTGCTAACTTGTCCTGCCTTTTGTAGCTGAGCTCCTTGAGGCTATTTATCGTGGGTTCTTCCACTTTCTCTCCCTTTCTTCTTAACTCTTTATAATATGACCTCTCACTTTATTTAACTGCAAGTCCTCTCTCCAAAGTTACCATACATGAGGGATAGACAACGAAAAAGAGTCAAGTGATAGACTGTCTTGGCTGTGTAGAGAGACATAGGCATGCTAGACAGGGTGGAATGGTATCCCTTGTGCATACAGAAGGTTTGACCTTGGCAAGGAGAGTTCAGCTCATCTTGTGAAACAAGAAGGACATACTGACAAAAAGCATTTGGATGTTGTGAGATAAAGAGGTAGAGAAAAGAGGGAGCTTTTCACAAAGGGTCTCATTTTTTTCCAATATAGTATGGTGTAAGTTCTTAAGTTGAGAGGATGGGGGAAGGGGGAGCCATGGGAAGTGTAAGGAGTCAGTGTCAGAGTCAATAAACATTTGTTAAATGCCTGTGATGTTCCAGGCTTTGTTCTAAGTTCTGGGGATACAAAGGAAGGCATAAGATAGTCCCTGCTTTCAAAGAGCTCACAGTCTAATAGGGGAAATTATACATATAAAGAATATGAATGTGATTAGGGTTTGGGGGGGAAAGAATGAGAATTCCCTGAATGCTCTCCTTTAATGATGGAGGATCTGGGAGGAACTTCATAATGTTCATTTCGATCCCTCTCCAATCAGAGGGACAGAGGATCCCCAAGGAGAAGAGGTACTGAAAAGGTATGAATTTTTAACTTGATTTCATTTTGCAAAATGATGAGTTTCTGGAAATAATGACATCTAGGAGAGCAGACTTCTAGGAAATGAGAAGGGCTGAAGAAGTTTTAAGAGCCTCAGTGGTGAATGAAATAATAAGTTAATTAGGCAGATGATTGCAAAGTGGTGGTGAGAGCCCAGTTGAAGTCATGTAACATAACTTCAATCATCATGTAACATAACAGCCAATCATCATGGCTGCACAATTTTCTGCACTTTCATTCAGCAGCACTTGTGTAGGAGTAAAGGTAGCAGATGGTGGGAGTTATCCAAGGTTTGAGATCAGGCAGGACACAGCCAGAGATATGGTAAGGGGTAAGGGATTCAAGAGAAGAGGAATAGAGTTGAACCAGTTCACCAATGGGTCAAAATGGGGAAAAGCGGAAAATATAAAGTGATGGCCCAGTAGAGAACTGAGGATTTAAGGGATTGGAGGGCACAATATGAATGAAGGGTAAGGTTAAGTAGGGAGGCAAGTAGAAAACCATTAAATTGATCAGATGTGGAAATTTCAGAGTTCAAGAACAAAGAACTAGTGCATTCATAGATGATGGTAAGGTCAAGGGTATGTATACCTTTGCATGTAGCTGAGGTGGGGTTGAGGGGTAGATCAGAGGAAATGAGTAGTTGAGGAACTCAGAAGTCAGAGTGTTTGAAGAAGTATCAATATGTATGTTGAAGTTCCCTGGTATGGGTAACAATTGACAAGGAGAGAAAGAATGTGGTCCAGGTGATGAACTCATTGAGGAAGGAAAGGGAGTATCCTAGACATCTGTGTTTGGTAATTCTGCAAATGAGTTTCTATCCTAAGTAAGTATTAACCTTGTTTTTCACTATTGTAATGAATACCATTTGGCAAAGAGATCAAAGGCTTGCTAACTGAAGTGGTTTCCTGATTTTTTGGCCTTCCCATTTTGGTGGTTACTTTGCATTGGTTAAACTTGCATAAGAAAAGGTCATTCATCTATATCAAATTCTGTTCCTTTATCTATTTTACATTTTTAGCATCAGTAACTTTGGCAACAGTGTGGAAGATAGCCTGAAGTGGAGAAAGACTTGACCCAGAAGACTAATTAGTAGGTCATTGTAATAATTTAGGTGAAGGGTGATAAAGACCTGAATTATGGTGGTAGCTGTGTGAGTAGACAGAAGGGGTTTGATGGGAGATGATGTGAAGGAATAATTGGAAAGATGTGGCAGATGATCTGATAACTTGGGTGACTGGAAAAATGTCAGTGCCTTCAAAGGACATAGTATAGTTTGAAAAAAGGGGTGGGTTTGAGAGGAAGTTTTATTTTAGGCATGTTAAGTTGGAGATAGCAATAGACCTTCAGTTTGTAATGTTCAACAGGCAATTGGTGGTGTGGGATTGAACCTCAAGGGAGAGACTGGACCTGGGTATATAGATCTAGAGGTCATTTGTATAGAGATAATTGGTAAACCCATGGGCACTGATGAGGTTACTGAGGGAGAATGTAGAGAAGGAGAACCTCACGGGAATTTTTTTAAGTGGGACAGAAGGGAAACTATGTGTATTAGATCTTAAATTATACCACAAAAAAGTCATCAGGAAAAGAGTTTGGTACTGTTAGGTTTTTTTAATTGAAAAGCAAAGCAATAGAATAAATTAGATACTAAAGACCAAGAAAGAGATTAGCACATAGCTTAATAAAATCAAGTACTCATATTACTGGAGACATTTCTCACCATTTGACAAAAATTGCCTGAAAAGCTGGAAAACAGTCTGGTAGACATTATTAGGTTCAGACCCAAACCATATACCACCTATTACAATAAGCTCCAAGTGTTTACATGGCCTACTGAAGTTCTAAAATATCACATCACAAACAAATCAGAGAAGCAAGGAAGGAGATACTTTTTACAATTATGGATAGGATAAAAATACAGAGGATAAAGAAGATTTGTGGCAGGTGAAGCAGAGTGAAGTAAAACCAAAAGAACAATTTGTACAAAGATTATAACATGATATGTAAGTCCCCTCCATGTACTAAGTGATCCAAGACCATCATTGATCTTTCAGAGCTGTGATTGATTGGACATTGTGTTGAACCTAGCTCTTATTTTTCTTTAAGTCAAATCAAGTTGACAAGAATTTATTACACATTTACTACATTCAGGGAATTGTCCTAATTGCTGGGGATGCAAATAAAGATAAAAACATAGGTTTCTGCTCTCAAAGAGCACAATCTAATAGTCTGTTACAGACTATTAACTGTGTCTATTACAATAGTGCAGTCACAATCTGGCCTCCTTGTCATTCTTCACATACTGTACACTCCATTTCCTAAGCTGTCTCTCATGCCTGGAATATTCTCTGCTCATTCCAGCCTCCTGGCTTGTTGAGTTTATTTCAAGTCCCAGCTAATGTCTCATTTTTTTTCCAAGAAACTTTTCATAGCCTCTTTAATTTTTATACCTTCCCTTTAAAATTAATCTCTTAATTTGTCCTGTATATTTTTTGTTTGTGTATAGTTGTTTGTCTGTTGTCTCCTCATTACATTGTGCTCTTTAAGAGCAGAAACCATGTTTATTTTACTTTATTTGCATCCCCAACGCTTAGCATAGTGCTCAACACATAGTTAATGTCCAATAAATTCTAGTTGACTTGATTTAACTTAAAGGAAAATTAGGACCAGGTTCAACATAATGACCAATCATAGCTCCAAAAGACTAATGATGAATCAGACTTCCCACCTCTTGACAGAGAGGTGATGGACTAAGGGTACAAAATCAGATCCAAGGTGTGAACTTATTTTCCCCCTCTTTTATATGAAATAATTTATTTTTTGAAAATATTAGTTAATTGATTGATTTTTAGTTTTCAACATTCACTTCCATAAGATTTTGAGTTCCAAATATTCTCCCCCTCACTCCCCTCCCCCCCATCCCAAGACAACATGCAATCTGACATAGGCTCTATATATACATTCATATTAAATATATTTTCACATTAATCATGTTGTAAATAAGAATTAGAATCAATGGGAGGAACCACAAGAAAGAAGAGACAAAAAAGAGAGAGAGCAAATAGTGTACTTCCATCTGCATTCAGACTCCAAAGTTCTTTCTCTGGATGTGGACAGCATTTTCCATCATGAATCTTGTGGAATTGTCTTAGATCCTTGAATTGCTGAGAAGAGCTAAGTTTATCAAAATCAGTCATCGAACAATGTGTACAAAGCTCTCCTGGTTCTGCTCCCCTCATTCAGCATCAGATCATGTAAGTCTTTTCAGGTTTTTCTGAAGTCCTTCTGCTTGTAATTTCTTACAGAACAATAGTATTCCATTCCATTCATATAATGTATCATATAATATATTTTGCATAACTATGATTATTAGATTCCAGAGAGTCTTTTTTTTAGGAGGGAGGGAAAGAGACATGAACAAAGTTGGATGAGTGATAGTGATACCCCCCAAAAAAAAGAACAAAGAAAAATGTATCAATGAATCATGAAAAATTAAACAAAAGAGAGCACAAGGAAGTTCAGAGGAAGACACAGACAACCCACACAGTGTTGGAACTACTAAATTAAATGTGAAATATTCGAAGCAACACAAATGATATATGGCAGATATTCACACAGTTTCACATGCAATCCTCTTTCTGTTCTTTGTAGAGGACAATGTTCATTAATGGATATTTGTCAAGTTCATAATAATAAAAGGGAGAACTTTTAAAAGAGAATGAGAGGGAGCCAGGATTTCAAAATGAGAAAGGAAGAGTCTGAAGCCCTATCAAATTCCCCTCCAAAAAACCTCAGAATTGACCTAGGAGCAAGGAAGCAGCTTACCAGCATGACAAGAAAAATCCATCACATTGGGGTGGGAGGGGAGCAGCAGCAGCAGTAGCAGTAATAGCAACAGCAATGGCCAGCCTCACAACAGGGAGCCTGTGGCAAAGCTCAAAACCCATTGCAATCCACCAGTGAGGTGCCACCCTCCTGCCAGCCATCAGGCCCCTGGGCAAGTGAATGGTCTGTGCAGCACAGCAAGGTCCCACCCCAGCACCCCCACTCCCTCACAGGCTGCCAGTAAGGCCCTCATCCTATTTATGACCAGTAATGAAGCCCTTCTCCAGGGTTGGCCAACAGTGAGATCCGACCCCTGGGGCCTGTCTGCAGAGATAGCAACCATAGCAGTTTTCCATAGCAACCTAGCAGTAGGGCCCCATCCCGGAGTAGAACAGCAACGGGATCCATCCTCCAGGACCAGTTGCCAGTCTGTTTGATAACAACTCAGTAGAAAGGCCCCACCCCTGGGCCAGGCCAGCAGTAAAACCCCACACCCCAGCAGGCCAACAAGAAGGTCCCACCCCCAGTACAAGCCAGAAGGTTAGCCTACCATCAAGTGAAAGCAGATAAACCCTGAAACCCAATGAAAGTCAGCAGTAAGACCTTGAGCCCCAACACAAAAAGCCTGGGACAGTGTAGGACCAGAACCCAGCTCTCACATACAAACACTAAGCCACGAAAGAGGCAGAAGAAAATGAGGAATAAAAAAGAAAAAGAACTTGACTAAAGAAAGTTACTATGGTGTCAGGGAAGAACAAGGCATAAACTTAGAAGAGGACAATAGCATCAAGCTAAATGTGGAACATCAAAGAAAAATGTAATTTGGTCCCAGACCCAAAAAGAATTCCTGGAAGAGCTTTAAAATGATTTTGTAAATTTAAAAAAATTATTCATTTAGTTTTAGTTTACAGCAAGTCAAAGTAGAATTCTATTACATTCATATACCACAACTTGTTCAACCATTCCCCAGTTGATTTGCATCCCCTCAATTTCCAGTTCTTTGACACCAAAAAAAAAAAAAAAAGAGCTAGTATATATATTTTTGTAAATGTGGATTCTTTCCCCATTTGTATGATCTCCTAGGGATACAGCCCTAGAAGTGGTATTTCAGGGTCAAAGGATATGCACATTTTTATAACCATTTGGGCATAGCTCTAAATTACTCTCCAAAATGGTTGGATCAGTTCACAACTCCACAAACAATGCATTAGTATTCCAATTTTCCCATATCTTCTCCAGCATTTATAATTTTCCTGTTTTGTCATGTTAGCCAATCTGACAGGTGTGATGTGGTGCCTAAGAGCTGTTTTGATTTGATTTAATCAATAGTGATATAGAGCATTTTTTCATATGACTATAGATATCTTTAATTTCTTCCTCTGAAAACTGCCTGTTCATATCCTTTGATCATTCATCAATTGGGGAATGACTTGTATTCTTATATATTTGACTCAGTTCTCTATATATTTTAGAGATAAAGCTTTTATCACAGACACTGGTTATAAAAATTCTTTCGCAGTTTTCTGCTTCCCTCCTAATCTTGGTTGCATTGACTTTGCTTGTACAAAAACTTTTCAATTTTATGTAATCAGAATTATCCATTTTGTATTTCATGATGTTCTCTGTCTTTTATTTGGTCATATTTTTTTCCCTTCATAAATCTAACAAGTAAACTATTCCTTGTTCTCCCAGTTTGCTTACAGTGTTGGCCTAAAAGGTTTTTATTTTAAATTTTTTAAACAAATGCTTTATTAACTTCTGTTTTGCATCATTCATTTCCACCAGATTTTGAGTTACAATCATTTTCCCCCCATTATTCCCCTACCCAACCTCCCAGAACAGTAATCCCACAAGATATCGCTTCCTCCAATCTGCTCTCTCCCATACCTTCTCCCATACCCCCACCGACTTTTCCATTAGAGGAAGGTGAGTCTTTGCATCCCAATGCCTGCACATCTTATCTCCCTATTACAAGCAAAAGAGTATTAATAATAGTATTTATATATATTTGAAACATTTAATGTTACGACCTCAAATTTCAGATCCATTTCCTTCCTCCCTTGTCACCCATTCCCTCTTGGGAGATAAGTAATTCAGTATATGTTGTACATGTCTAGCTATGCAAAACATTATCATAGTAGATATATTGTACAAGGCTGCTTATAATGCCCTCCCACTCATCCCACCCCCCACCTGGTCCATTCCCTACATGATCCTGTCCCTCTTCTATAGTGGGTACTTCCAACCTCCCCTCACCCCAAGGATGCCCTCCCATCCATCATCCCTCCTCCCATCCCCCTTCCCCCTATCCTGCTGCAGGTTGAGATATCCCATTTAGTATGTATGTCATTTTCTCCCTGAACCAAATTCAATGTGAATGTGGTTTTGCCTTTTTAGCCTTCCTTATTCTCCCCCTTCTTTGCAACCACTTCCCCTTGCTTCTTCTGCATGGGATAGTTTACACTACCCTGTCTCTCCCCATCTCCTCTTGCCACTTTCCTCTCTCACCTCATAATTTCATCCCTTGAGTATTCTCCCTTCCCAACAAATTCAACCTATGCCCTCTATCCATATATAACTGTAACCATATACACACACATTCACATATGTATTCATATGACCACACCCCCTTCTTCCATTATTTTCATAGTGAGAAAGATATCATCAGTCACAGTTATTGCTTTTCCATATAGGAATGTAAATAGTTCAACTTTGATAAGTTCCTTTTGATTTCTTTTCCCTGATTACCTTCTCAGGCATCTCTTCCTTCTTGTGTCTGGATGTCAAATTTTCTATTCAATTCTGGTTTTTTCCTCAAGAATGCTTGAAAGTCCTCTATTCCACTGAATGACCATATTTTCCCCTGAAACAAAATACTCAGTTTTGCTGGGTAGGTGACCTGTGGGTTCATTCCCAGTTCTTTTGCCCTCTGGAATATCATATTCCATGCCCTTCGATCCCTCAGTGTAGAAGCCGCCAGGTCCTGGGCTATTCAGATTGTGTTTCCACAATATTGAAATTGTTTCTTCCTGGCTGCTTGAAGTATTTTCTCCTTGATCTGGGGATTCTGGAACCTGGCTATAATATTCCTGGGAGTTTTCTTTTTGGGGTCTTTTTCAGGAGGTGATCTGTGGATTCTTTCAACCTCTATTTTGCCCTCTGGATCTAAAACATCAGGGCAGTTTTCCTTGAGAATTTCTTGAAGGGTGATTTCTAGGTTCTTTCCTTGATCATGGCTTTCAGGTAGTCCAATAATTTTTAAATTGTCTCTCCTGGATCTATTTTCCAGGTCAGTGGTTTTTCCCATGAGATATTTCACATTGCCTTCTAATCTTTCATTTGTTTGGATCTGCTTAACAGCATCTTGATTTCTCATAAAGTCATTAGCTTCCATTTGCTCCAGTCTAACTCTGAAGGAATGAATCTCCTCAGTGAACTTTTGAGATTCTTTTTCCATCTGGCAAATTCGACTTTTTAAGGCATTCTTCTCCTCATTGCCCTTTTGGGCCTCCTTTGCCATTTGAGTTAGTCTATTTTTTAAGGTGTTGTTTTCCTCAGTCAGGCTGTTGACCCTCATTTCATACTTTTCCTGCATCCTTCTCATTTCTCTTTCCAATTTTTCCTCCACTTCTCTTATTTGATTTTTAAAGTCCTTCTTAAGGTCCTCTATGGCCTGCAACCCGCTCATGTTTTCCCTGGGGCTTTTGGAGCAGGACTTCTGACCTCACAGTCCTTTTCCCGCTCTATGCCCCCAAAATAGGAGTCTAGGGTTGCATTTTTCTGTTTCCTTTGCCTTGGCATGTTGCCACTTAATTACTTGACTTTTGGGCTTGTTGCCACACTATGGCTTTAAGGCCAGATAGAGGAATCCCAAGCCCTAAGGGGGGCAACTTCCGTTTCTGGCAAGCTGTAAACCCACCCACGACTTCCACCCTAGATCACAATCCAGATCCGGGAGGTTAAAGCAAGAGCGATTACCCCCAAGACTGATCGCTGGATCTCCCTACAAATTTGCAGGCTGGGAGCGGGAGCTGCCTCTGAAAACTACAAAATGGCGTTTGTCCTCAGCGGCTTCTAGCCCCCAGGGGAGGGAGCCGACGCATTCCCTAATACCAGTCCCAAAGTCCATAGGACACTAACCTCTTACTTTGTCCCAGGCAAGTCTATGTTGATAATTCTGGAGTTGCCACAGCTCCTGGTGTTCTGGGGTTCCTCCAGCTGGCTGCTGGCCCTGCCGCCCTGGGGCTAAAACCTCGGCTCATTCAGACCTGGGCTCGGCTCGGCTAGGCTTCCTGCCCTCTGCGCTCTGCAGGCTGCCAGGTCCCAGACCACTGTGCTGGTCCTTCCTGCAGGGCTGCTGGGCTGTCCTCAGCGGGAGTTTAGCTTCTCTGTGTCGTTCTGTGGGTGCTGGGGCTCCAGAAGTTGTTCAGAGTCCCCTTTTACATCGTTTGGGGGGAATGTGAGGACAGAGTGGCTTGGATGAGCTGTTTCTACTCCGCCATCTTGGCTCCGCCCCCCCAAAAGGTTTTTAAAAAGCAAATTAGAGAAGTAGAAGAAAAATTGGGGAAAGAAGTGAGAGTAATGCAAAAGAATCATGAGGAAAATGTCAATAGCATGGGAAAAGATATACCAAAATTTACTGAGGAAAATAGCTTACTAAAAAATAGAATTTGCCAAATGGAAAAGGAAGTATAAAAGTTCACTGAAGAAAATGGTGCCTTAAAAATTATAATTGAACAGGTGGAAGCTAATGACTCTATCAAACATCAATATATGATAAAGCAAAATTTAAAAAGTAAAGATATAGAACAAAATGTGAAATTTCTCACCAGAAAAACAACTAACCTAGAAAATAGGTCAGGAGAGATCATATAAAAATTATTGGACTACCTAAAAGGCATGATCAAAAAATTAGAATTTAAAAAAAGCATGGATAACATCTTTCAAGAAATTATCAAAGAAGATTACCCTGATATACTAGAGCCAAAGGGCAAAATAGAAATTGAAAGAATCTAGCAATTACCACCTGAAATATATCCCCAAATGAAAACTTCCAGGAACATCATGGCCAAATTCCAGAGCTCACAGATCAAGGAGAAAGTGCTGCAAACATCCAAAATATAATAATTCAAATATCATGGAGCTACAATCAGGATTACACAGGATTTGGCAGCTTTCACATTAAAGAAATTAAGGACTTGGAATATGGATATACCAGAAGGCAAAAGGATTAAGATTACAACCAAGAATCACTTATCCAGCAAAATTGAATATAAACTTTCAGGGTGAAAAAATGGACATTTAATGAAATGGAGGATTTTCAAGCATTCCTAATGAAAAGATCTAGCTAAATAAAAAAATTTGACCCCCAAATAAAACACTCGAGGGAAACATATAAAGACAAAAAAGGAAACAAGAGAAAAACATAAGAAATTCAATAAGGTTAAACTGTTTATATTTCTACATGGCTAGATAATATTTGTAACTCTTAAAAACTTTATTATTATAAGAGCAATTAGAAGGAATCTCTCTCTCTTTATATATATATATATGTATATATGTATATGTATATGTATATATACTGAAAGGTATAACATGTAATTTTTGAAGTAATTAAATATGTTACAGGAGGAAATAGATAATAAGACTATACTAGTGGGGATCTCAACTTTCTCCTCTCAGAACTAGACAAATCTAACAAACAAAAAACAACAACAAAGAAGTTAAGGAGGTGAAAAAAATTCTGGAAAAGTTAGACATGATAGATCTCTGGAAAAAACTGAATAGGAACAGAAAGGAATATGCCTTTTTCTCAGCAGCACATGACAGCTACACAAAAATTGACCATGTATTAGGACATAAAAACCTCACAACCAAATACAGAAAAGCAGAAATAGTAAATGTATCCTCTTCAGATCATAATGCAATAAAAATTACATTCAATAATGGACAATGGAAAGAGAGATTAACAATTATTTGGAAATTAAATAATCTAACCCTAAAGAAGAAGTGGTCAAAGAACAAATCACAGTAACAATTGACAATTTCATTAAAGAAAATGACAAGAACAAGACAACCCACCAAAATTTATGGGATGCAGTCAAAGTGGTACTTAGGAAAAAATTTATATCTCTAATTGTTTACATCAATTAAATGGAGAAAAAGTAGATCAATGAATTAGACATGCAACTAAAAAAAGCTAGAAAAAGAACAAATTAAAAATCTTCAATTAAGCACTAAATAAAATACTAAAAATAAAAGGAGGTATTAATAAATTTGAATGTAAGAAAATCGTTGAGCTAATAAATAAAACTAGAAGCAGCTTTATGGAAAAAAAAACAATAAAATAGATAAACCATTGGTTAATTTGACTTAAAAAGGAAAGAAGTAAACCAGATTACCAATATCAAAAATAAAAAGGGTGAATTCACCACCAATGAAGAGGAAATTGAGAGAATTGTTAGGAACTATTTTGCCCAATAATATGCCAAAAATTTGACAATCTAAATGAAATGGATGAATATTTACAAAAATATAAATTGCCCAGATTAACAGAAGAAATAAAATATTTAAATAACCCAATCTTAGAAAAAGAATTTGAACAAACCATCAATGAACTTCCTAAGAAAAAATCCCCAGGACCAGGTGGATTCACAAGTGAATTCTATCAAATATTTAAAGAACAATCAATCCCAATACTATGTAAACTATTTGGAAAAATAGACAAAGAAGGAGTTCTACTAAATTCTTTTTATGACACAAATATGGTTCTGATACCTAGACTGGGAAGAACCAAAATAGAGAAAGAAAATTATAGAACAATTTTCCTAATGAATATTGATGCAAAAATTTAAATAAAATATTAGCTAAAAAATTACAGCAATATATCACAAGGATCATACACTATGATCAGGGGGGATTTATACCAGGAATGTAGGATTCACTATTAGGAAAACTACCAGCACAATTGACCATGTCAATAACAAAATCAACAGAAATCATATGATTATTGCAATAGATGGAGAAAAAGCCTTTGAAAAAATATAGCACCCATTCCTTTTAAACACACTAGAAGACATAGAAGTAAATGTATCTTACCTTAAAGTGATAAGTAATATTTATCTAAAACCACTGTAATGGGGATAGACTAGAAACCTTCCCACATGGGTGAAGCAAAGATGCCTATGGTCATGTCTATTATTTCATATTATACTAGAAATATTAGCTATAGCTATAAGAGAAGAAAAAGAAATTAAAGGAATTAGAATAAGCAATGAAGAAGCAGATAATATGACATTATACTTAGAAAACCCTAGAGGATCAACTAAAAAACTACTTGAAATTATTAACAACTTTAGCAAAGTTGCAAGATACAAAATAAACCTACATAAATCATTAATATTTCTACATATTACCAATAAAGTCTAGCACAAGAGATAGAAAGACAAATTCTATTTAAAATAGCTGTACATAGGGTGGCTAAGTGGTGCAGTGAATAGAGCACAGGCTCTGGAGTCAGGAGGACCTGAATTCAAATCTGGCCTCAGACACTTGACTCACTTATGAGCCATGTGACTTTGGGCAAGTCACTTAAACCCAGTTGCCCTCCCTACCCCCCCAAAAAATAAAACATAAAATAACTGTACACAATATAAAATTCTTGAAGTCTATATGCCACAACAAACCTAGGAAGTATATGAACACAACTATAAAACACTTTTCACATAAACAAAGTCATATCTAGACAATTGGAAATATCTTAGTTGCTCATGGGTAGTCGGAGTCAGTATAATAAAAATGACAATTCTACCTAAATTAATCTATTTATTCATGCCATACCAATCAAACTATCAAAAATTATTTTGTAGATCTAGAAAAAATAATAACAAAATTCATCTGGAAGAACAAAAGCTCAAGGATATGAAGGAAATCAATTTTAAAAATGCAAAGGAAGGTGGTCTAGTCAAACCTTATCTCAAATTGCATTGTAAAACTGTAATTATCAAAACAATCTGATACTGGCTAAGAAATGGAATGGTGGATCAGTGGAATAGATTAGATAAAAATCACATTAAAGTAAATGACCATAGCAATCTAGTATATGATAAACCCAAATATCCAAACTTTTGGAACAAAAACTCATCATTTTCCAAAAACTTCTGGGAAAACTAGAAAATGGCATCTAGAAACTAGATGTAGAAATTAGGCATAGACCAACATCTCACACCACACACCAAGATAAGGTCAAAATGGGGTACATGGTTTACACAAAAGTGGTGATACATAAGCAAATTAAGAGAACATGGAATAGTTTTGTCTGTCAGATTTATGAAAAAGGGAAGAATTCTGGACCAAAGAAGATATAGGGAACATTACAAAATATAAAATAGATAATTTTGATTATATACAATTTAAAAGTTTTGTGCAAACAAAATTATAAGGAAAGTAGAAAACTGGGGGGAAGGGGAATTTGCAACAAGTTTCTCTGATAAAGGCCTCATTTCTCAAATATATAAAGAACTGAGTCAAATTCATAAAAATACAATCATTCTCCAATTGGTGAATGGTCAAAGGATATGAAAAGGCAGTTTTCAGAAAAAGAAATCAAAGCTATCTAAAGTCATATAAAAAAAATGCTCAAAATCACTACTGATTAGAGAAATGCTAATTAAAACAACTGAAATACCACCTCAAACCTATCAGAGTGGCTAATATGACCAAAAATTAAAAAAAAAAAAAAGGAAAATGCATGTTGGAGGGGATGTGGGAAAACTGGGACACTAATATGCTGCTGGTAGAGTTGTGAACCGATCCAATTATACTGGAGAGCAATTTGGAACTATGGCCAAAGGACTATATAACTGTGCATCCCCTTTGATCCAGCAATACCACTGCTAGGTCTATATACCAAAGATATCAAAAAATATTTATGCAAAAATATTTATAGGAGCTCTTTTTGTGGTGGGTAAGAATTGGAAATCAAATGGATACTCAACTGGGGAATGGTTAAACAAGCTGTGGTATATGATTGTAATGGATTATTATTGAGCTATAAGAATGACAAGCAGAATGATTTCAGAAAAACCTGGAAAGAATTCCATGACCTGATGAATAGTGAAGTAAACAAAACCAAGAGAACATTGTACACAGTGACAGCAATATTGTTCAATAAAAATTGTGAATGACTTAGCTATTCTCAACAATACAATGATCTAAGACAACCCCAAAAGATTAATATCAATAAGATGAAGCGTACTACCCAACTCCAGAGAAAGAACTGATATTGTTTGAATACAGACAGAAACATGCTATTTTTCACTTTCTTTCAACTTTTTCTTTTATTTCAGTCTTCTTATACAAAATGACTAATATGGAAATGTTATACATAATTGCATATGTATAAGCTATATCTTATTGCTTACTATCTCAGGGGGAGGGAGTAAAAAGGGAGGGAGGGATGGAATTTGGAACTTGAAATTTTAAAATTGTTTTTTAAAAAGTAAGTGAGCTTTAAAAACAAAATAAAAATAAGATGGTACTTGAGAATATTTTGAGGGGGAAAAAGGTCTTCTGAAAGGCTAAGATAAGGACGAATTGCATTCCGAGAATGACATACAATCAGTACAAAGGCTTGGTGAGAGCAGATGGAATGCCATGTGGAAAGAACAGTCAGAAGGCAAGTTTGGCTAAACTGTAGAAGATAAGAAAGGGAATAATCAGAGGTGTTACGAGGCTCAAATTCGATAATGAAGGTAAAGCACTTTACAAATCAAAATGGAATCTAAAAGTAATTAATAGTATTGTCATCATCTTCTTCTTCATTGGCCTAGTCACCAGGCCTTTAGGTCTGGTGATGATTTCATTCCTTCAACCTCCTCTAGCACACCTGCTGAGCTCAAGCAATATTTATAGAGCAATAGAGAGATGTGCTGGTAAATGTTTAACAACCAGACTCTCAGAAAAACAAAAGGTACACACACACACACACACACACACACACACACACACTTATAAACTTAATCTGCATTATTAATACTTTTTTAAGTCTAGATAATCAACACAACAATAAATCAAACCATGATTTATAGCAATTGTTGACTTCTGGTGAGTAAATGCTCCTATCACAATCTGCTTTTGCTGGTTTTAGTTGTCTACAGCACACCTCTAGGAATAATGTAAAATAAGGTTGGAAATATGAATCAAAGGCAAGCTGTAAAGGGCTTTAAAAGCTAAAGAGAGGAGCAGACTTTTAATCCTAGAGATATCGGGGGTCATTAATATTATAAAGTAGATAATATGATCAAACCTGCATTTTAGCAACAAAAACTCTTTGGCAGCTGCTGCTTTTTCTTCCTTCGGTTCTCACTTGCACACAGTAGTAAGGTGTTGTGATGGGTTTGTTGTTATATTACTTCTATCGAATGTCTACTCTTTGAAAGAAGAGTGCTTGTCCACGTGACAGAAGTTGACTATTGAAAGATTTCAATGAAGATTCTACATTTGAGGAGGAGTATTCATTATTTGAGACTAAATTTGAGGACTTTTAATTCAACTCAATGAGAAAGGAAGTATGATAAAGTAAGTACTCAATATAGCATGGTTCAAAAAGTCTTGGACTTGCAGTCAGAAAGCTTCAAATCCTGTCTCTGGCCTCTTATTGGGCACTCATTTGTTCAGGCCTGAGCAAGTCTCATGACTTCTTTGAACCTCCCCTGAAAAGCTGGGAAAATAATATCTTACCCCCAACTTTATAAGATTATTGTGAGGAAAGTATTTTGTAAGTCCCAATGTGCTACATAAAAGAAAGCTGGTATGATTTTCCACTGAAAGTTGTATTGGGGCACTGAAAATCTATGGAAAGTGATTGATTAGCCTTATTAATCTGAGACTTTGCTTATAATGCTCATGTGATTTTTCTGCATGCATTGTGTGCATCTGTATAAACTACAGACATCCTGGAAATAGATACCAGAGGGTAATCAAAGATCCGTCTTAATAGTTCCCCATCCCCCACTCTCACCACCCCTTTAAAAAGATGAGAGAAGAGGATAAACATCAGGCAGCATTTATTGAGCATGTACTCTGTGCCAGGCTCTGGACTAGGTGCTAGGGATTACAAGGGTAAAAATGGAATAATCTTTACCTTCAAGGAGTTCATGGGATAACTTAGTATAAAGCTAGGATAATCTAATTAAGTAGAAACATCAATGAAGCCTCCCAACTAGTTCCATTTCACACTTTTTGCATTTAAATGACATTAAAAATTTTTGATTTTCAGACTTATTTGGAGTCAAACCTCACATAACACCTTCAACATAGGTAGTGAGATATTCTTAGTCTCATTTTTGCTAGGGAAGTTCAGAGGAGTCATGTGACTTGCCCAGATTCTACTCAAATAATGCCCATTAAGTGACTAGAGGGAGGACCTGAACATTTCTGACTCTAGTCTAACTCAACCAAATATTGAACATCCTATTTGGCATTTCATCATCAAGGCATTCTCAGACTATTGTCACATTTACTCAGATAGCTCCAGGTTCACCAGCCTTTTTAGATTCTTTAGCTACCTTCTGCATTATGACCACCCTGCATTATTTTTAAATACCTGCCCCATCATAAAATAAAGCAAAGAAAAAAAATCCTCCCACTTTGAGGTCACTACAGATGAAGTGCTCCTTTTTATTTTGATGGGCCCTTCTCTCAAGTATGTAAACATTTACTAACGTGAATGCCCACAAAAGAGCATCTCCTTGCTCCTTGCAGCTGGAGCTTCTGGTGGTGAAATCTCTAGGAAGTCAATTCCTTGAGAGGCAATTTGTTTCCTGTGGTAGAGCTCTTCACTCACATGGAAATATTTTATTTCTCTACATTTGGAAACTAGCAAGAACTGGTAAAACATCAACTCAGTGACTCATACTGCCTCATAATAGTTACATGGAGAATGCCACGTACATTTTTGTTAGACTTTATTCCCTTAGAAATGCTGTTGAGCAGGTTGGTATTGTCATTCTGGTTTGAAACTGTCTAGAGACACATATGGCCCAGAGTTAGAGGGTAGACTGCTATATGGCCAAGGAGGATAAAGGGAAATAGAAAACACTGAAGGGTGAGGAATTAATCCATCTCTGCTCCCTTCACTGCTGCAGGTGACCCTGCCAGAGCTACTCCAAAACAAAGTCTTAAGAAGATCTAGGTACAATTAATTTGCATTTCTGTGTTTAGGGGTGATGAAAGAGTCAGATTGGTTTGATGAATAGAACTATTGAGAATTTCCCATCACATGCTTATTCTACCAAAAAATTTTCCTTCTTCCCCTTTAACAGTTAAATTTGTCTCAGGACCTATAGTGCAAAAAGGCAGAATCCTTCTAGTAAGTGATGGGTAATGCAGATACTTAGGTCAATGAGCCACTTTGTATCTTCATTAAATGCAAGGATTAAAGAGGGTGGACCAAGTAAAGAGAATTTTCCTAGTGAAGGGAGCCCAGAATGGTCTACATTGTATTAGTAGGCAGTCTTATAAATAGCAGAAAGTTTTGGTTCTTAGAACTTAGGTGGGGAAGGCATGAGAGATCTAGGAGGCAATATACAGTCACAACTCTTAATGGGCCAAAGTTCTCCCATGGTGATATCTTAGCCCTTTTTCTTCATCTTTTCATGTTTGCTCTCTTCTCCTTTTCTCCTCTTTTGCCTTGAGGTAAAGTGGTGAGGAGGATAGTTGCAGTTATCAGGTGTGGTGGGGTGATGGTGGAAGGTGGTGGTCTTATCCCAGTTGTTTTTTCTTGCTTCAAGTATGGGTCGGATTTGGTTTCATTCCATTAACTCTTACCAAAAAAGAAAACAGGAGCACAACTTCCAAATCATCATTAAAACTAGACCAACTAGATCACTTACTTATGTGATATCATGACACAGTAAACCCAGTGTGATTGTGGAGAAAGAAATATCTCTCCTATAAGAGAGATGACTGCTTCCAGTCCTTACAGTCCTAGGGAGGACTTCCTTCCTAAGGCTAACAGCAGTCTTCCCTCTGCCTCATGTCAAAGAAAATTTTACCTACACATTGCTATTGTTTCAACTAAGAGAACTGGGGATTTCCTAAAAATTTAAAGAAGCAGTACACAGGATGCCTTCTGTCAAAATCATGGTGGGGGGGCCCTTTAAGTTGGGTCCTCTCTAATGATAAGTTTCTTATGTGCAGCAATCTAGGCAAGGCAATAGCTGAAAAAGATGGTAACGTGTCAGACTATTTCATTGAGAAAAACAGTGGTTTCCAGAAAACCACAGCTTCAGAATTTTGTGGTTTGGTAACTGGAGAGAAGGCCTATTTTATAACTCTTTTTAAAACAAGAGGACAGGAACACAGAGCTATTTGGTAAGGGCTCTTCTACCCAAGCCTTTTGCTAAAACAAATGCCAAGGAATTTGAGTGGTCTAGTGCATATGTGGTTTGGCAGGTGATCTGTACTTAAAGGCACATGAGACTTTGTCATATGGTGTCAGGCTGCTCTTTGTCAGAACCTTGGGGATCACGTCCTTGTCTGCCTTTGCTTCTTTACAGGGATATCTACATACCTCTCTAAAATGAAGGTGAGAGATAATAAGCAAGGAGCCTTGGGTAGAAATGTAGTGAAATACTCATGGCATTAGTATGAATACCAAAAAGGTTTATCAGCATAAATTTACTGTTGGAAAAGTTTGTGGAATTCAGTGATTGGGCCATTCTTTTGGGCTGTGGATGACATGTGATAACATACCCTGAATGCACTCTTTTAATGAATATATTGTTTGTTGGAAAGCCCAAGATGAGAACATGCAATGCATCAGTGATCTCAATGTGATTTCACTGGCATTTTCACAGCTCCATTGTTGACAATGTGTAGTGTTCTGACTACTTTCTCATTGTGCATTCCATAGAATTCTCTGACAGAATCATTCCAGTGTGTCATTGTATAAGAATACTGTACTACCCTAGTTGGCTAATGCTTAAGAATACAAAATTCTCATGGAGTTGCCAATGATGGGAATCTGACCCAAGTAACTTAGAAAAATAATGTCCAAACACTGGGCCTGACTCTCTGCAATGCATGGTCTATTTGGGTCAATGTTGTTGATCAGTGCTAGGGCTACCCATTGGAGATTAATGAAGATTTAAGTGGGATTGATTGGATCCCAGGGTAGTGATATCTGTAATTAATCTTATAATACCAGTCTAGTAAGCATCACTGACCTGATACAGCATTGGATAATTGAGGGCTCACAATATGTATGTAGCTGCAAGTGGCATCCTGTGTCCCAGAGACAGCTCTGAACAATCTTCTTCATTCCCTGCCCCCACCCCACACACATGCACACTCTCCAAAAATGGACATTTCTAAGATCACCCCTTTTATTCCTATCTATTTCCTATAGGAATTATATACATACATATATAATTCCAATATTAATTACATAATTTCAACTATAATTTCAACATTAGGCACTCTCTATGCATGAAGCCATTCATTAGAAAACCTTGTAGAACGATGAACAAAGAGGCCTATGGGAGAATTTTCCTATAGCATCTAAAGTCTCTATTATACTTAAGGCATAAGAAACTAGGACAATCATTACCTGAAGCCAAAGTGCTCCCTCTCCACCTTTATTTTTAAGATAAAAGGAGTTGAGGGCAGGGAGGTGGCCCAGTGAATAGAGCACTGGTCCTGAAGTCAGGAGTTCAAATTTGGCCTCAGATACTTGACATAATTACTGGCTATGTGACCTTGGGCAAATCATTTAACCCCAACTGTCTTGCATTACCCCCTCCAAAAAAAAAAAAAGAAAGAAAAGGAGTTGAAATACTTGCCAAGATAAAACCTTGATAAATAATAATAATGATGATGATAAGTCTTCCCAGGTAAAGTCAGAAAAAATTCAAATCTGATCTCAGACACAAACTAGCTATGTGACCCCATACAAGTCACTAAAAGGTGTTTGCCTTGATTTCCTCATCTCTAAAATGAGCTGAAGAAGGAAATGGCACACCACTCCAGTGTCGTTGCCAAGGAAACCTCAAATGGGGTCACACAACTGAAACACCTCAACAACAACAAGAGTCTTCCCAAAAGATGGTTCTATATATGGAGTACCAATGTGCTCATTTGAGTGTAATGTATTGGGCAGAGGAATCTAGCAATGGCGTTCACCTTGAGGACACCAGCCTATTGGTTGTAATTCCCCTCTCCTAGAAAGTACTATTTTGTTGTGAAATGAGTAGGTTTTGAACATGACTCAGTTAATATTTATTCTTTTCTACCAAAGTGTAAATTCCATAAGGGCTAAAACTAGGTTTTATCTGATTTTTTTTAATCCCTCCCTGTGCCTAACACATTATTCTGCCTATGGTTCCTGCTTAATTAGGGTATTTTTATTGTTGTTGTTGTTGTTGTTTCATAGTCTTTACCCAAGTTCCATAAATTAATATTGAGGGAGACAGGATGGTGAAATCAATAGAAAGTGGGCCTTGGAGCCAGGGAGGCCTGGGTTGAAGCTCCATCTTTGACATATACTACCTGGTAGACTCAGGGCAAGTCACTTAATCCTCTCAGTGTTCTAAACAATAACACTATAAATTATACACATATAAACAAAAAGTGCTGACCTGCACAGGTTTCCTCACCTGAGAGTTCTCTATACCAATGCAGAGGCAGGTTCCATCCCAACCAATATTCCTGTTCCTTTGGTGCCTGGGTTTTAAATAAATTTGGGCAGAGAACATAAGTTAAATTAAACAGTCACCTAGGACACATGTGTTGTTCTAACTGACCTTCTGGTTAGGTTTCATGAGAAGTACTTAGTGGAGAAGAAGATTGAATGTCTAGATTGTAGAAATGTGCTTGTATTCTCACTTTGGCAATGAAGCAGAATGAGGAAGAGGGGGTTTGGCTACAAGTGCCTAGTAGTGCCATCAGAGATAAAGAGGACTAATGGTTTAATCAGATTTGTGTGCATGTAACAACATGCAGAAAAATTATCAACAGATAAGATATAGACAATAAGATATAGACAAGAGATGATCTCAGAGGGAAGGGCATTAGCATTATAAGGGACCAAGAAATGCTGCCTACATAAAGGGGAAGCTCAGTTGAGATGTGAAGGGAAGCCAGAAAGCAGAGGTGAGGAGGGAGTGATTCCAGGCACAACGGGCTTCCAGTGAAAAGGCACTGAAGACAGGAAATGGAGTTATCTAGGAGGCCTTTGGTCATCTGGTGAAGCCTATGGACGTTTCTCAAAATAATGTTTTTAAATTTTTGAAGGAAATGCAAACATAACCAGTAAGAAGCAATAATAGAAATGTAATAGTTCCCCACCCATGTTCATGTACACTCTGAATTTTATTATCCAAGTTAGGAAGTAGGATGCTCTAGGATGTGACTAGTGAGACCCATGGCCATCTGAAATCAAAGGTTTTACACTTCAAAAATAGCAATAGAATCTCCAGAAGGCATCTAGGTGTGTGTGTGTGTGTGTGTGTGTGTGTGTGTGTGTGTGTGTAGAAGGGCTCCTTGGAATGGACTTACCTACCAGATATCAACTACCAAGTCCCTCATATGGTTATAGGAAAAGGAGAGAGAGAGAGAAGACCCAACCTTTGTCAGTCTAGCATATCTTTCTTTAAATTTATGGTAAGCAGGTATAGCCAAGATGATGGCATGGAAGAAACAGCTTGGTGAGCTCCCATCCATAAACTCCTCTGAAGAGATTTAGAAAATACACCAGGTGAAATCCGGTTGAGAAAATCCAGAAAAAGTCATAGAGAGTCCTTCTTTTTGCCCAGCTTGGCACAGAGAAATAGACAGGAAGGGTTGGGGTGAAACCAGGAGCACACTATGTGGGGAGATGTGCACCAGGGCAAGAGAAAGTCCCAGACCCATACTGAGGCACGTCAATGGGAACAGGTGTGAAATGGCAGCTTTATTGCCCTCTATCCAGTTCACACAGCTAAGGCAGAGGGAAAAGGGTACAAGGCAGAGGAGTAAAGAAGCCAATAGCAGCAGTGGTGTGGCTCAGACCTCAGTCTCACAACATGGTCTCACTTTGAGCATTTAACCCAGCCTGCAGAGGAATAAATAAGGTAGGAATCCCAGACCAAATGAGAGTCTATGATTCTCCTACTCTGAACCACCAGCTGATAGGGGCAGAATCCAGCAGCATTTGGCTCTTACACAGACCCAAATCCAGTTCAAGAACTTGCAGAGATGAGACCAGAGAGGCAACAAATAAGTGTCCTCCTGAATCAGACTACTTTAGGAACACTAAAAGCCTGTAAGTCCCTTGTCTGTCCCTGAGATCCTGAAATAACACAAAACTCAATAACACCCCTCACCACAAATAGCAAGAGGAGCAGGCCAGACTTTCCTTCCAGAAGTATGGCAGAGCCCAGCCTAAATATTGTCTGAAGTCACGAGGTGAACTGGAAGAATGGGCAAAAAAAAAATACCATAATGATTTGTTATGGGTCAGGGGAGCTGACCCTAAAACCACAAACTCTAAGGAAGAGAATAACTCCAAAACATCTATAAGCAGTGTCTCAGAAAAAAAAAAAGACAGATTAGGCACAAACTCAACAAGAATTCCGGAAGGATAAAGCAAGAATTTTTAAAAGAGATTTAAAATGTTTTTAGAAATGGAATGAGAATGCCTGAGGAAAAAATTGGAAAAGAAATGAGAGCTATGGAAGAAAATGTTAGAAAAGGAATTTACAGCTTAACACAAGTTATATAAACTTGCCCAAGTAACAAACTACCTGAAAATTAGAATAGAAAAATAAAAGCCAACAAGGCAATGAGGCAACAAAAATGTTAAAAAAAAAAAAAGTCAAAAGACTGCAGAAATAGAAGAAAATGTAAGCAATCTCATAGCAAAAACAAATTACCTGGAAAAACAGATTGAGAAGAAAAAAATTAAGAATCACTAGTCTAGGGGGCTCACTTTGAGAAGTATTGTGTGATTTGACCAGATGAGACTCTGGGCAGCTGTTGAGAGCCCCCCAGCTTTGAAAACCCAGATATTGATGCTTCCCTCTCTGGTAACTATGATTAGGTGACTCAATTACTTCTAGGCCTCAGTTTCTCCAGCTTGCCAGTGAGGAGAATAACCTCTGCCCACCTGCTCCAGAGAGGTGATCACCCTGGAGAGTGAGCACCCTGAAACTTCAGAAAGTGAGAAAGAAACATGCAGATTAAGTCTTTGTGCCCTTCTGTTTTGTCAAGTGGACAGGCACATTTGAGAGGAAGTCTCAGTGGGTTACATGATGTCCTGGGCAGGGGAAAAGCACAAAAGTGAAATTCTTCGAGTGTAATAGGACTTTGAAAACTATCTGGATTTCTGGAATTTATAGTAAGAGGGACAAGTATTCCCTCACAACACTGAGAACAATTTGGACTATTGCAATCTTTGACCCAGAAGGTATTATCTGAGTCAGAACACACATCTTTACTCTTTTTTCTTTTAGAAGCACACACACACACACACTACAGAACAGACTGAGAAGGAATATGGAGATGTGTAATAGGAATGTAAATTTATGTCATAGCCATCTTTCTAAGATTGTATTGTGTAAGATCTTCCCTGCCCCTAGGCGATTTGATAGCCTTAAGTGTACCTGGAGCCTGTGGTGGGAGGCTTGTTTTTCAGGAGATACTTTGTGATTGGGCATTGGGTCAAGAGGGTTATTACATTCTCTGAGCCAGGAGAAGGCTATACAATCCCTGATGGGAGGCTTTGTTTTGGGGCTCACTTTGAGAAGTGTTGTGTGATTTGACCAGAGAGACTATGGGCAGCTGTTGAGAGCCCCCTGCACCACCCCACCCCCCCCCACCCCCCCCCCACCCCCGGCTTTGAAAACCCAGATGTTGATGCTTCCCTCTCTGGTAACTGAGTAGGTATGGATGTAATGGTTGGACAGTTGAAGGCCTATCTGCTTGATCTGTTTGTTTCTCTGTCTTGTAACTTCTGCTTGTAACCTATCTGTATACTCTGAAGTTTGGGGTGCTGACTTTTTCCCCTGAACTAGCTGTGACTATATGTTTGATTGATTAAAGCAAAATTGTTAAGCCGTAAAAAAAAAAAAAAGAATCACTAGTCTATCTAAAACCCATGACTGAAAAAAAGAGTCTAAAGATCATATTTCAAGAAATCTTAGAAGAAAACATCACAGATATCTTAGCAAAGTAGAAATGAAAAGAATTCATCAATTACTGAAAGAAACCCACAAACGAACACTCCCAGAAACATTATAGTTAAAAGTCAGGGCACCCCAGTAAAAGAGGGAAAAAATACTATGAGCAACCAGAGGAAAAAAGAATTCAAGAACTGAGGAGCCACAGTCAGGATCACAGGACTTAATAATCGCCACCATAAAGGAGCCTAGAACTTGGAATATGATGTTCCAGAAGTCAAAGGATATGGGCTTATAGCCAGGAATAGCTTACCCAGAAAAACTGAGTATAATGTTGCAGTGGGGGAAGCAATCCTTTAATGAAACAGAGGACTTCCAAGCATTCTTGAGGAAAATATCAAAGCTCCAGAGAAACACTGATATTCAAACAAAGGAATAAAAAGAAACTCAAAATAATAAACATGAGTGAACAATGATAAGGGACTAAACAAGGATAAACTGTTCATGTTAAAATATGGGGAGATGATATATGTATCCCTTCTGAGCCTTATGGACATCAGGGTTCATAGACGGAGTACAAATAGACAAAACCTGGGAGTGCTTCTGTTATGTCTTGATCTTAAAAATAGAATGGGGAGGAGGTGAAGTAAAAGGAAAGATGGGGAAAATCTCTCATGCAATCAGGATGCACAAGTAGACATTTAAACAAACAAGTGGGGGTGGAGAGTAGTGGTGGCTACTTGAAACTCATTCTCATCTTGGTCTAAAGAAGGAAGAATGTATCCATTCAACACATACGTAGTTGAATACAGAAATACATTTCACTCAACAGAGAAATTGGAGGGAAAAGGAAGAGGTAGAAAGGGGGAATTAGAGGGCAGGTAGATTAAGGGAGGGATTGATGCTAAGCAAAACAAACTCTAAAGATGTATGAAATTATTCATAGCTAAAGAATGAGAATCTGAGAGGGTGCCCATAAATTGGGGAATGAATGAACAAGTCATGCTATATAAATGTGATGGAATACTCTTGAGCTGAACTTTTATCAGTGTAATGACCAATCAGGATTCCAGAGGACTAATAAGGAAGCATGCTACTCACCTCCTGAGAGCTGAAGAACTCAGAATGCTGGAGACTTTTTTTTTTTAACAATCAACAAGTTTGTTTTCATTGAATATACATATTTATAATGGGTTTTGTTCTTCTTGTGTTCTCAGTTTTGATGATGGGAGTAAGCATTACAACAGGGATGAGGCAAAAGATTCAAGGGCTATGACCCAGGGTCACAACTAGACATTTTGGTCTCTAGGAACAAGATTCACAAACTATGCCCAGGGCAAGCAATAGGAAATGAATCTTCAAATTAACTTTTAAGACAAATTCAAATGCAAGACAGAAGAGACCTCAGAACACCTAAATGTCACTGCTGTAGAGACTGCTTCCAGGGAGCAAGGTGAGGCCAGACTAGGAAGGAGCTCACCTAGAGTGGGACCACTGGGGAGAAGGAGGATGCCATCCAGTACGTTTCTATCTTACCTAAGCAATAAGCTTAGTTGCTTCCACGATGCTTAAAGGAATATAAATGCTGCCAGTGCTCCCCTCTGAATGTCATTGCCCTAGGACAAAACTCTGATCTCCCCACCCTAATTATGACTCTTTCATGACCTAAGAATACATATGCTTTATCCAATCCTCAGCACATCCTAGCCTTTGCCAGGATCCAAGATGTTTGTGCCCTACAGAAGAATAACCAAGGCAGGAATCCCAACCGACCAATATTTTGTTTGGACCTGTGATTTCATTGCTATAAGAATTTCCCTGAGAGGAACCTCCCCCAAAGAACCTTTAAAGCAAATTAAGTCATCTTGCCCTCTTCCCAACCTAGGAACATGAGGGGAGAATCAATCTCCTGCTCATTCCTGAAGTCTAGGAGTTAGAAAGTCTTTCACTAGAGTTACAGAACCCAGGGGTATCAATGGAGCTACTGTGTTTACAAGCCAAAAGACCACACTCAACTTTAGTCAAATGCTTAATATTTTGAGGTTAAACATAGCTGTTGAGCACCATTTCACTACACACTGTAAACATTTTATAAAAGTAAACCACACACATTGATTCTGAACATTTTGAAATAGGGCTTGTAAGGAAATCCTAGTGCCCTCCCTTGGACAGCATCCACCAAGGGACAGTAAACAAAAATGAGCTACCTATAAACATGTCTCTTAAATGTTGCTGGCTTCAAACACAGTCCCATTGGTTTCTATTTTTCATTGCAGCCTTCAGTCATACCATGGGAAATGTAGGTCAAGTTGTTGGTAAGTGTTGGATAAAATCTGTTTATACTCAAAAGTAAACAGTGAGGTCCTTCCAGCCTGCCACAATAAAATAATGGATGTGTTGTTTCTGCCAATCTTGGATCTGGGCTAGATCTAGGAAATTTAATTTTGAAGAAGTCGTAATGGAGAACTCTCATAATAGTGGATTTTATAGAGTCAGTCCCATAACTTTATCCTATAGAAACTGAATGAACACACAAGATCTTCTGCTATCCACAAAGAACCCATCTACCAGGGAAATCCTAATACTGAGGGAAGAGGACACTCTTTAGATTCCTGGGCAATAATAATGATGAAGATGATGGGTAATGATGGTAATAAATATATCACTAGATAGTAGCTAACATTATTTAAATGCCTACTATATGCCAGGTCCTGTGCTAAATACTTAACAAATATTAAGTATTTGTTAAGTATTTGGTCTTACGAAAACTGATAGATAAGTGCTAGTGTTACTACCATTTTATGGAAGAAACTGAGGCAAAGTGAGGTTAAGTGACTTTCCCAAGGTCACACAGCTAATATGTGTATGAGGTCAGATTTTAATTCAGGTCTCTCTAACTCCAGGCCCAGTGCTCTATCCCTTATCCCATCTGGCTGGGAAGTTTCCGGTAATGTCATTGTAGCTTACTCTGCAGCCTAGGGAAGGAATCAAACATCTTTCTAGTCAAAATGACTGTGATCACAAAAACTTCAGCAACCATTTTTTGGGATGGAATATGTATGATTCATGATATTGTTTATGAAGGGTAACTTTCTTATGTTTGGTTTTTTTTTTTAAGCAATTGGGGTTAAGTAACTTGCTCAAGGTTATACGGCTAGTCATTATTTGTGTGTGGGTGCTCTTATGTTTGTTTTAAGTTTTATTGATGCCTTTGGTCCTTATACCATAGTCATTACCCAACTTTCCCATCAATATCACCATGAGCCCTCCATTGTAACAAAGAGAAATAGTTTCACAAAACCCAATAACCCAGTGACCAAATGATTATTGGATGTTCTTTACCCTTATCCCCCTCATCAATAGAAAGAGGAGATGTATGGTTCATCCTGTTTCCTGGGACCCAAATTGGTTGCTTCCATGTATCAAATTTCTATTGCCTTTTAGTGTTATTTATAAGATTATAGAAATTATATAAATTGTTCCCCTGTTTCTGTTTCTTTCACTTGGCATTAGTTCATGTAGATTTATCATATAGAAGAGGGATTATGCCTGTTCTGACTGGCCCCAGAAGGTAGAACCAATGAGTGGAAATTGAAAAGAGATAAATTTAGATTTAAGATCAGGAGAAGCTTAACTAATGATTATAACTAGACAAAGGTAGAATGAGGTAGATGTTTCCCCTCACTGGTGGTCTTCAAACAAAGAGATGTCAGTTGGACTATGGATCAGACTTATTCTATTTGCACAGAGGACAGAATCAGGAACAATGAATGGAAGCTGCAGGTAAAAATTTAGATTTAGTGAAAGAAAAAATATTCTAACAATTAAATCTATCCAAAGGGGTAGTGGGCTGCCACTTGGTGCAATAGGTTCCTCATCTTTGTAGATCTTCAAGCAGAAGATAGATTTGCCAAATGGATTGTGGAGGGAATTTCCTTTCAGTTACAAATTGAACTATGGGAAGTCTGAGATTGGTTCTGGTTATTAAATTCTTTGATTATATAATAATTCTTTTATTATACAATAATTTGATATCTGTAGAAAAGTCTAATAATAATATATAACATTTGTATAATGCTTTAATGTTTCCCCTCTTTTCCATTTCTCTCTCTTTCTCCCCCCCTCTTTCTCACACACTTCCTCTCTCTCTCCTTTCCCCTCATAAACAAAATACATACCAGCTAAATTAAAGGTAGTTTGGGGATATCACTAGCAGCTAGAGGTGTCAAGAAAAGCTCTATGTAAGAGGAAGTCAAATTTCTAATGTCTACTATGTAAAAACATTAGATGACATGATTATGAGAAAGTCCCATAGCACCCAAGAACAGTGCCCATTTCACAATGACACAAATGAACTTGTATTATCAAGAGAAAACATTTTTATTCCATAAAAATGAAAGCTCAAAAGATGAAAAATTGTTCTCTTGCTAATCGAGTATACTTTTTGCTCATTCTATTGTTACTTCCTCTTTTCAAAGCCTGGGTTTCTCATTTAAAAAAAAAGTATTATTGATGTTTTGTTTTACATCACATATATTTACCAATGAATCCCTTTCCCTCTTCCTCTTACTGAGAACCATCCCTTATAACAAATAATTAATTTTTAACCCCATCATTCCAACTGAAATTGCTCTCCCAAAAGTTACCATTGACTGACAAATTGACAGATTCAATTATTTTTTTCTTAGCCCTTGTTCTCCTTAACCTTTCTGTAGCTTTTGACATTGTTGATCACCGTCTCTTCCTTGATTCTCTCTTCTCTCTAGGTTTTTGGGACACCACTATCTTCTGATTCTCCTGCTACCCATCTGATCATTTCTTATAACTCTTCTTTGCTACATTCTCATCCATATCAAACCCTCTAACTGAATGTATCCCTCAGAGCTCTGCCTGGGCGCCCTTTTCTTCTTCCTCTCTATGTACCACTTTACTTGATGATCTCATCAGCTCCCATGGATTTAGCATCTATCATTCTCTAATCTACCTATCTTGCCACATTCTCTCTGCTGACCTCCAATCTCCCATCTCCAACGGCCTTCGGACATCTCAACTTAGATATACAGTAGACATCTTAAACTCAACATCTTAAACTCCCCCCATACCCAGAGTCTTCAACTCTCCAAAGAAGGTGGGGGATACCTTCTCCTCCTTCTCCTTTGGGATCAAGCTTGATCATTATAATTCTACAACATTCAGTTTTGTTTGTTTTGTTGTCATTACTATTTCTATATAAATTGTTGCAGCCTTTGTATATATTATTTTCCTGGTTCTTCTTCCTTCAATTGGCAGCGGTTGATGTAAGTCTTCCCATGTTTTCTGAATCCTTTATTATCATCATTTCTCAAAATTCAGTAATGTTGCATTATATTAACACACCATTTTTTTTATCCAATCAGTGTAACCCCCTTATTTTGCAACTGAGACAATAGAGGCCTAGGGAAAGTGAAAGAGACTGACCTGAATTGTTCTGACTCCAGAATATATGTTGGACTTTGAATTCTACAACTAAATAAATTGCTAAACAAACAAACACATGAGTGATTTGAGTTTGTTTTCTTGTGATTTGAACCTAGAGAGCACAAATGCTAGGACTTGTTTCACTTTTACTTGTGGAACATTTCCTCCCAGATCTTCACTTTCAGCTTTTCCCCACTAGCTCTGTGGGTGGGTCAGCAGCTCTGCTGGAAACTATTTACAAACTCAGGTCTGAGAATAAATAAAAGTAAGTTACCCACAGGAAGTCAGATCTAGGACTTTTTTTTGTTCTTTTTTTAAGCTGACTTTAATAAATATTGATAAATATGAACATCTCTATATACAAGGAACCGAAAAAGAGGATTGTGTCTAAATCTGAATCTATTACTAGCAGCTTATTTTTTAAATATTCAGTTTTAACATAGTGGTGCCATACTATGCCACTTGTCTATGTCTGTTTTTTAATCCCATTCTTTTCTCTTCTTTGTCTTTCTAAATGTTTCATTGATCTTCTTTTCTTGCTTTTTATGTAAAAAGAAACAAAAAGAAAAATAGGCTGACTTTTTTTTTTTGGCAGGGCAAGGGGGTCATCACTGGGAACCTTTCTGATGGGCCTAAGAAAGGGGAAACACAAGCCTACAAAGGAAGCACTTGTATAGAAATAAGCTATAAAGACAAGAAAAGCTTGTGCTTAAGTGAAATGGGAGAAAGCGTCCTTCTCTCTCTGTATCCCTCTTCCCAAGAGACTAGCCCCTCATATTTCTCTCTGGCTGTCCAAAGACCTGTACTGCAGCATGTCCCTGTGATCTGGCTAAAACTCTAAATAGATCCCTCCTTTCTCTCCCTCTTCTTTTCTCATTCATTCTTTCAGCTACCAATCTTTCCTAAGTGCTTAGAATAAACATGGTGCTATACTAGCCACTGTGATTTATGCAATGAATAATAACAACTAAAAAATCTACAGTACTATCACATATACCCTGTCCTCAAAGAGCTTACGATCTAGTAATATGAAAGCTAAGGAATAGTGACAAATGACCAATATAAGGTAGCATCATGGCTATTTACCAATTCTGTGGACGTGGACAAATAGCTCAAAAAGTTTTTAATAGGCTAAAACATAGGACTGAATTTAATCAGATGAAAACTTAATAGGGATACAGCAGCTCTTTTCATGGTTGCAAAGAGTTGGAAACTGAAGGGGTGCCCATCAATTGGGGAATGGCTAAACAAGTTGTGGTATATGAATGTAATGGAATATTATTGTGCTATAAGAAACAAGGAGGAGACGGACTTCATATTTACCTGGAGAGGCTTATACAAACGATGCTGAGCGAGAAGAGTAGAATCAGGAGAAATTTGTATACAATCACAGACACTTCATACCTGTGACAACCAACTATGACAGACTAGACTCTTCTCAGCAATGCAGTGATATAAGTCAATCCCGAAAGACTCATGAAAGAGAGAAATGCGAAATCCAGAGATATAACAAACAAGAAATGAGCTTGAATCCTGATGGAAGCAAACTAATTGATCTTTTTCTTTTCATTGTTTGGTTCTATTTCTTCTTTACCATTTTTCATCCCATCTAGTACAATATGCCTTTGTAATTGAACTAATGTCTAATATGAATGTATTTGCAGATCCTATACTGGACTATATGCTGTTGGGGGGGGGGGGAGTAAAGAAAATTTGAAAATCAAGGAACTATGGAATTGAATCTTAGAAATAAATTAATTTAAAATTAAAAAAACTTAATAGGGAAAAATATAAAGTCTTATATTTGGGTTCAAAAAATCAACCTCAACTACTAGATGTGGGAACAATCAGACAATAATTTATCTAAGAAAGATCTAGGGATTTTAGTGGACTGCAGACTAAATATGCAGGTGACAATCTGATATGACATCCAAGAAGGCTTATGCATCACTTGGCTATACTAAGAGAGGCATGACAGACAAGAATAAGGAGATGGCAATCTCCTATAACCCACCCTAGTCAGATCATATGTGGAATATAATGGTCAGTTTTAGGCACCGTAGATAGCTTAAGAAAGACAATGATAAACTGGAGAGTGTCCAGAGAAAGGCCACCCAGATGGCAGAGACTTGAGTCTAGGTTAAGTGTTTTTAACCTATTTTGCATCAAGGACCCCTCTGGCACTCTGGCAAAGTCTGTGGATCCCTTCTCAGAATCACATTTTTAAGTGCATGAAATATGTAGGATTTCAAAGGAAACTGAATATTTTGAAATACAGTTATCAAAATATTTTCAAACACATTCACAGACCTCATGTAAAGGGAATGTGACAAATGTCTTCAAGTGTGTTAAGGACTGTCACATAAAAGAGGCATTAGGCTTGTTTTGTTTGGCTCCAGAAGGTTAAAACAGGAACAATGAATGGAAATTGCAAACAGGCATATTTAGGCTAGATTTTGGGAAAAGTTTCCTCACTATCAGAGCTATCCAAAAGTGAAATGGGCTCCCTCCAGAGGCAATAAGTTCTCCCTCATTGGTGGTCTTTGAACAGAGGTTGGATGACCACTTCTCAGTACATTAGAGAAGCATTTTTAGGGGTATGGACTCAAATAGAAGACCCCTGGGGGTCCCTTCCAAATTTTCAAATTCTATGAAGAGTTAAAAGTATGGCTCAAAAGGTAGATTGGAACCAAACCATAAAGGGATTTGAATGTTCGACTATGGAGTTGGACCCTATTTTATAAACAATGGGGAGTCATTGAAAGTAGGGACGTAATGTGAATATAACAATGCATTAGCAAAATTAACCTGACAGCTGTGTTTAGGCTTTATTGGAAGAAGAAACTGAAGGTGCATAGACCAGATACAGGATATAAACAAACTACTTCAGGCAGGAAGAGCAATAGCACTCATATCTAATCTCCAGCCCACACTCTATGAGGTTTTCTTACACTAAAATAGGCCAGAACTTCACAGATTTAATATGGTGGAGGACCCCCCACCTTTGTTGCTATCAGTCCTTCTCTAGCCTCTTGAATACCCTGATTCCTTACTTCGACTGATATGGGCCCACAAGGAAATTATTTAACATGGTACAATGGTATAAGCACTGAGTTTGCAAGTTAATGAACCTCATTTTAAATCATGCCTCTTCTATGTGCCAGCTATCTATGGACTTATGATCACATAACTTCTTTGGGTCTCAGTTTTCTCAGTTATAAAATTAAGAATTGGATGGGGCAGCTAGGTGGCACAGTGAGTAGAGCATTGGCCCTGGAGTCAGAAGAATTGGAGTAAATGACTTCTAATGTATCTTCCTATTCTAAACTACATGATCCTTACTTCAACTGTTACATAATGCTTTAAAACTCTGATAAATTAATGATCTCATCCAAGGGAGGACTTCCTCCAGTCTTGAAGACCCCAGTCCATCAGGCCTCCCCATCCTGTGTTCACATCTTCCTTTTAATCCTCTACAGGGCATCTATTCAATGCTTTGGGGGCATTACTTTGATTCCTTTAATATTTCTTGGGTCATGGGTGCCAGTGCAGCCCTCAGGCTAACCGTCTATTATTCCTATAACTCCCCCACCTCCTTTCCAAGGCATCCATGCAGAATCTGGACTCTCAGTTCACTCCACTTTGCATCTGCTGCTCTGCCTTTCAACTCTATAGAACAAGATGCCCCCAAGTCAGTTACCCCCTGGTGTTATCCCTCCACCCTTCCAACTTCCCTTTATATATTATCTTTCCCCTATTAGATTATATACTTCTTGAGGACAGGGACTATCTTTCCTTCTAGTAATTGCATGCCCAGCACTAGCAGTGCCTGGTATATAATAGACACTTAATAAATTTTTATTGGGTTGGGTTGGATAGGATCCATGCCCTTGTTGAAATCTTTTAACTTTATTTCTAGGACATACTCATCCTTAGCAATGTGTTGCAGCCCTCCTCCACTTAACATTCATTTTTCAATCACCCTTTGAGTCCCCTGCAATTTTGATTGCTCTTAGACTGTGGTATTTTATGATTTGTACCCATATAGCTTCACCGGAAATTTGTTAATTGGTGTATAAAAAGGCGAACTTTTCTAACAGAGAGCAGTTTAAGGTCCTTGAAAGCAATGGAATCTGGTCACAGCATTCATTTGCAGCACCAATCCTAGACAGAGAGAAAGAGAAAGGCAGAGATAGAGATAGGAACAAGAATAAGAGAGAAAGAGAATGGAGAGTGAGAGAGGAAGGGAGGGGAGAGATGCTCATGAACTAATTCAATGGGCAGCCCATCCAACATTACACTGTAATTTTCCTCCACAATATTTCTCTAGCTGATATCTTTCAAATAACCATATAGCTTATTAAGAAGACTCCAGACATTGAACTTTGGGTGGAGAATAGAATAAGCAAAAAATTGTCCTAATGGACAATAAGGAATATTAAATCCAGACCACAAAGGGACTCTA
The DNA here is from genome assembly GCA_011680675.1 of Gymnobelideus leadbeateri. Taxonomy (NCBI): domain Eukaryota; kingdom Metazoa; phylum Chordata; class Mammalia; order Diprotodontia; family Petauridae; genus Gymnobelideus; species Gymnobelideus leadbeateri. The sequence continues at coordinate 316,496 of WOXC01010248.1, forward strand.
ATATCCAAACTAAAGAGTTTGGACCATATTTGATAAGTTATGAGGAGTCAAGCCTTGGGGACTTGTGTTCTAAGAGCTAAGATCCTAACATTTCACCCAACCTCCTCCCTGAAATGAATTTCTCAAAAAAAGTTGACTTGAGGATAACTTTCATGCTGTTTGCCCCAGAGATGTTTTATATTTTTTCTGGGCACCCGAGTTGTACTCCCCATTAGATTGTGAGCTCCTTGAAGGCAGGAACTGTCTTTGACTGTCTTTGGCCTTCTTTTTTTTTTATCTCCAGCATTTAACAAAGTGCCTAGCTCATAGCTGGCATTTAATAAATGTTCATTGACTGAATGACCGGTTTCGCCTGTGGCCCATTCAATTACTCAGATCTTCCCTATTAAACTTCAGTATATGCAATCTTGTATTTCTATAATTCATCTTCTTTGTACTTAATGAATTTTATCCTCTGTACCAGGTGAGTTTTCTAATTTACTATAGCAATTTACAAATTCTGTCCTCCTGTAAGCCACTCTACCTATTGGATGTACACTTTGAAAGAGTCAGAAGTTCTAAGTTCAAATGTCACTTCTTTGACTTACTAGTTGTGTGACCATGGACTAGACATTTAAGTTCTTGAGGTCAAAATTTTCTCATCTGTAAAAGGAGGAGATAGGGCTAGATCAGTTCTAATTCAAGGATCCTCTTTAAGTCAGCCAAATTAGAGTCAAGTGTGCCCTGGCATCAGTTTCTTTTTATCTCCATGTCTCCACCAGAGAAATGAAGACTAGAAGAAATCTTGAGATGTTCCAAGAGCAGTGCTATTTAATCCCTTCTGTTCCTTTTCTTCTTCTCAGTCCTTATTATGCTGCATTTGTGGGATCACAATCATTTCCATAACAAAAGGGATTGATTCACCAAACACAAGGTTACATCATTCAGGCAGAATCCAAGGAGTTGAAGAACTGGGCAGAGGAGAAGGATGAAATAAAAGCAGTCTTCACCAATAATAAAGTCACACCCAAAGTGCCAGCTAAGGCCATTTCTTTCTAACCAACAGGCCATTCTTAAATAGAAAAACAAAAAGTATGCTCTGATGTAGAAAAACCCTTCTAAATATCCTGAAGACATCCTTAAAAGGACAAAAAATTGGAACGTTCATTTTAATCAAAGAAGAAAAATTCAAACCTATTGTTGGGTGGAAATAAAGTGTTTAAGAGAAAACATATAGTCATTAAGGAAGCACATATGAAATTGAAAGATGCTCTTATCTCATAATTAAACAGTTAAGCACTGCAGCCCAACTGACGTAACAAGGATGTTCTTGCGTGTATTATTTACAAGACCAAATACATGATTAATAAAAATAAACCGCTAAAAACACCATCTTTAATGTTTTTGTTATACAAGTGGGCCCAGTTTTGTAATTAAAATTCGTCACAGAAGCATGTGAAGAAATGGCATAAATCCTTATGGATTTCCTGCCTTTCTTCTTTCCAAAAAATACCTCATCTCTTCTTCTAACTGAAAACACAGAAGAAATTATCAGCCCTCAAAGTATTGTAATGATCACTTATTTAGCAATATATATGTATGCACATGATACGTGTATACATATATACACATGTGCGTATGTTCATGCACATTCATTTGTGTGTGTGTATATATACATATACAAATATATATATATGTGTGTGTGTACAAATATATATATTCCGCTACAAGAACCCCATTGTTTGTTGTGGAGAGCCAACAGCTTCTTTTTACCAAATAGCCATTTGCCACTTAAATCTGTTTTAGAAGTACAGATGTGATTCATGTGATTCATAGTTAAATATAATTTAAGAAAGAACCACTTTTGCTTAAATGTATTAGGAGTCTTTAATTAAGGCTCCAAGATGCTATTCTTCAATTTAGGTTGAATTTTCAAAGGAAAGGACAGAGTGCAGCAGTTTTTGATGGGCTGGGGTGGGGGGAGGGCAGGGAGGATCATAGGAGAAGGGAGAGAGTGAAGAGTGAACTGCATGATCTCATGAGGTTCCTTCCTGCTTATCTTTGCTCTTTTGACTTCACTCTGTTACAAATCTAAGTGCTTTCCAAGAAGAAACCTTTGAAAATCCCTACACTGTTGAAAGTCACATGATTTCTCTGTCATTCACTTTCAGGTGTCCTAACCACCCCATTCTTTCTTTCTTGTCCTCTAGAACTCATGCATTCTTTGAGCTTGAAGGACCCCAGAGATCACCTGATTCTATCTCTTCATTTTAAGGAAGAGCAAAATGAGGCTGCAAAAAGTTCTGAGGAATTGTCCAAGGTCACACAGCTGGTACAACTGCTGTCGATGTTCCCACTTGACAACTTCCAATCTCCCTCCCTCGACCCATGGGAAACATTTATATATCCTATTTCCCAATTCCTCATGTCTCTTTTCCCCCAATATGTGAAAATGTGTAAGTTAAATCAATGCAAGTTTATGTATGCAATGTATTATTAATCAGTTATTTAACATATTAATCCACTTACATAAATATTTGTATTTTCACATATGCTTTCTAGAGACTGTGTCTTAGCCAAAAGGAATAAATCTAATGGTAAACAATTTTAGGCATTGTGGCAAACTTGTGCACAAGTGATGTTTTTGGGTAGCCAACTCTCAAATTAGATAGTGTAAACATATAGATAGGTTGGCCTTGAAGGAGAGCTAAAACAATTAATGATAACTCAGCCACATACACACACAAAAAGGTTATTCCTTAGTTTTCTGGATGTAATGAGACAAAAGTAGTTTAAAGAAAACTTAGCAAGAGATACAATTAAGAAAAGTCATTCAAAAATTTTGAAAAAGTGAACCTGGAAGCAGGAAAGAAAAAAGGAAGGGGAGGGGCGGCTAAGTGGCAGTGAGTAGATCGTCAGCCCTGGAGTCAGAAGGACCTGAGTTCGGATCGGCCTCAGACACTTAACGCACACACAAACAAAAAAACCTAACCGTGTGACCTTGGGCAAGTTACTTAACCCCAATTGCCCTCCAAAAAGCAAAAAAAAAAAAAGGAAGGGGAGAGAGAGAGATGAGGAGGAGAAGGAAGGAAGGAAGGAAAAGAAAAATAGAAAAGATTTGCCACACTTTTGTATACCAAATTTTATTCACCATCACAAACTATGGAACCACCATATTTAAACTCTAACATCATAGCCCTGAATATACTTATAGAGGGAGATGAAATGATGCTAAAGAGAATAAATTAATGAAGAGCATCTGAATTAGACCAAGCATCCAAAGAGGAAATAGGTACCTGAAGTGACACAATCATTGAATGCATTGAAAAATAAATTAACGAGATATCCTAAGGAGAAGATATAAATGGTGAAGTTCTCCAGATGTTTCTATTTGCAAATGATAATGTGCTAATTCTATCAGGCTACACCTAAGTTCAAACATTGTAGAACCTCCTAGAAGAGATATATCGCCACTTAAAAATGTCCTAATCATGTACACAGGAATAACTAAGTGGATTCAGATTATGACATGAATTTAGATAGACAACCTATTCAGATTGTCTATCAGCTGAAATATTTAGAACAAAAAAGCTGAACATCGATGGCATTGGGAAGAGAAACTAAACAGGAGGGAAAAAAGGGTTGAATTGCTTTTGAGAACTTATAAGAATTATTTAATGATCCTACTGTTTTCCCTGAATCAGTGGCCCATCTTGTAATACACGTAGTCTTACAGTGTTGTTGTATGGCTATAATTCATGCAATAATATAGGCTTTGAGGAATTTAAAAATGAATATCACTCAGAAGATAATTGAGAACGCATGGTTGATTAAGCAGATAGCAACATAAACAAATAATTATGAACTAAAATAAAGGGTGTCACTAAATAAATGTTTGATCAAAAAAGAAATTGGCATGGTTATTTGGTAAGATCAAGGGAAGACGATTGCTGTTCAGGGCAGAGATTCCAACTGCAGTTATGTTCCTTGCTGAGAAGGCTCTAGGAAGTACATTAAAGGAAAATAAAAGTTACAGTGTTTTATCTCCACATTCTCAACCAAGGAAAGATGTTTGAGAACTCCAAAAGACAAACTGAAGAAAGAAGTGAAAATGTTGTGGAAGTGGGAGAGAAGAAAGGAGAATTACAGAAAGAGAAGGAATCAAGAAACCAGCCTGGAGATAAGGAAGCCTCAACCTCAGGTTCCATGTTAACCAGAGGTGCTCCCATGTAATTTTCAAGTGACCCAGAGAACAGTGGAAGTGAAGAGAGTGCTGAAGAATTCACTCTGCTTCCTTTGCCACCCCAGTTGGTCCCAGGACATTTTGAAGACTTGGAAGATGCCCTTATATGTCCTGACCTCTGACCTCCCCACCAGACTGTCAGCAGGGAAGTGAGTAATGGTGACAATTCTAATGACAGCAATGAAAAGCAAGACAACAGCAGTGATTCCAGTGACAACCTTAGCCTGCATGATCATGCCAATGATGCCTATAGCAGTGATCATGTCAAAGCCAGAAGTCAATGGGAAGACCTGAAAGTTCCACCTCCAGGCTCCACTTTGGATGATGGTGACACTGTGTCTGCTTCAAGTGACCCAGAGAACAAAGAAAGTGAAGGCATATTTGATGAAGAACTCTTTGTGACTCCTTTGTCACCCTCATCTACTCCAGAACAACTGGAAGATTCTGAAGATGACTGTCTGCATCCCAGTCTCCCAGCTAAATACCAGATATGGAGCAACAGGGAGTCACACCTTGCTGTATGGGAGGAACTAGAGCAGGGTCCCAGCTTCATTTTCCCTTCTGATCTTTGCCTTTGTAGGTTATGCTGAGGGACTCCAGGTGCCACTTTCCAAACCAACAGGCAACCCCATGCAGCCAATGAACACTCAGACTCAAGAGCCTGCCAGTGAACAGCAGAGATGCTGGAAGGGCTTGAGAGGGCTTTCCTCAGATTCTCTCCCACTTTCCCTCCTGCTTTTCTTTTTCCCCAGTGGCTATGGACACAAGGGAAGTCTTCTACACTAGGGAAGCCAGTCTCCCTGCACCTGCCTACCTTCTCCCCTCTTCAGGCAGCTTTTAAGACTACTAAAAAATTAAAGTTTAGAACCACCTCAAACAAATAATAGTGAATGTGGGAAAATTATACAGAAAAACACATGTCCAAATGAGAAATCAGAAAAGACTCCCTAATTGACCACTTTGCAAAGATCAGAGGCTTGGGTTTTCTCTGGGGTTATGTGTTGATCCTTTGTGTTGACTTTTCTCCTCCCCTTTTACCCCCTGAAGAAAAATCTTTTGTAATCAGAGATGGTTTTCTGGGGGAGCATGGAGGAGGAATGCAGGGAAATATTCTGGTGATGGAGAGAAAGAAATAATTTCAATAAAATTTATTTAAAATAAAAGATCAAGAGGCCAATGGACAACCTGTGTGCTCTACTGGCATCTGCAAGTCAAGTAAACTTGATGAAGCTCCTCTACCAGTTGAATGGACCCGCTCTGGTGAACTTATGGGGAGACATGGATAAGAGTTCTACAAGATGGAAAGTCATAAATGGATGGAGTCCTAAGTTATTGGAGAAAATATCAATATTTATGAAATTACAGATTTATCTTATAATTGAGTGTCTGGATATCAATTCGAACTATCCAGGTAACTTTCTGATACACATTTTGCCTTGCTTCCCAGAGATAACCTCAATTTCTGAAAAATCGAATAACATTGGTGTTTAACATTCCCACCCATTCTTCAGTTCCAGAGATGAATGTGCCCACAGTTGCACTCCCAGGCAGGTAATCTAATGGAGGGGGTGGGACAGAATTTGAAAGGAACATATCTATAGATGTAAGATCATCAAAGTGGAGCACTGAGATTTGTGAAAGCAAATAAGAGAAATTAAAATGATGAGGCAAATGTAGTCACTCTGCCTGTGTGGTGCCATCACATATCTTCAATTAGCTTTTAATAGCAAGGCAGAATACTATTTTCATCATGACCCAGCTCCAACAACAGGCAGCAAACTAGCAAGATGAGCAATGGGACAAGCCAGAAGAGTGGCTAAATGGGGAGCTACAACAGGAGTAGAGATGAACTGGGGCCCACCTAGACCAGAAAGTCACAGTGATTCCTAGACTACTTTGATGCTGTTAATTCTGCCCTGAGAGGGCAAAGACACGTCCAAAGCCTCGACTGCCCTCATTGCCTCCTGTCCATTCCTTTGGAGTTGGACTCAATGAGATGACTTCACTTGGAAGATTAAAGCTTATGATTGTAAAGGGAAAAGAATGCAGGAGGGTGAGAGATAAGCTGACCTTTAGTAACTTTTGTTTTTCTAGGTTTATATATTTTTCATTAAGCGTTTATTCTAACCGTGCAAGAAGAAGACTTAACGGATTAGGTAATCTAGGTGAAGGGAAATTTCCCTAGAATGGAATGGGGTAAAGCCATGAGTTTTGACTAGATAAGCCACATATACAAACCCCAGATCATTGAACAAAAGTAACAATCACAAAAGTGTGGCACTAAGGGAGAGGGGTGGCTAGCTCTCTGGAAACCAGAGAGGCCCTTTTGGGGAGGCTGCCCCCAAAATGCTTTCTGGTATTGGGCAATGGAAGTAATAAGTAGAGATGAGTGCTTGATGGACAGTGCCTGACCCTTACTACCGAATGGGGTCAAAGGCACTTATCAAAGCAAGCAGCAAGCCCAGCTACTAAAGATGTACCTAGGAAATTGCTCCACTGTCAGCCTAAGTTGGTCAGCTACAGGCAAGGAGGGAAGTAGAAGTATAATAAAAACATTGCTCAACACAATTTACTCTGATGTGACACAGCTGTTGGCTGCTGGAAAATAAGTGTCGACAGAATGTTATATGAATGGGCCCATATGGAGCGTTAACTAATTCATCTATCATTTTAGCTATATTTACTTATGTTGTGGTAATGAACTGACTCAAAGCAAGAGATGTTTGCCCTTTGGAACCAACTTGTAGCAATTTGTTGCCCTACATAAACATCGATTCCCCACAGGGAACAGAAGAAAGAAGAGACATTTGTGTTAAGGATTACGGACTAAAACCTCTTTCGTATCTTACAGTAGATTTAGATCTGGGGGGACCTTAGCTGTCACCTAGTTCAACGTTGCTCTGTATTTTACAGATAAAGAAACCGAGACCCAAAGAGTTCAAATGATTTCCATATGCAAGAGAAAAGTTTTGAACCCAGGTCCTCTGACAGCAGATCCATCGCTTTTTCCACTGAAGCTCTGTCTCTTCCACTTTATTTCCAAATAACAATCTACCATCTGACACAGGTAGCAGAGCATAGGGCTGGAACTTCAGTTCTACAGCTTCCTACCAGGGGGGCCTCACGATTCCTTATCTATAAAATGAGGAGTCTGGGCTACTTGATCTCTAATGGACCTTCCCCAGCTCTGAGCCCTCTGAGGATGCATAGACTGCACAAGAGCACCCATATTGGTTGGAGGGAAAAGAGTTTAATTCAATTAGAAACAAATGGTTTAAGGAAGCATTTAAGTTGTTTTTTTTCATAAAAGTTTGTGGACATAGATACAACTGACCAAGAATTTATCTCTATGGTCCTATATTTTATTCTGTAAGCAATTTTTTCTCACCTTTCACCTCTGAATGTGGAGAGTAAACTGGGGGTGGGGGACATCTGTTTATTTGTTTTACTGGGTGGTAGAAAGGTAAGAAACACAATCTGAAGATCTTAGATAGAGTCAATTATAAATGGAATGGGGGGAGATGGAGCATAGAATGTACAGAGATACAAGATTTTAGGAAACAGTCATGTCCCAAATCCATGTATCTTCTCTCTCTCTGTCTCTGTCTCTCTCTCTGTCTCTCTCTCTGTCTCTCTCTCTCTCTCTCTCTCTCTCTCTCTCTCTCTCTCTCTTTCATGTATATATAATATATATGCATATATACATTATATGTACTTATATTTATTTAATATTTTATTTTCCCAATAACATGTAAAAACCATTTTAACATTAATTTTTTTTTAATTTTGCGTTCCAAATTCTTTTCCTCTCTCCTTCCCCTCATCCCACATTGAGAAGGCAAGCAATTTGATATAGGTTAGACATGTGCAAAATATATTGCCATAAAAGTTATGTTGGGAAAGAAAACAACCCTCTGGGAAAAAACAAAGGAAAATAAAGAATCCATCCATTCTTTCTCTGGAGACAGATAGCATTTTTTATCGCAAGTCCTTCAAAATTATCTTAGTTCATTGTATTGCTGAGAATAACGAAATCATTCAGTCGATCATCATACAATATTGCTGTTACTGCACACAATGTTCTCCTGGTTCTTCTCATTTCACTTCAGGTGAGTTTTTCCAGGTTTTTCTGAGAGCACCTGCTCATTTCTCAAAGGTTAACATCATAATAATACAATACACCAAAATATAAGCCAATTTGCAACTGATTGCAAATAAGTTACTAATCCTTGGGAATAAGAAACAGATAATAGGTTTTTCTTACAGTCTTAGAGTGAAAGCTCCAAGTTTCATGTCTTAGGAGCAGGCAAAAAGTTTGATTCAACTCAGAAGACCATTATTGAGTAAGTTTAGGTGTTCAGTACTGGGCTGTTTATAGCAACATAAAAGACCAGTTCTCTGCTCTTGAAGAGTTTATCAAGGCAGAGACAGAAGACATGAAAATATAAAAACAAATCAAACAACAGAAGTTAATTAAGAGTTCTATTCCATTTAACAACAGACAACAACTGCTTTAAGAGTTCCAAAGAAGAGATCGATTATTATAAACTAGAATCAGCATAGAAGGCTCCAATGGAGGAAGTGGGATTCAAACTGACCCATAAAATCTGGGTAGAATATGGGGAGCTAAAGGATATTTTAAACAAGAGTATGTGCATAGGGGTGTAGAGGTGGCATGAGTAAGGAATGTTCAATAGGTCATTGATATAACTAATCTAACAAGAACAGAGAGACCTCATGAAGGGATGAGAGATTAGACTGGAAAGGAAGGTTTGGTCTAAGGATTTGGGGTTATATTCTGTAGGCAAATGGAAGGCACAAAAGCTTTTTGTTGTCTTTTTTTAAAGAAGATTAGCAAAATAATAAAAGAATGGGGAAAATTATTCTGGAAATGACATGCAGGGTGGATTAGGGGAAAGATTGCAGGTAAGGTTAAACTATTATGATAGTTTAATTATGATAGATATTAACTATTATGATAGTTCAGGTACAAAATGTTAAGGCCCTAAATGACTGTGGTAGCTGGAGAAATGAGAAGAAATCAACAAATTTGAAAGATATTATAAATGATGGGACTAAATGATTATATATGAGATAAGAGAGAAAGAGTCAAAGATGATTCTGAATTCTGAGCCTGAAAGACTAAAGGTCTTGCGCTACCTTGTTGTTGTTATTCAGTTATTCCAGACCTTTTGACCCCATTTGGAATTTTCTTGGCAAAGATAGTGAAGTGGTTTGTCATATCCTTCTCTAACTCATTTTACAGATAAGGAAACTGAGGCAAATGGGGTTAAGGATTTGCCCAGAGTCACACAGTTAGCAAGTGTCTGAGACCACATTTGAACTCAGGTAAGACCTGACTCCAGGCCCAGTGGTCTGTCCACTGTACTCCCTAATTGCTCCTAATCTGAGCTAATACTTTGCTCAAATACAAATATATTAATTTTCAATTTGGCAAAGTTCAGAACTATCATAAACTATATTAATTTGTATTGCATTACTCTAGGAGCAGAGAATATATTTTTCTAGAATATTAATATTGATGACTCATGGTACCATGTTGGGACAATTTCCAGACATTTCTGGTGAAACTAGATTTTCTATAGGAAAATAGACATTGACTTCATTTTAAGAACTGAGGACCCCATTTTAGTAAATTCCAAACCTTCTCAGAATTTTCAGGGTCAGAATTAGTGACTACTTTATGTCTGAATTAATCTAACTTGGTGAAATGTGATTTCCTGTTTTTAATGGGGAAAAAGTTTTAAAAACTTATTTTAAAAGCTTAAAACACTTCTTGGACATCAAACAGCTTTTAAGAAATAATATTTTGATGGTTTAAATATAAATGAATCAAAAACATATGGATTAAATTTGCTTTAAAATAGTCATAGGTTGTTGTTAATTTTTTAGTTAAGAGAAAGGATTTCTCAAAATGTGTTTTCTCTTTTACCAGACCAAAATGTCTGAATAACTTCAAAACATTCAAAACCCAGCCAGGTTCACCCAGTCCTATTTTGTTTGTTACTGAATATCAGGATTTTTCAGGCAATTTTAAACTCATTACTGAATAGTTGTGATTGTGTTTTCTTTTTTCTCCCAATAAGAATTAATATTTATAAGCTTTTTGTTGAAATATATGTTAAATTAGGCAATAAACACAAAATTCTTGTATTCTCAGGTGAGAGTCAGTCAACAAGTATGTATCAAGTATGTGCTAGGCTCTGTGGTTAGTATTAGGGATACAAAAAAAAAGACAATTAAAAAATCCAGTCCCTGATCTCAAGGAACTCACAGACTAATAGGGGATATAGCATGCAAACTATGTAAAAGATAGATAGATAGATAGATAGATAGATAGATAGATAGATAGATAGATAGATAGAAGGATGGATGGATGGATGAACAGATGGATGGATGGATATGTGTGTGTGCATTTGCATGGATATACATACCCATATATGTGAAATATTGGGAACAATCAACAGAGGGAAAGCACTGGAAGTAAACTATATTTTTAAAACATTTTTCTGTAGAAGATGGAATTTTATCTGGGACTTGAAAGGGGCCACTGAGGACAGGAGACAGAGATAAGGAAGAAGATAATTTCAGGTATGGGGAACCATCAGTGAAAATGCATAAAGTCAGAAGATAGTGTTTCTATCTCAAGAAACAGCAAGGAGGTTAGTGTCACTAGATTGCAGATTATATGGAGGGGAACAGGATACAAGAAGACTGAAAAGGTAGGAGAAGACCAGGTTAGGAAGGAATTTGAATATGAAGTATTCAAATTTGCATTCTTTAGTCAAGGGCATAGACTTTCATTTTTGCCTTGTATCTTCATCACCTACCATGATGCCTGGCATATGGTGGGTACTCAATGAATACTGGGTTGGATTGAATTAAAATTTTGATACTTTGCAATGGACTGCCATCTCCACTGACTGTCCACACTTACTATAAGATACTGCTTACAGTGACAGAATTCTCAGAGAAGTGTGTTCCTTAGCTCCTCCCACTTCACGCTTTCCACAGGCCCACATCAAAGCCAACTCAACAAAGTTATGGAGCAATCCAAGCTTATTTTCAGCCTCCCCATACTTCTCCTTTCTGATTCCTAAGTCATAGGCTCATAGAACTGCAAGTCTGGAAGCATCTTGGGAGCTTTCAAGGGGTTAATCGACTTACCCAAGGTCCCACAGCTACCTTCCAGGCACTCTGCAGCCAAGGCCCTCCTGCTACTCCTTGCTCATTTGGCTTTCTTCCTGTCAGCATCTCACAGCTTTCTTTTTCCTTTCCCAGGCAGCTCACCCCTGGGGCAGAAGAGATTAGAGTGAGGATGCTATAGTAATCAGACACAATCAAGTAGAGTAATGAGCTCAACATTGGCCAAACTGGTGAATAATGTCCCCCACTCCCTTAGTAAACTCATCATAGTCCTTCCCCAATCACTGTCCTCTTCTGCCTCCTCTCAATTGTATCCTCTGGGGACTGTCTTCTATTGAGATTCAAGGGAAATGTCTCTGGATCCGGAGGACTTGGGTTCAAGTTTTTATTCTCAGTTTGGATCACTTAAGTGAACTTGGGTTTTGGGACTTCAGTTTCCTCCTATGAAAGAGAAAGGGTTGGACAAAATGACCTCCAATGACCAAGCTCTTAATTTGAGATTGTAAGATTCTAGATCTTTTCCTCCCAGATTCCATTCCTCTTTAATGTTCAGTGAAACCTTTTTCCTGAAGATGCCATATCTTCAATTCAGAAACAACTATTTAGACATCTGCAAAGAATGTTTTGTAGAGTCAAAATGGTTGGTTTCTCTCTCTCTTTTTTCCATCTTTTTTCCTAGTTAATGTTTTGCTAAGAGAAAAGAGAATTATCCTTTAAATATCTCAAGAAAGGAATCTCCAGTTTGGAATTATGTCCTCTTAAGTTTTCAACAAGATGTGACTTTGTTATGGCTGGATGCCTTTTCAGGAACTTATATATGTCTTAATCCCTGTATATTATCAGTATTTTCTTCTACATTCTTTTGCTTTAACTCAGTATGACTGCTTTATATTAAAATTTTGGAAAAGATCTTGGGTTTCAGACTGATAGTAATTCCATAAAAAGCAAATTACTTTTCCATTTCCGTTAAATCTAATTAAAATATGTGAAAACAAATGTGTTTCTGTGGTTATGGGTACATTATAAAACTAGTTTTTAAGAGTGAGTGCAGAATATCTCTCATTGGTAAACTATTTGGAGTCTTTGGTCTGAACACAACTAAAACCTCTTTCTCAGTATTAAATGGGATAGACCTTATTAGTGAACCCCTCAAACATTCTCTGCTCAAAACAAACTTGTGTCAGGTTAAAAGGAGACGTGGTTCCTAGGCCCCTGTAGTAAAGTTGGAACTGGCCTGTACCCTGGCCCCTTCTAATACCAGGGGTAGGGGGTGAGGCTGTGCTGAAGACAATTGGCCGTTGAGTCAGGCAGAACAATCTGCTCTGTGGACTTTTAAAGGAGTGATTCCACCCTTGCACACATTCGAGTCCCATCTGTTGCTCACGCCAGGACTCTTCCAGCTCTCCCTTAGACTTTGGCATGGGGAGGAGGGGACTGAAGGGCCCACTAAGGGTTTGCTACATCACCCCAAAGTACAAATTCATCAGTGCTGAGGCAGAGCATATGTCTCTCTGGAAATGGCCCAGGACTCCTTCGATTATCTCAATTATACTGAATTGAAATGACCTCTTCGAGTCCTTAGCTGCTCTTTAATGTTCTCTGTGTCTGTCAGTCCTTGTTTCTCTGTCTCTGGGTCTCTCCATTTCTGTCTCCATGCCCACCCCCACCCCCACCCCCACAGTGCCTTATAATGACTAATATAGGAGACCAATCCAAAGAAAGATGTAAACTAAGGGAAGTTTGTCATAGGTGCTACTCTCTCTTCCCTGAAATGTACAATCTGTTCTACCCTTTCTCATAGTACAACCTGCTTTCAGAAAAGGATCAACTGCAATTAGTTCAATTCCAATCCCCTAGTAGTCCATAAACCTCTTGACGTCAAGGCCTGCTTTTATTTTTTGCCTGTCTTTGTATCCCCTGGGCTAGTAACCTCACACAAAATGTGTACCTAATGAAAATCTACTCAATTGGATTGAAATGAAATGAATTGAAAGCACAGGTCTGACTGACTATCCTTTGCCTGCTCAAGAGCTTACATTAACTCCCTATAGCTTCTAGGTTAAAATACAGACTCATCTGTTTGGCTTTTAATGCCTTTCACAATCTGATTCCTGCCTACCTTTCCAGGCTTATTGCACATTTAAGCCCTACACACTCTCTATATTCCAGACAAAGGAACTTACCTGTTATTTCCTACCTATGACACTCCATCTCTTTGTGATTCCTCAGGTTGTCCCCCCCACATCTAGAATTCAAATTCACACTGTCCTTGTCACCACCTGGTGGAACCCCGAGCTTCCTTCAAAACCAGCTTAAGCAGCACTTCCTCCAAGAATTCTCTCTTGTGTCCCCCATTTATTAATGACCTTTGTCCCCCACCTCCACCACTTCCCTGGGAAATTACTTACCTTGCATCGGCTTTGCACGTATGTGGCATTAACTTCTTGTGTGTATGTCATCACCCCCTCAATTCATTGTCAGATCCTTGAGGAAAGGGACTGCTTCATTTCTTTTGTATCCCCAGAACCCAGTAAAATCACTGGAAATTTGTGTTGTTGTTGTCTAATAAGAATAGATCAGTGATAATAAAAGATGAACAGTCCAGAATCCAACCTTCTCAAGTTGAAAAGGGGGGAGGGGGAAGAGTTTTCAGTAATTCTAATATAATGAAATGGAGTTGCTAGAGAGGAAAAATGCAGGAGAGGTAAGAGATGAATCTTATCAAAAAATGCAGAGAGGGTGTTAAAGGAATACACTTCCTGAAATGTGACCTTTCAGGTAGCCAGGTTGAATATTTCACAAGTTGCTACTGTGCTAAAAATATAAATATCTTGTCTGTGAATTAGGCAACAGGCTCAGGAGATAGATATTATCACTCCCTGGGTGCTACAAGCCAAGAGAGAGGACTACCTCCTCCAGTTTCTCAAAGAAAATACAGTAGGGGGGCCTGTAACTATTTGTGAGGACCTTACTTTCTTTACTTAATCCTCCCCTGAAGAGAAATCTTATAGATTCAAATAAGGAATATCTCAGGAGGAATACCCCATTTTCCTCTCAGAAATGAACACTAGCACCTAAACACAATACAAACTAGGCAGAGGATCATGGTAAAACAAGCCAGTGTGTGTTGGGTGGGGGGTAAGCCCTGGAACTAAGAGTCAGGAGATTCTGGTCTGTTTCTCCCACTCATTGCCTGTGCAAATCATTTCCCTACTTGGGCCACCATTCACTTATCTATATAATGAGAGGTTAAACTAAATGGCCTCTAAGATGTCTTTGAGTTCTGACATTCTATGAGTCTATGAATGGAAACCTACTGCTAATCCAAGCCATTTAATGTCTATCATCTACCATTACCCCCTTTTATTTTTCTTCTCTCTTTTGAGTTTTAAACTTTCCTGGTAAGGTTAGTTGCATATGTCCTCCTTAACTTCTGAAGGTTCAGCTCTCCTGCTTTCACAGTAATTTCAATGACTTCCATTCACATCTGAATCTCAGTCAAGGGTGCCTTCTCTTGTGCTCTTAACAGATCTGAGTGGGTCTTTTCCAAATTGGATTTGGCAATTATGGTTGGCTTGTCCAGGGACACAGTTTCTTCTGCTGGCAGCTATACAGAGGAATTCATTGAATTGTAGCCATTACATACAAAATACTTGATGGTCAAGCCATCTCCATAGTGATCACACCTGACCTTAGCATCTAGAGAGTAGGGATTTGCACAACCAGCATCCCCAAGGTCTATAGGTTAAGACATCCACGTACTTTTCACTGGCCTCATTTGAAATACACCTATGTGGAGGAGGCAAAGGTGAAGAACATGTGGAATTGGGTCACATAGGCTTAGGCAGGAACCAAGCCTAGGTCTGGCAGGTTAGGTGGCCAGAAGGGGAGCAGGGATCATGGGAATCTGGTGTGCAGAGTAAGTTCATCATCCCAAGCCCAAGTCTAAAGGCCAAATGGAACAGGGCAGGACAATTTCCAAGCATCAGTTTTCTTCACTGTACTTTATGTGCCTTAGAAACTTTGCAGTTGAACATATTCCTCACTCTACTCCAACCACCATCCATCCCTAAACTAGTTTGGAACAATATTCAGGCCAAAAGTAACAAAAATGGAAACAGTTATTGTCAGAGGCAAAAAAGTTGGAGGATGAGTCAGGGGAACAAAGACAACCAGTCAAATAAAGACAATAAAAAGCCACCAAAAGGTCTGGCTCTTGCTTAGGAAGAAAATGGGAGAATTAACATAAGAGGTAGAGTAATAAAAAGCAATTTTGGTACCCAGGGTAATCATTATGAATGATGCCTCCGAATCAACTTTATAATTCATCGTGTGAAAATAACACAAAAAGTAGTTACAGTCATCCTTTGACATTGTGACTTTCTCCATCATGGTTTCTATATACCATGGCTTGGTATAAGAAATTTGAGGGAAGTTTTGCAAAAGCCAGCAGATGACACAGAAAGAGTTTAGAACTCAGAAATTCCTAAATATATGTATTGTATGATATCTTTTAATACCATAATAATTCAGACTTCTTCACTGGTATGAAGGGAGGGCCAAAAAATTTTACACAGATTTTCCAGATTGCAGGGGCACCACACCCCAGTCCCCCAAGAAGTGGAAGGAAATAGCTCTAATTTGAATTCATTTCATCAGGAGAAAAATCAGTTACTCTAAGATATATTAGATATGAAAGATATCATATATTAGATATGAAAGATATCTAAGATATCTTTCATCTATTAGATTAGTATAATAATATAATGCTATGTTGCTGAAGTAGTTCATGTTTTAAATTGCTGTGACCCCTGAATTTCAGTGGCTCTGATAAGAGACTTGGAAACCAGAAATAATTCATTCTATAGCCCAAATTTAACCATTGGAAAAATGCCAAATTCAAAACTTAAATCTTACTCTTTTCCAAGGAGGGTAGTTTTATGATCTTCTATCGCGATTTGGGAAAGGGGAGACTTTAAATTTTTTTTTGTTTTAGTTTCTTCCCAGAATACATTAAAATGAATATTTCCCAAGGTTATTGTACTACAAAAAAAAGGAAACAATCAAAATATGCCTTGAATATTTAAAGAGTGACTTTGGGTCTTTTGACGGAACCTGATCAGAGTCTTTTAGAAGGATCCCAGATTTCTAATGTATAGCAACTAAAGAGGCGTTTCATCAGTTTCTTGGAATTTCAAAAAAAAAAACGATAAGGGAAATCAAGAGGTCAAGGAAGGACCCAGGCACATTGTGTCAAGCCTGTGCTCATGCATATTTCATAGACAGGTATGGTGAACAGTGCTGGAAGATCTTGGCTCCCAGGGGGTTGAGACCAGCCAACAACACAGGTAAACAAAATACCAGCTGAAAACTCCCCTGCAGGAATTCACTGGAGTAACACCTGAATCAGGGCCTAGCGCTGCCAGAAATAGGGCACGTGGGCTTACTGGCATTCAAACAAGAAGATCTGTGGGAGAAATCAGAGAAGAGGATGACTTAGGGGCCTGATAATGGGATATATTTTGCTTCTTATTTTCTGACTTAAACTCGGCCCAGGTGGAGAATGACTAAATACATCACTGTCATTTTCATGGCCTCTGGGTTTGGTAGATTTTACTCAGGTCTGGGTAAACAAGGACCCACCTCACTAAAATGAAAAGACCAAGAGAGAAACTTGGAGCTAGTCTCCCAACATGTGCCAAGAACTCAATGGGCCATGACAACAGAAACCACCTTCTCACCTCAACCAGTAGACAGAATTTAAGTGTATAGTCAAAGGAACTTGCACAACTCAGCCTCAAATTAAACCAGTCTCATTACTGAATGATGATGACCTTCAACAAGAAATCAGTCAGCTACAACACATTTGTTCATTCACACCATCTATATGGAACTAACTCAATGACAGTTTGGGAGACCCTTGGTGCCATCATGGTCACCAGTCACCTTTCTCATTTCCCTCCTGGCTCATTCTCCACACCAGCTGCCTCGATGTCATGTACCTCCCTTTTGGGATTACCTTCCCTCATTAGAATGTAGGCTCCTTGGGGTGGCTTGGTGGTACAATGAATAGAGCACTGGCCCTGGAGTCAGGAGGACCTGCATTCAAATCCGGCCTCAGACGCTTAACACAAAAACTATCTGTGTGACCTTGGGCAAGTCACTTAGTCCCAATTGCCCTGCCTTCCCCCCTCCAAAAAGCAAAAAAAAAAAAAAAAAAGAATGTAGGCTCCTTGAAGTTAGGGACTATCTTGCTTTCTTGATGTTTGGGTATTTTTTGTTTCTTTGTTTTTTATCCCTAGCATTTAGCACAGTGGTTGGAGCATATTAAACAATAACTGCTCAGTCATCTAACTGGCTAGCTAGCTAGCTATTTATATATCTAAATATGTACCTATGTATCTGTCACTGCCTTAAGAAACTTGCAATCTGAAAGAAATGCCAGATTATAATATGCTTCATATCCTATTCAGGCTATATGCCCTATTTCCATTACTCCATTTCTCTAAAGGGATGGGGAACCCAAGGCCCTGAGGCTACATGTGACCCAAAGGGTCCTCAAGTGGGACCCTTTGACTGAATCCAAACTTCATAGAGCAGATCCCCTTAATAAAAGGATTTGTTCTGTAAAACTTGGACTTAGTCAAAAGGCCATACCTGAGGACCTAGAAGGCCACAGGTTCCCCACCCTGCCTAGACCAATATTCTAGACTTCTGGAATCCATTTTAGAACCTTCACTCTGAGGTTAAAGTATCTTGATTTACCAACTGAGTGAATATAAAGTTGCCTAGTCTACTATATCTGGTTGAAAACCAGGGAAGATTATGTTACACATGCCGTTCAGTCATCTACTCCGTCCATCATACCCTCTACCGGACCATTACCATGCATGTGCCATTCCCCTAACCCCACTTCCCACCTCCTGCTCTAAGCACAGTAATTAAATCATCAATGCTATTATTTTGGAAAGGGAGAATCAAATGATTGTCTTTGAATCAATTCTGTGACTCCCCAAAGGAAAACTCCCTTCACTGGAATCTCTTTCTATTAAAATGCAAGCTCTTTGAAGGAAATACTTCATTTTTTCCTGTAACCCCAGCATAGCACCTGGTACATATTAAGCACTTTATAAATGATTTTCCACTCATTCATTTAGGTAACTAGGCTTTTAAATACATTTCAGTAACTTCCTAGTACTATGAACACCACAAAAACTGTCACTCTGTTTCTGATCTCTGACAGCATATTCTCCCCATAATACTCTTCTTATATCTTTGAAGTAAATGTCCCTTTTCCAAAACGTAATTGATGTTAAGTGGTTAAAGGGTATTGGGGCACTAATCACAGACTCTAAACAATG
Organism: Gymnobelideus leadbeateri; assembly: GCA_011680675.1. Classification (NCBI taxonomy): domain Eukaryota; kingdom Metazoa; phylum Chordata; class Mammalia; order Diprotodontia; family Petauridae; genus Gymnobelideus; species Gymnobelideus leadbeateri. The sequence goes on from WOXC01010248.1 coordinate 335,246, forward strand.
AGAGGAACAAGGCCTAGCACCAATGCCAGTTGTAGAAAAGAAGAAATCTCAATCCTTCAGGGGGTGTCCTAAAACTCTAACTGGCCTGGATCTGGAAGAGAAAGCCAGAATACACATAATAATGAGAAAGTTATGATTATTACTTTTTACCACTACTACTACTACTACTACTACTACTACTACTACTACTACTACTACTACTACTGTTGCTGCTGGTGCTACTCATTTAATTCTCTCCTTTTTACTATGTCACATACACATAAAATTGAATTTCTGCTTAGCTTCTGTCCACAGTTCCCTCTACTGGTGACTTGATGATTGACTCTACACCTCATCCCCTACTCAGTTCCCAACTCTCTCAGCCTACAGATGACCCATCTGCTTATACTGCTAGAAGATCTGTCCTACACACAATATAAAAGGTTTTTATGAGCTCCCAGAGGTGACAGCTTTGAAGGGACAGATTCATTTAGACTAATGCAATAGCATTCTAGTGGTCCATCCTCATTGATGTCTATCCCAACAAAACAAGTTAGTTTTATTTTCTCAAGTGGTGTTTTGATTTGTCTAAGCCAGGCAGTCCTGGTAGCTAGAGCCATGGTGACAGTCTAATAGGGGAGATAGCATGTACATATATCAGTATAGATAAGAAATGAACACGTCAAATGCAAAGTAACCCTGAAGGGGAAGGCATTCTTCAGGTGGGAGCTGGGGAGACTAAGAAAGGCCTCCCACAAAAGATTGCTTTATAGTCTACCCATGTAATCTAGGTAGTTTTGCACAAAGTTCTTTCTGCAGTCATAGACTTCCCCACCTCCAAATACCAATCTCACAAACACTTGTTATTGTTCACGAGGGGGATTAGATAGTGTGTTGTTCATCCTCCTTTTTTCCAAAGAAGACCAATGACATCACAGGGTTATGTCTTGACTTGCATGTGAATTGGGTTTGAGTGAGGCAGAGTGGCACAGTCATCAGTCTCACTCTCTCTTCCAGAGTCACCAAAGCTAAGTGGAAAGATAAAAGTCAAGATGACTGTCAGTGACCCGGGAAGTGGATGACCTTGGCTTCTTCCATGTCTAATCAAGCTCTAAGCACTCCACAGTGCCTGCTTCAGCTGCCTTCGTACCCATTGGAACAAATTGTTCTCATCCACCCATTTGGCTGGGGGAAGTCTTCCCATGCTTGGGGTAGACAGACCCCTAACTCACGGATGGGGTTGAAGCTTGTCAGTTACCCTCTAACTGGTTTAGCCCATCTGTAGGTGCTTTTACCGGGTGTGGCTACTGAACTTACTACAGCTTCTAAGAACCACAGGTGAGAGTTGGATGATAAGTGGACACCAAAGGTGGATGAGCACTGGAAAAGGGCTCAGCAAGCCCTCACATCAGAAGTGCTGGTCCTTCCTGAATATAATGTGCACAGATTACATCACCACTGCTAGAAAAAAAAAATTCAGATACCAGGTGGTACTGAGAGTTAATCAGTAGTATTTTTCTGTGTATGAAGAGCAGTATATTCTTAAGGTTCCATTTCTTAGACTCCTAAAATGGCTTATTGCTTTGTGAATCAAAGTAAAGCTCATGGGATTTAAGACCTTCCCACTTTTCAAGTCAATGACCTCGTATTCTAGGTTCATTCTCTTTAATCTAAGCAAGAACATCTGCTTTATCATTTCTCACATCTGCCTCATTCATGCAGCTCCCATGTAGCCCCTCTGCTCAATAACCTCCAATGGCTCCCTATTATTTAAGGATCAAACACAAACTCTCTGTTTGGCATTTAAATTTCTGCACACCCTCTTGTAGTGCTACCTTCCCAGTGTACTTATATGTTGCTCTCCTTCATACTCTCTTCAGCTTTATGCTGTGGTTCACCTTACTGCTTCTTCTCTCACAAATACTCCATCTCCTAGTCATACTGCCATTGCAGCAGCTGTTTCCAATCCCTGGAATGTTCTCATCACCTGCAGTTCTTGGAATCCCTTGTTGCCTTCAAGACTCAACTCAAGTGTTACCTTCTATGGGAGGCCTTTCCTAACACCACCACCCTTCAGGTGTTAGTGTCTTCCCATCCAAGAGACATGTGGTATCTCCCATTAGAATATAAGCTCCTTAAGGCCAGGGACTGTTTGCTTTTGAGGATACAAAGGTATTCTCAGCACTTACACGGTGCCTGGCACGTTTGTTGTTATTGTTCAGTCATTTGATTGTGTTTGACTCTCCATGACTCTATGGACCATAGTGTCCATGGACTTTTCTTGGTCAAGATACTGGAGTTGTTTGCCATTTCCTTCTCCAATAGATTAAGGCAAACAAAGTTTAAGAGTCTAAGTGACTTGCACAGAGTCACATAGCTGGTGAGTTTCTGAGGCTGGATTTGAACTCAGGCATTTCTGCCTCCAGGACCAACACTTCATCCATTGAGCCACCTAGCTGCCTTCTAGGCAAATAGAAGTTAAGTTACTATCTCAAGTTCACACAGCTAGAAAGTATCTAAGGCCATATTGAACTCAGATCTTCCTGACTCCAGATCCAATACTGTCCATCCACTATCCACTATGTGCCCACCCTTGCATATAGATGGTATTCAATAAATGTTTGTTGATTGAACTCCAAAACTTTGTGTTTACCACTGCCTCTGTTTAGATTCTTACTACCCTTTCTCTACCAACCCATGCCCCTTCCCTTCTTCTCAGTGCTTACAGCTTCAGTACTTTCCTCTGATAATACCAATTCATCCTGGAAATTCCTCAGTCTTCATACAGGAAATGACTATGAAGTCATGAATTGAGGTTTGGGGAAGGGGAGTTGAACAAACATACCAGATCTCATATATCTAGATGAGTGTTATCCCTTTCAAAGTCATCAATTGTGATATTCTTCCAACAATGTTTTCATTACTTGGGCCATTTTTGGATCTCCTTTTATGGAACTGTCATCAGTCCTGGTTTATGAGCCACACAAGAGTATCCATCTCATTAGTAACGCCACACCTCCTTTTTTAACCAAAAAATGAAATATCACTTTAGTTATGAGGTTTGGCTCTAATAGGCTTTGATTTCCTTCCAAAAATCAAATCCATTGTCACAGGATGAAGATTTGCCTCCATTGAGGTTATTCAAAACAATGTGCAGCCAGCTCTGAAGGCAGTTCCCACAAAGGCATCCCAATGTTTGGCACAATGGCAGCAGCAGAGCTCCCAGAGGTGACAGCTTTGAAGGGACAGATTCATTTATTTGCATGTAGAGATTATTGGCACGTCTTTTACAAAATCAGTCATTTTACTTTAGAGTCAGTGTTTCATCCAAATATACCTCTTACAATCATAGAGTAGTCATAATTCATTCTACAGAGGTTTTTTGCATCATAGAATAATGGAAATGAGAGTAGATTTTAAATCAGGGCCTGGACTGAATCCCAGATCTACTATTTACTACCTGTGTACCTTGGACAATTCACTAAACTTCTCTGGACTGATTTCTTTGCATGTAAACTAGTTGGTTGGACTAGCTGATCTTGAAGGTTCTTTCTGTCTATAAACCTAGTCTTCCACATCTGGACTGGCTGTCCTCTAGGCCTGGAACTCTCTTCCTCCTTATCTCTGCCTCCTGGTTTCCTTCAAGTCTCAACTTGTCTCACTTCCTACAAAAAGCCTTTCCCAGTTCTCCTTAACCTTAATGCCTGCCTTCTGAGATTATCTTCAGTTCATCCTGTTTATCTCTTATTTGACTGTATGTTTCTTTCCCCCATTAGACTGGGAGCTTCTTGAGGGCAGCTTTCCTTTGTATCCTCAGATTTATAAATGTTTGTTAACATGGCCTGGAGTTTGGATTTCAGTAGCTTTTTCATTTGTGTGTGTGTGTGTGTGTGTGTGTGTGTGTGTGTGTGTGTGTTTGTCCTGTTTATCACCATTATGCTACAGAGCCTGAGGTCCTTGATGCAAGAGACCATTTCAGTTCCCTCTTTTCCAAGCCCACTTTCCTCCTGTCCCTAGTATTCAACAGAAGGGCCTACGTATATTGGATGAGTAGTAAATGCTGACTGAGTGTTTGGAGGGCTACCGCTTTACTGAAGGAGAAAAAAACAGGAAATACCATCTCTGTTAGGAATAGGAGCCAAGGGGGCGGCTAGATGGCACAGTGAGTAGAGCGTCGGCCCTGGAGTCAGGACGACCTGAGTTCGGATCCGGCCTCAGACACTTAACACACACAAACAAAAACCTAGCCGTGTGACCTTGGGCAAGTTACTTAACCCCAACTGCCCTCCAAAAAGCAAAAAAAAAAGGAATAGGAGCCAATATGCCTCTGAAAAAAGATAGTATCATTTATTGTAAGTAAGCTTCACTGAAAAGTTCAAAGTGTCATGGATTTTCAGAGAGTGAAGCAACTCAGATCAGGCAATTGAGATCAGCAGGGTCATGTGTAAGAATGAGGAAGTATGTATAGAGGTGGGAAGGAGTCAGGGTGCCATGGGGAAAGAATACTGATAAAACAATGAGAGAAAAGAAATTTATTTGGATCTATTGAGTGACAGGCGGGAGGTGGAGAGAAGAAAGTGGCAACCTTCGTCATTGCTTCAATTTTCAAGGTTATTAGTGGAGCTGAGAGATTACCAGATCCAAATGTTCATTAATAGATGTATGCCACACTGTAAGATGACTAGATATGCAGGAAGGGAAATGAAGTAGAATTGTTCATCCATAAGAATTTCTCAAGTCACTAGGAAAAAGCATATCCATGTGTGTATTTATGTATGTATGTATGTATGTGTGTATAAATATACCATATCTATGTGTGTGTATATAATATGGATAGAGAAAAAGATAGATAGATAGATAGATAGATAGATAGATAGATCTGAAGGGAATACTAATACCACAAACGGAGAGTATTTCATCATTTTATCCCTGAAGCTAAACAAGCATGTGGTTTTTTTTTTTGTTTTTAATGCAGTGACTAGGTTTTGTCTCCTGTTTCTCAGTACATTGCCCTAATTCTGTGAAACTGGATCCCCTAAAGAAGTGTGCCTCATATTTTTGAAAGCAAAGCATGGCATTAGTCTCTGATTAAATGAGACTAGAAGGGTAGAGAAATGGGTAGTTCTTGAAATATTTCTTAGGATTCAGAATCAAATATCTTTTTTAAGACAGCTATTTAAAGGGGAATGGGAGCTGGCTATTTCCATTAGCCCAATAGTCTCCAAAACAGCATTGATTTTCAAACTTGACCTTGTAGACCATTTGTTCTTATTTTAAAATTTTGTGTACGTTCTCTGTTGGAAAACAAGTGATTTTTTTCTGTGCAGTGGGGAAGGCTTCTGTAATCACCTCTTGTAAAGTCTTTTAAATACTGCAAAATGGGCATATGGGAACCACCCCAATCCTTTGAAACCATACCAAAGCAAGCACTGGCATCCTAAACTCTTTTTCTCCATGCTTTCTCTAACAAGCCTCTGTAACAATGCTAGTTTGAACAGAACACAGTGTACAGGACTTAGAACAGCTGCTGTCTCATTGTAGGAGCTTCAGAGCAACATTTTGACATTCTCTGCAGCCACAGGATCACAATGACAGAAACACCTGTGCAGAACAGGTTTCCTCTGATCCTCCAGAAAGCCCTCTCATTTCATACTCCCTAAGTCGTGTTTGTTGTCCTTAAGCCAGTTCTCTGCCTCTGAGTTTAGAATACCATGGCCCTGTTCTGTTTCATCCTTCTGAACAATCCACAAGGGCCACTGGAATAGAAATGTCAGTGAGTCCATTCATTCTTGGCACATCCAAGCCCATTCCCATAAGACTCCACTAATAAGAAATGTTCTTGGGTGGGAGTTGGGGAGGGGATTGCAAAGAAAATAATTTGTCTGTAATGAAAACCACAAAATCTTTTCATGGAGGCAGATCTCCACTCTATAACATGAGGTAGGGTGGTGAGAGGGAATTAGAATAAGAGTTAGACTACAACAAGAAACTGATTAAAAAGCACAAGTGCCTGGGGGCAACTGGGTGGCACATTGGATAGAGTAATATAGGCTTGGAGTCAGGAAGACCTGAGTTCAAATATGACCCAGACATTTACTAGCTATGTGACCCTGAGCAAGTCACTTAACCCTGCTGGCCTCAATTCCTTTTTCTGTAAATGAGCTAGAGGGGAGATAGCAAGCCACTCCAGTATTTTTGCCAAGAAATCCCCAAGTGGGATCATGTCAGATACAACTAAACAACAAAAATCCCAAGGACTGTATTTCTTAAATTTTGATAGAATGACCTACTCCATAAATACAAAAGAAGTAGATTGTCTTTCCCATTGGAAATCAAAGCAATCTCTTATGTTTAAAAATGTACTTAGTGTCTATGCAGAAGAAAGTCATTTGGGGACACTCCTGAAAACATGTATAGAACAGTCTTCTGGAACGAATAAAAGGCAGGTAAACATCAGAATTTTACTCCTGGGCTCAAGAATATATCTCACAAAATAATGTTGGAGATAGTTTTGTATCATAAGAGTGAAGATTTATAGTTTAATGATGTTATAAACTCTAAAGACTTGACTTCTTAAAACAATTGCTGTTGATCTTGAATCTAAGTAATTGACAAAATGTACCATCATCATCACCCCACCAAAAAAAAGGTTAACCCATAATTCATGCCAGGAAGATTTGGGGGGAGAAGAGGTATTTGTCAGAGTGATGTTTTGGGAGAGGGAGCTTTATGTGTCCCAAAACTTTTATAGCTGCTCTGAAGAGTAGGTAAGAAACATGAAACACTGGCGAACTGGGCTCTGGAGGGATCAAATTGGTTGGTCAATGTGAGCCAACAATGTTCCTGAGAAGTAGAGAAATGGACCTGACAATGTAGAGTTGGAGGCTAGCACCACTTTAAACTGTTGTGAGGATCAATATACTGTATAGGATAACAGATTGAGTGGCACTTCTTTAGATGCTGGTATCACAAGCAAGCAAGATAAGCTGAAACAAATAAGAAATACCAATATCCCACCTGCTCAAAATGCTTTAATACATATAACACTGACCACTATCGTGGGCAAACAACACGTGGGCACACAATAAACTGAAGACATGAATTTCTTCATTGTGTTCTAATAGTGCATCATAACAAAATTGGAAACAAATCTTATCCAGTGTAAGAGTTTCATAGCGCATTTTGTCAGTAGTACTCTGCCCCAAGTCACACAGAAACATATTGAATGCAATGCAATCATAAGAAATCATTTCATTCATAAACCTGTATTAGATGAAATTTGTGAGTTGCTATAATTTGGAGAAAAAAGTGAAGAACCTGAAATTAATAAAAATCTCCACTTACACAAACTCCAGAAATTCTACCTTGTGATGAAGTGAATGAAAACTTATACTGATGCTTCAAATTATTTTGAAAAGGAAATGGACACACTTAGATAGGAATTTCCAACAGCCCTTTTTGTTTTTGATAGCATGGATCCATAGAGACAACTATATTAAAACAGTGATTTTTAAAAGATAGAACTAACTATAAACATCACAAATGAACATTCTCCCACAATACTTGATGGAAAGCATAGAAACATTCATAGACTAGCCCCAAATAGTATATGTGATGCCCTTTGTCTTGACAAAACCATAGAATGAATTTAATATTCCTAAGAATACCAATTAAACAGTAGCACAGCAGAAGTGATTTGACAGGGCTACTGAAGATCTATGGAAAGGAATTAGAAAATTAATGGTTAAGTCAAGAAGCATTTACTGTGTGCCAGGCACTGGGATAAGTACTGTGGATACAAATACAAACAAAAAGAAAGATAATCCCTGCCCTTAAAGAATATATGTTATAAAAGGAAAAGACAACACATTTTTTAAAAAGCTGAAAAGGGGTCTGTATGGAGTCATAGTGATGAAATCTAGAGAATTAAGGATAGCTGGAGTAGGTCCTTCCTCAAAATGGAGGCTCTGGAACAAGTTCATAAGTAAGAGATAGAGACCATAGGGCAGAGGGAAAGGGGAATTGAAGTATGGTAGCAAAGTCTAGCAAATATCTGGAAGTTTTGCACAATGACCTATTGCCTAATTAAAAACAACAAAAAATAAAATACTGAATAAAAGTATCTCAGAAATTCTACATTTTTTTAATTAACAAAACAAAAATTAAAAGTTTTAGGACCAAACAGAAGAAAAAGCTCAATACCAATAAAAAAAAAACTTTACTCCAGAGGCTCTAGAAATAAAGACATTAGAAATGAGAGAAAACATCTAAAGAAGGAGGATGGGGAAAATTTCTAGTTGTCTATATGATTATAGAGTATAAGAATCTAACACAATGAAAACACAGTTGGATCAAATGAGAAACAGAAAGAATGTGCACTCTTAATATATTGAATGACAAAACAGTTGCATTAAAAGAGGTTACTAAAACTCTAATTTCTCTGGAAAAAAATGAATTGCAGAAGGGCCAAAGAAGATCCATAATTAATTATTCAATAGTTTCAGAATAACACATGACTTATTTGAAAAGCACTTTGTTAGCTCCCTCTCAAATTCAAGCCTAAGTCCATATTTCTTAAACTAAGATACACAAATCTATCACCAAAAGATGAAAATACTAACAACCCCTTCAAATATGGGCCAATTATACATTTATGTACTTTATGCAAAGCAGTCACAGTTTGTATCACAAAAGTACCTAAATAATAAGAAAGTAAAATATCAGTTGAAAGACAAAAAGAATGTGCTAAAAAGTCCTATGGGTACTAATAGCAACTTAGTACTGATTTGATAATTATTGAAAAAGCATCGTGAAAGTGCTGTAACATTTATTCCATCTTTATTATCACAGGGCCTATAGCTCAAATCTGCATTGATTATTTATTAATATAACTATGCAAAAATACCTTAGTATATTGAGTTACCCACATGTAAAATTTCTTTATTTAAAACGTGCCACCATACAATAATGTCAAGATATGAAGCATGGTATTTTTCAGGAGACAATTGAAGTTGATTATCGTTATATATAGCCTTAAATTTATTATGATCTCTTCCAAATAGAATGAGGTATAGGTTCCAAGTTAAAAGGAGAATAAATCAAAATATGAAATTAATCATTTGATGTACATAGATGACATCAAAGTATATGACTGCAATTAATTAATTTCTTTATCTTGACTCTTTTTCTAGAGATATCAAAATGGAATTTGTATTCCATTTTGTACATTTGTACATTTGGAATTACATTCCAAATGTAATTATTGAACAAGCATCATGAAAGTGCTGTAACATTTAACGTACATCAAAATGGAATTTGGACTTTACAAGTGCAAAACTTTTAACCTGTTCTTGGGTCAGAATAGATACTGAAGGTTTTAGCTTCAAATTAAAGGTCATGTTGAATCAATGGATGAAGGCAATACTAAAAGATACCTTGGTCTCTTTTAAACAAGATACACTGAACATAAAGTAAACTATCAATGAAAATCTATGGTTGAATATGTTAAAAGACTAGCTAGCAACCTGAAACCAAAGGTAAATGGGAATAACATACTTAAAGAAATTAACAACTACACAATGCCAATCTTGTACAATTTTAGAATTGTAAAGTGAATCATAACTGATTTGTAAAGCAAACAAATACCTGTGAATATTAATGAAATACAAGGCCATAACCCTAAGAAAGCTATGGCAAGAGTCATGCTTCTTCACCAAAATGAAGGATAAAGATTGATAGATAATCTTGGAGCAGATAGTTAGTGGGACAGAAATCTACAAAAATATTTATGGAACACACAAACACCATTCACTAAGCAATAGTTAAGGCTGCCAAATGTAGAGACCTTTGAATTTTCTAATATAACTGAAAGTGGTTTGCCTCCAGATGGAACCTTTGTAATAGTTAAGATCCATAAGTAGAATCAAAAGGCCATCTATGCATGAAATCCATAGTAATTCAGCTATCAATACTTTTTACAAGGAAGCATCACACAAATGACTGAAACCTATGAATTTGTGAGAATAAAGGGATGCCAATTCAGGACCAAGAAGGACATAGAAATTTCAGAAGAATTATCCTTACCCAGACGTTTTGTGGAACAAAAAGAAATCGTATAAATTGTAACACATTACGTTAGGCTGCAAAAATTAGGTCCTTGACAAATACCTAGCAAGACGCAACCTAGTAGCTAGAATAATACAATAGATATTCACTATCATTCATAAATTAATAGACAGCTAACCCCACACTACAAATACCTTCAGAACACACTTGAAGACTCAACAAAAAAATTGTTTTATAATCAACCCTTATTATAACATGAACTATCCATTAATAAACATTCATTAAGCACCTACTAGGTACCAGGCACAGTGCTAAGCCCTAG